>OX327009.1:33050137-33617637 GCA_946800695.1 Geum urbanum
CAGCAACACACCTGAAGGAGGGACTCCGCCAGGGTCGATAGGGCGGAGCGCACAGGCAACCGACAGGGACGACAGGGACGGGCGCATCAACGGCATGGCCCAGGAGTTGCGGGAGGCAGCGCTCGAGATAGCGGAGGAGCGCCAAGTCCGCCGAAGGATGGAGGAACGGCTGGAGGCGCTCATCGGCCGGCAGGTAGAGCAGCACGAAGAAACGCAGGAGACCGCCAGCGAGGTGCGCCCTCTGTTCGCCAGAACCAACGCCCGAGCGCCCTCACCCGTGGAGGAGTCATCACCCCCGACAAACAACAACCTGATCCTACGGAGGATGGAGGAGCTGGCGGAGGAAGTCTCATGCTTGCGCAAGGACAAGCTGGCAGGTCAGGGCGGGACGTTCGCCCCCCGGGTCAGCCCGTTCTCGGCGCACATACTGGAAAGAGGAAGGGATCCCCACGCCAAGATAACGAAGATTGCCCGGTTTGACGGGAGCGGGGATCCACGAGCGCACGTGGACGAGTTTCGGTCCACCACGGACGGGACCCGATATTCGGACCCAACCTTGTGTTTCCTGTTCCAGGAAACACTAGCGGAGGAGGCACGGAGCTGGTTCTACGAAATCCCGCCAGGGTCCATCCACTCGTTCCTCGAGTTGGCGGAAAGTTTTCAGAGGCGCTATCGGCTCCAGGGGAAGTATAACACCACGGGCATCCTCCTGAAGGTCCGCCAGGAGAGGGACGAGAGTTTGTCAAGCTACATTAATCGATGGAGGACGCTCGCAAGCACGTGCAGGGACCTTGACAAGCGAGTGGCCAAGGTCGCCCTGATGGACAACCTGCTCGCCACCCCCTTCGTAGAGAAACTCGTGAGGAAGGAGCATCTCGACTACGACGAGATCATGGACCTGATTGTGCAGAAGGCACTGGTGGAAACGCGGGTGTACGGAGCCGCCTCCGAACCTAGTTCCATCAGACCCGAGGCAACGGACGCTCAACCACAATAGCTGACGGACAGCGGGAGACCAACCGGGGGCTTCAAAGAGGAGCCGGGATACATACAGGCAGAACTACCAAAGGCCCGTCTTCCGCGGATATCAAGGCAACAATTACAACCAGGCGCAGGATGCCCGTTTTCCGCCAGCCCCACGCTATCGACCGGCGGCACAGGAGGTCTTCACAATCGACGGGCAGTCACCCGAGCACCTGCTCCGCCTGAACCGACACCGAATACCGCCGCCGAACAACATGGCGAAGGCGGGGGTACCACCCGGCCAGTTACCGGACGTATGGTGCGAGTTCCACAACGCCACCACCCACCGTACCAACAGCTGCATCATGTTGAAGAAGGCCCTCGAGGACATGGAGGACGAACGGACGAATACTCCCAGGGCGGAAGAACAGCAGCACCAGGCAGGCGCCAGGACCCGTGGGACCATCAACACGATATCCGGGGGCAAGCGCAAGGAGAGAGCCTCATCGCCCGATCGCCCGAGCAGGGACGTGCTAGCGATCGGGGCAAGGAGAGCGCCCGGGGCATAACGAAAGGAGGCGCCCACCATCAGCTTCACAGCAGGGGACGAGGAGGAAAACCCAAGGGACAGCACCCTACCGTTCGTGATCGACGCGATCATCGATCAATTCCTTGTGAAAAGGGTACTAGTCGACAACGGAGCGTCTGTCAACATAATCTACCTGGACGCATACGTGGCGCTCGGCCGACCCGCCAGCAAGATGACGCAGGACCACGAATGCATCGCCAGCTTCACAGGCGAGACCTCATATCCTATCGGAAGTGACAACCTGCGGGTCGAGATTGGCGCGCCCAAATCCCCGCACGGCAAGATCTGGACGGACTTTATCATCATGGACACCCCCTCCCCCTACAACGCCATACTCGGGAGGCCTGGAATCTGCAAATTAAAATTGATCATCGCAGGACACCTGCTCTTGGGAAGGTTCCCAACTGAGCATGGGATCGGCCACGTCCAAGGATACAACCAGCAGGAAACCACAGAGACTCGAGGCAAGCAGGAGGTCCTTACTTTAGGACCCACGGATCTGGAGGCACGATCCACAAACGGGCGGCGCAAGGCAACACTACGAATAATCTACTAGGGGCGAGGAAACGGACCACCCGATCATCCGGACGGGCGCGTCCAAACTGGGATACGCCCCGGCCACGGAACGCCCAACACTTGGAGAAGTATTGTTGCTGTCAGTCATTATACTTGTTACTCTTTCCGTTAGCCTATATTTGCGCATTCGTTTGCCCTTGACCCGCCCGCCCATGAACTCGGGGGACTGGGGGACTGGGGATAGGCCACCGAATGAAGGCACTGCTTTACATTCTCGCACAAGTTATTTAGAGAGGCGCCAAAAAAAAAAAAAGAGCCGCACAGGCGAAAGGTAAAGCAGTTCCATTCAGTCCAAAAATTACAACACCTACTCTATTACAAAGAAACAACTACTCCGCCCCCATCTCCACATCCAACTCCTCACCCTCATCCGATGTCACCGCAACCTCAGCTTCCGCCTGTTCGCCCGGCCCCACCCGCCTGACCACTGGCTCCAGCTCAGCCTCGGCACGTCCCCTGGAAGGCCCCGCCACTCTCTCGTACGAAGGAACTTCGACGCCCGACAGCCTCTCGACTTCAGACTCCAGGAACGCCACCCGGGCGGTTGCTTCAGCACGAACACGCTTCAGCTCACCTCGCAGACACTCCGCCTCGGCCACGGCCTTATCTCTGTCAATCTTGGCCAGAGTTTCACTGGCAGCAGCTTCTCCCGCCCGGATATCCGCCTCGTTCACACGAGCAACGTACCGCCGCATCAGATCGACGGCCTTCTCCCTGGCGGTCACCACCACGTCCATCGCCCTCTGGTGCTCCAGCGCGCCCTCCCTGAGGCGTGCAAGTTCCGCAATCTCCCGCGAGCGGTAGCGGAAGACCTGCTGCATCAGACGGGCGCATGAACCAAAGACCCCATCCAGCCCATCAGCAGGAGCCTCCTCCACCGACGGCAGCGCGACTGCAAGCGCAGCAGCATCATCCTCCAGGGACTGGCGCACTCTCCCCACAACATCATCGCCCGACCCAGAAACGGGGCCAGGAGAAGCGTCCTCCGCCCGCGCCCTCTTCCGCGCACGTTTTCCACTCTTCCCGTGCGGGAGAGACTTTGGCGCCTCCAAGGCCAGAGGAGGAGGATCTGGAAAACAAGAAGTCTGGGGAGGACTCGGGGACCGATCTGGGACAACCGCCCGACTTGGAGACGGCCCCACAACAAGCGCACGACTCACCGGCGCCAGCGCGGGACCACCCTCCCGCCTACTCGTACCACCACTCCGCACGACCAGCTGTTGCTCACGTTCTGCCTCGACCTGCGTCTCGGCTCCAGCAACATCGCCCGCCGGCAGAAGAGGAGCATCCGCTTGTGGCACTTGAGCGTATGGAACAGGGGCACCCACACCGCCCACCGGGGGCGCACGTTTGGCATCATCTGCCACCGCGCGGACCTTGGCCCCGGCACCCAGCAACCTAAGCATTCGACGCTTGCTCACTCCATCCATCTTCTTCGCTGCAAACGCACGCACAGACAGGTTAGCAAACCAGATAACACTTTCGCAACATTTTGAATTCTACTTACCGCCACGCCCACACTGGGCGCGCGCATGTACACTGGGGGACTTCCGCCCATGTAGCCCCATTGGGCGACCAAGCCTAACACTTAGCAACAGAGAAAAAGCACACCAGAAACACCAAAGCCCACCACACATCACCCAAATCAGATCTAACCCACCCCACCTCAAGAACCAACCCTGTTCTTGAGCAAAACCAACAAGAAAATCCAGAAAAACCCAAAAAAAAAAAAAACCCAAAAACAACCCAGAAGCAACACAAACTAGAGGGGGATACACAAGCAACCAGGGTTGGGGGACTCACCAGCTCGGGATGGCACGACAAAGTACAACCGACGGGCACGTATTTCGGCAACAGTAGACACAAATGAGGGAAATCTCGGGGAGCAGACCACAGGAAAATTTTTTGCAGAGCTTTTTATGAATCATGGAAGTCTAGGAACAGACCACCCATACCCCTATTTATACTAATCGGTTGATATCAGCCAGTCGGTGCCAGCCGTCCGATCCATCATGCCCACCGTAGGATTGGGACGCATGGCACCACCCAGTTCACTTGCCCTTCTCGGTAACCGTGCCAGCCCATCATCTCCCCCCTAAAAAAAACACAACCCTAGCACGACTTCCAACGGTTCGACACGTGGCGCCCATGCCCCACCCCACGCGCCCACGCGCGCGACGCCTGCCCTTCAGGCAATCACAGCGAAAGCGGTATTTAATGCCTGACCCACGCCAGCATCAAATACGACGGCCAGCATTCGTCACAACGGTTCCCAAGGAAAAGGGCAATGTCATCTCAAACCGTTCCATCACCAGCACACCACCAAAACCCAAGGTAGGACACACCACCCGCACGACCGGTAGAGACAGATCACAACGCACACGTCCAAACAAGGTAAACGTCACTACACACACCAGCTCGGCCCTGGCAGGTTGCAGGCGCCGAGGGTAAACGGGCGCCGGGCGCGGGGTACGTCCCCCCTGTACGCAAAGACACAGGTTGCCTATACGAAAGGGCAAGGGGTCCGTCCTCCCCTTGCAGTCCCTGGAACCAACGGGCGACGGGTGTGGGGCATGTCCCCTCCGTTCGGACACATCGCAGGTCGGATAAACAACAGAGGCATGAGGTCCGCCCTCTCTCTGTGTCCCAGGCAACAGATGGGCGGCAACAGGCATGGGGTCCCGTCCCCTCTCTTGCGCGCGCCAATGGTGACACGGGCGTGGGGTTCTTTCTCCCCGTTCACCACTTCATTCCAAAGCAGAGGCATGAGGTCCGCCCTCTCTCTGAGTATTCCACAGTTTGATGGGCGCCACGGGCGTGGGGTTCTTCCCCTCCGTGCGACGGCTCATTCCTAGCAGAGGCATGGGATACGTCCCCTCTCCTGACGAAATTTGATTGGCAAAACACGGGCGTGGGGTTCTTCCCCTCCGTGCCAACTGAAGTCCTAGTAGGGACGTGAGGTCCGCCCTCCCCCTATAGGCAACACAAACGACGCGAATGGAGAGTACGCTCCTCATTCGACGATCGCAACAACGAAAGCCGACTTAGCGGGGCTAAGCTCGATGGGCGGCACGGGCGCGGGGTTCTTCCCCTCCGTGTGCGTAACGATAACGATACGCAAGCCGGCTTGGGCGGCAGAGGCATGGGGTCGAGTGGTCCTCTCTCTCCGCTAAGACCGATGGGCGGCGCGGGTGTGGGGTCTAGTGTTCCCCTCCGTGAGCGCACCGTTACCGAACGACAAGCCGACTCGGACAGCTTGGGGGTGTCCTGTTTCCCCCCTTGATCGTACCGATGACCGATGGACGTCGCGGGAGTTGGATTTCCCCCCGGACGCCGACGGCAACACCGGGTTAGGCGGCAAAGGCATGCGGCACGTCCCCTCTTTGCGCGCGCTAAATCCGAAGAACGGCACGGGCACGGTGTTCGCTCCCTCCGTAGCGCGTTACTTATAGGTCGCGGTCTTGATCCCTCCGTCGATGCTATACCGTACGGAACGGCATCCCCGTTTACGTACGCGGTGCACCACATCATTCCAGCGCTGGCATCACAAAAAAAAAAAAAAAACATTCGCACACATTCATGCACCATACCATACATTCATACATCACATATATACCTATACCTATACTTATATACCTATACTTATATACCTATACTTATATACCTATACTTATATACCTGTTACACTTGTGTATGTTCTAAGACCAACCCCACCCGGGCGCGCGGCTCCAAACACATAGCAACTCTTGTTTGCGAGCCGGGCCCATAAAAGCACGAATGTTCGCAACACATAGGTACACCATCGCACGAACAGGTACACGCTCGGGCACCCCGGTCCCGCTCCGTCATGCGATCCCTTTCTTGACCGGAGAGTTGGGGGACTTGGGGGGTCACAGGATCTTGACCGCTGCTCAACCGGATAAGTATTTCTTGTTAATCGCACACCCTTTTTCAACTCCCCAGTCAAGAAAGTTCTCTTTGACTTGGGGAATTGGGGGACTTGTTAGTATTGCATAATTAGTTGTACGATTAACATACTTATCCACTTAAGCAGATTAGCAACACCTACTCAACCACATGCAAGACCACCAAGGAGGCTACAACTTCACTCACCGGACCCACCCCTTCCGAGCGCGCACGCGCCCGTGGGGGGCGTACCCGAACACACGGATCACACACCAGCAGGAACAACAAAGTCCCACATCGAAGAACACCACCAGGTCCCAATCTCAACCACCTATATATATCAGGTATTTATTACAGGTAAGATCACTCCATTGAATCTCAACACAACACGTTGGACTCATTCACACTCCATTAGATCCCATCGAACGGTATCTAATTCCATTCGATCACTCCACTAGATCCCATCGAGAGCCAGTTGACTCACTCGATCCATATCACACCACTCGCACGTTCGCTTGACTGTTATATCCGATACATATTCTGACTTAGGCATCGGAGCGTTGAAGGCGGGCCACCCCGTCTTGACCCCTGACCGCCTGCTTCATTGTTGTATTCTTCTAACAGTTGCTCCCGAACGCCCGAGGAAGGAGGCACCCGCAAGAAGAGCCCGCACGCACGAAGAGAAGGAAGAAGAGCAGAGTCCGCCCATCCGAACAGCCCCACCGTTCGGACGCACCAAGGAGAGGAGAGTCCGCCCATCCGAACAGCCCCACCGTTCGGACGCACCAAGGAGGGGAGGTCCGCACGCCCGACCGAGGAAGGAAGAGGAAGCTTATTCTTGTTGCTTCTGCCCCATTACGCCTCCGCGCGTAATTCGGTAGAAACATCCAACACCATTCAAGTTGTTCCATATCGAAGAAGCTAGAGAGATACATATCAATTAATGGAGAGCCAGAAGAAGATGATGTTTGTTTTTGGGTTAGTTGCGGCTCTGTTCTTGCAGAGCACGGGGGCGCAGACGACGCATGTGGTCGGAAATAGCGCAGGTTGGGCCGTACCACAGAGTGCTACTCCCCAAGACTATATAACTTGGGCTTCTAGTCAAAAGTTTTCAGTTGGCAATGTTCTCACTAAGTTTAACTTTCTAATTCAGTCTGTGATCTAGCCAAGTACCGTACCTGCTTCATTGTACTAAACATCATTTTGTCTTGCTTTTTCGAATCGCAGTTTTCAACTTCGCCACAAACACACACGACGTATTGGAAGTACCCAAAGCCTCCTTCGACTCGTGCAGCTCCGACAACTCCATCGGAAGTATTATCACCGCCGGCCCAGCCAACGTCACACTCGCTTCCACGGGCGAACACTACTTCATCTGCACTGTTGGCCGCCACTGCCTGTCAGGCCAGAAGCTCGCCGTCACCGTCGACTCTGCATCCACCACGTCGCCGCCGGCAGCCTCTCCAACGACGACTCCCGCGTCAACCCCTCCACCACCCCCCACAACAACTACTACTGCTCCAGCTGGCGAACCTACAGAGAGCACCACCACCGGGACCACTGCTGCGCTGCCGCCCAGCTCTTCTCCGCCTGCGGCTGGGACTGGTTTGGTCTTGTGCGTTTTGTCCTTTGTGATGGGATTGTTCTTTTAGACATGTTTGGACGGTGATCCATTGTTATTCATTTTGATGTGTAGACAGATACAGAATAAGGTTATACATAATTTCTTCTGTGACCAAGAACTAAATTTAGCGATAACAATGTCGAATTGCAACAAAAGACGACATCAAGTTATAACCTACAAAATCAAGAAGTCACCGAAGTTATCAAGTGAAGTGAACCCGGTACAGTTTGAACAAAAATAAAATTTTGAAAGGAAAATAATCACTCAAAATTTTTTTCACTTATGTGTGAAATATGATTAATCACTTTGATCATTCTGTTGTTTACGTTAAAAAATATTTGACGTGGTTAAAAGTAAGTCATGTTTCATTCGCATTATACAGTGACTTTTTAGGAATTTTTCTTTTCTTTTTGTTCTCTCTCTCCTCTCTTTCAGTTGCAGGAACTCTGCGTCCGCCCCGGACCTCCGCCGTAGTCCACGATAGCCTCGAGTTTCGTCTACCGGAGCCCCGCCGCCGGCTGCCATTCCTTTTTTTTTTTTTCTTGATACTCTCTCTCTCTCTCTCTCTCTCTCGTCACCCTCCACCTCACGAACGCTCGAGATTCGCCTCTGCCCTTGAAGCGTCGCACCAAGACACTATGCTCAGATTTCGAGCCTAACCGAGCATTGCGCCGCGCCACCGCCCAAAACTCTCGTCGGGAACTCGGCCTCATCCATGGTTGATTGAGTCGTCGCGTCCGCGACAGAGATAGAGTCGCCTTTGGATGTTTTCAGTGTTGAATTGCGATGTTATTTCTCCACCAACTGGTCTTAACCTCGACTACCATCAACGCCAGGCCACCCCTGCAAACCACATCTTTTCAGGGCAAATGGGTCTCCAATTTGGGTGCCCTTATGAAGTTTAAAGGTGCCCAGATAAATTTGAAGGGTGCCCAGATAAAATTTAGGGTGCCCAATATAATTTCAAAACATTAATTGAAAATAAATATTTAGACATAAATACCCTTTAAAAATTGCAAATTACACTTGAATGATACTAGACATTTTTTTAACGTCATCAATTATTTTTTAACGTCTGTTTGGGACGGAGTGATTAAAGTGACTAAAGGTGTTGAACAATAATGTCTCAAGTGATATTTGACATGTATGAGTGAACAAAATTTAGAACGTGCCATATGTGATTATCCGAGTAATTTTCTCAATTTTGAATAATAACAAATTATTCATATAATCTGATGATGAGATTGAGACCGGCTAGTTCACTGTGAACTTAGTTCACACAAGCCACACCCCAAAGTTACAGTGATGACCGTAGGCCCTAAACAAACCGTTCTCCCCACCATTAAATCGGGTTGTTGTCATAATGAAGATAAACCATGCGAAAATGTATAAGCAAAATAGAAAAAGATAGGGGCTACGACGGACCAACTCCACCCACAAGCCCAAACTAATGTCAACTAGAAGGGAAAATTAGGAGTAATAATTTGGCTAAAAAATTGAGCCATCTTTTAAGCCCGTCTACTCTGGTCTCGTATAGTATTAAAGAGGATCGACATAGCCTTATCGACTTGGAAAAGGTACGGGGCATTTGAATGAAGCCAAAGCCGGTCTTTCGGCCCAACCTTTTTGACCTGTGAAGCCCATGCCTACCTTGACATTTTAAGCCCAGCCCATTTTGGTTTTTCTTTTTTTCCCTTCAAGTAAAGATTGTATATTTTGTCAAATTTTATTTATTTTTCCTCACAAGCATATGCCCAAAATAAGGGTCGATGAGGTAGTCCAGTGGTAATGACTCAAACCGTGATTCTTGAGGTCACGTGTTCAAATCTCATCATACACCAAATTCTATCGGTTCATCTAAAAAAAATATGCCCAAAATAAGTATTATAAATAAGAGAAATGCTAGAATACAGCCCAAGACTAAGTACTTTGGGTTTCTAAATATGCCACGTGTCACAACTTATGGCAAATTATTACGATAAGTCTAGTAATTACTCGACTAGGATTAAACTCAATCGAATCGAGTCAAATTTTTTATTCATGAACCAAATGCGATAATATGATCTTAACGATATAAGGCAAACCTAATATCTTCATTGTCCATACCGCCACTGGTAGCGACACAAGTCACTACCGCCCACCCACTAGGACCACAAAGGCTAAATACATTATTAACCTCACGAGTACGCTCACAGCGTCGATACAAAACTAATGATATAAAACTCAACCGATTTCAGAAAACTTTTTCGTCGCCCACACCGCCACTGAAATCAAGACTTCATTTATGTGAAATGCAAAAATCGAGATACATTTTCACAAAATGCAAAAATTGAGCAATCATTTTCGCAAATTGCAGAAATAAGAGAATTAGAATCGAGTCTGCATAAAGCAGCAATCAAGATCATTTTCACGTGAAGAGAAAATCAATAACTCATTTATGTGCGATGTAGTAATCAAGAACCTACATTTTCGCATAATACAAAAATCGAAAACATTTCTATGTGATACGTAAAATCAAGAAACAATTCCGCGAGGTGCGAAAATAATAGAAATCAAAACAATATATATTCACATTCAATGATACTAACAAAATATCGTATGAATCAAAGATATCGATAAATATATGATAACTAAATAAAGTGATCCAAGAGAATGCATATCTCATGTCCAGCCATGGCAATGCTTAACAACTTCTCATCCAACCACGAACCTTTGTCTTCGCGAGGATCATGAAAGTACAAATTTACATTTATAAACAATTACAAAAGATTACTAACTATGTTACCCATTCACATTGGACAAACCTCCTATTACCAATCCATATACTCACATGGGGAGACTGGGCGAGTAATGAGCGGGTCTTGACGGGGCGGGTTGAAAATGGATTGAACCTGTTTATAACCATTAAAGGAATGAGTTTAATGGACTGAACCCGCTGGATTAATGGGTTGACGAACGAGGTCCAATGATCCTGCTTACAAAAATAAAAACTTTGTGAAACGTTGTGTGGAGCGACGATGAACAATTGTGACACCATTCCTTAGATCGATGCAGTTTGAGAGATTGTGAAACCATTCCATATATCGATTGCGATTTGAGAGAGAGAGAGAGAGAGAGAGAGAATCTAAAATATTTTTTCCTGGGTTAAAAGGTTTTTTCCTTGGTTAAAAGGGGCCATCAGAAAACTTGAACCCGCCAGTTAATATGGCGGGTCCTTAATGAGTTATTCAATAATACCCATTATATTTAGGGACGGGTCATTGGTGAATTTAAGTGGTTAGCAATGGGTGGATTCATGGGTTGCCCGCCCGTATTGCTAGACCTAGGTTTAATATTCCCTTGCTAGCTATACATGAAATAGTGTATACGGTGATTTAATCACTTGACAACAATATAATTCATTCGATTTTTTCATTTTGATTGTATAATAGTTATTTATTTATATGTAAATTTGTAAATATATCTTGTACCACTACCAAAAATTTGGATTTAGACGAAGAAACAATTTCGCTGGCTAAGAGCAAAATTTCACTGTTTGAGGTCCGTCGTATAATTAAGTCCCTTCGTATAGGTTTGTATACAATGAACTCAAAAAATTTCATCGTTTAAGTCGTATCTAAAACGGCGAAAGTATAGTCGTCGTATGGCATGTTAGACAACGAATGTAGGTGAACTACAAAGATGAAAACTGTCGTTGTATATGGAGCACTTAGATGACAAAGCCTCCTAAATTCGTTGTCTGGTTTTTAACCTTAAGATGAAAAAAAAGAGAAATTCATTGTCTGAATTTTAACATTAAGCTGACAAATTTCTATGTTTTCGTCGTCTAGTTCGTACCACTAAGACGAGGAAACTAGTTTTTTTCGTCATCTGATGTGTAACATTTAAATGACGAAATTATCTAGTTTCGTTGTTACTTTTTTTTAGTTTGTTAAAAAAAATTACAAATGAAAATTTCAATATAAATAAATAATTATTAAAAATATTGAATTTGTCCATAAAAGTTAAACATCCAAAAATAAACTAAACTAATAAAGCACCGAGACATCGATATTGAAATTTGAAGTAGTACCAAGCCCGCTCCCACTACCTCCATCATCGTCACATATGGTCTTCCAGATCCCGAGACGAGACATTTGGATAGCGGCAAGTAGACTATAGGATCATCTGTTGGCCGGAGCATGCGCTCCAAGGCTTTGAACTGCTCTTAGTTCTTTCATTCCTACTATTGGTACTCTCTTTCCCACTCCTCGGCCACTCGTATCGATTCAGAAGTTGACCTCATTGCCTCTTGTGCTACCACTTGGGCGATCCTCGCAGCATTCTTGGTAGCCTCGAGCCACTCGAGCGAGGGCACGACGAAATCGACAATGATGATTGGCTCAAATCTCACAACAAAAATCATCAACCATTCAACCCATTTCGCATTATCTCTTCCTAAAATCTCAAAATAGCACTAAGACCTTCTACCTTGTGATTCTAAATTGATCAAAACGAAGAGAACAAACATATCCATATCCATCACCAACATTTTCAATCACAACATATTATACATGGCTCAGATAATCCAACATTTTCCTCAAATAATCAAACAAAAAAAATATTACCCTAACAAACTAATCCAACATTTTTCTTGAATAATTAAATACAATAATTGAAATCTAATCTCATAATCTCCACTAATCCAACATTTTCCTCAACAACCTAGTCTCATTATCGAGACCTAATCTCATAAAAAGCCAATCTCATAATCGAAACTTAATCTCGTAATGTGATATCCTGTTCCTTTTGTATAATTAAAATTATATTTGTGATATTTCTGATTTCGATTTATTAGACGCGGTTAATGATTTTACCGTTAGTATGTATCGAGCAATATTGGTTGACTTTTTATTGGGCCGATTATATTGCTTAACTTCGGACGAAATTAAGTTATAATATTCGTTGAAATGAGTTTGTCGATGTGCAGAGTGTCAATATCGAAGTTACGACGTGAAAGTTATGGTAAACAGAAGTTTCGACAGAATTTATGGAAATCAAAATACATGCATATCGCGAGTATAATTAGAACTTTCCATTTTTGGAAAGTCAGATTTGCCATTTCAGGAAATTGGGCCTATTGACCTGTGTTGACCGGCTCTGGCGACCAAAATCATCGCCGAGTTGCCGACCTGTGGTAAAATGTTGCTGGCCACCATTTGGGGTCATTTTTCGTCGAAAATGGAAGTCCTCGATGCCTTGATCAGTTCTATATATAACTTCAATTCAACGAATTGGCCTCCATTCTAAGGTTTCAGGTGGAATTGGCCTCTATCGTCGGCATGTTTTTCGGTCACCTCTGGCCGAGTTTTAGGTATTATTCGATTCCTCTCTAGCTCCTTCATAAGATTGTCTTGGCATTTTGATGCTTACAGGAATAATTTTGAAGATTCATCGCGATTTCTCGATGGAATCGTACCCGGGTCGCCGTCGTTGGTGGCGGCGGCAAGTGGCGATTTGGGTGGTGGAAGGTTAGGGTTTTTGAAGCCCACACCTATGGTAGAAAAAATTGACTAGTATCGGGGTTCGAGGTGGCTCGACGACGTCAGAATCACGCTTGGAAATTTTCTGGCAATTCCGGGTCTGTCGTGTTTTCAGAGCTTGTTCCAGATAATTTGGGCCGAATTAGGTATATGTGTAAGAGAATTATGTTGGGCTTATTGAGATCTTTGATTTGGTGTATCAATCTCCACCATCGACAGTGGTGGCGTATGGCTGCACACACCGTTGTCTTTGCCGACGCCTTTGGTTGAAAAAGTTTTCCAAAATCGGTTGAGTTTTATATCATTAGTTTCTTATCGTCGTTGCGAGCATACTCGTAAGGTTAATAATGCATTTAGTCTTCGCCGTCCTAATGGGTGGGCGGTGGTGACTAGTGTCCCTACCAGTGGTGGTGTGGGCGATGGAGGAATTAAGTTTGCTTGATATCGTTAAGATCGTATTATCATATTGGTCTCATTAATAGGATTTTCGACTCGATTCGATTGATTTTAATCCTAGTCGAGTAATTACTAGACTTATCCTAATAATTTGCCATTTTAACGATTTTCGATTAAGGTGGAGTCGTCATAAATGGTATCAGAGCGCAGTTCAACTCTCAAACTTTGCTTTCGTTGTATTCGATATTTTGAGATGTAGTCATATACGTATTTTTAGGCCTAATTGAACTAATATGCTAATTGATTGGATCACATCTCTTATTAATATCGATTAAATCATGAATACACAATTTGTTTTTTCTACGCAGTGTACTGATCAACCAAATTAATTTGCAGTAGTGATGTCCCTTTAAAACTTAATTATTTAGAGAAAGTAAAAGGTATATGTAAGTAAAAAGTCAAGTATATTGAATTCAGAATACGTATTAGTACGTCATTGTATTTTTCCCTCTTTCTACCATTGGAACTTGGAAGTTGGAAATTAGAACGTACTTGCCACTTCATGTGGGTCTTCAGTCTTGGTTCCACGTACAAGCTGGACTCTTAACCATATATGCTTTATGCATTATATAAAATTGACCGGAGTTTATATAAGTAGAACAAGCGAGTCGGTATGAATAGTCCCCCGACCTCAAACTTTTCATAGCTTCCCCGCGTCTAAAACTCCAACAAGTCTTTCCACCCTTTTGGTCTTTCTCCACACGCTTGAGCCTTATTTAAATTCCTCAATTCTCGGATCCTTAGCAACACACATTCTCACCGAACAACTGTGATCTGCTACATATATAGAATATTATCTGGTCGAGTAGTCCAAGCTAGAAGATCGAAGAGCGACATATATATATACCGGTCGTTATGGAAAGCCAAAAGAGGTTTATGGTTGTTTTCGGGTTGGTTGCGGCGATAGTTTTGAAGAATGTGGCAGCGCAGACGGAGCATGTAGTGGGAGGTGGCACAGGTTGGATTATACCGCAGAGTGATGATGCACAAGAGTATGTCACATGGGCATCTGGTCAAAAGTTTGTAGTTGGTGACGTTCTGAGTAAGTTACAAGTTTCATGCAGCTAGCTCTCCATTATATTGCTTACTTGGAATATTTTACAAGTACCCGAAGTTTCCATTATTCCCTTCATGTTCTTATTCTAACGTATGTATGTATGTTCCTTAATTACAAATTTCAGTTTTTAACTTTGCCACAAACACACACGACGTAGTAGAAGTACCCAAAGCCTCATTCGACTCATGCAGCTCCGACAACTCCATCGGCAGCCCCATCAACACCGGTCCGGCCATGGTCACTCTCACCTCCACCGGCGACCACTACTACATCTGCATTTTCGGCAGCCACTGTCAGTCCGGTCAGAAGCTCGCCATCACAGTCGAAGCATCCGCCACATCTCCGGGAGCCTCCCCTTCGGCACCTACTCCCGTGTCCACGCCACCACCCACTACTACTAGTCCTCCTACCACTCCTTCACCCACATCTGATGTACCTTGCCCACCGGTCCAAGCACCTTCTCCGTCCACCACAGGCAGCGGGCCAACAGCTAGCCCCCCAGGGCCACCAAGCTCCTCTTCACCTGCCGTGTCGACTGGCTCGGTTATGTGTTTGATGCCCCTCTTACTGGGACTGTTCATTTAGATACATAGACATATACATGGACATTAAATTTGGCTATCCGTTATTTTTAATATATAGCTAGAGCAGGGAATAAGGAATAAGGTTACCGACGAGTACGACTGTACGTATTTCACTTTTGAGCTTGATGACATCTCATTTGAGCGATTGTTTTTCAATAAAGGGTTTCATGCTTCTTTGTTCTAAAAATTTGGGTCTCTGCCTAGAATTATAGCATCATGCATATAAATTCTTCAATTTCGTATTGACTTCATTTTATTTTTGATGAAATGAAGATATTATTAATAGATCTTCTCGGCCTGAATAGTACATACACAACTGAAATGAACCCTACTCTAATTAAAGAAGACGGAACTAATCAGAGTAAATTCTATTCGATCTTTAAAATTCTAAGCTCAACAAACTGAGAGCTTACTTGCATCTTAAATGGATTAACAAAAGACATATAAGAGATGGAGATGATATACCCCTAAGCAAGTAATTATGGTAGATATGTCATCACCCATGAATCTCGTCATCCATAAAAGACGCAAGTAAGCCGGCACAACATAGGTGTCTAAGTCATCTTCTTCATGCCCAAAACAAACGGGCTAGAAGTCTTCGTCAAAGTTTATCCCATTAGATAAATGGGCCAAATACCAGCCCTCTTGAACCATCCTAAGAAGAATAAAACCCTAGCCCAAAAACCAAAGCTTGTTCCTCCCGCCAAGTCCAAACGCTAATGGTGGAAATTTTCGGCCACCACTATCAGTGACGTCCTTATCCTCTTATTGGTACCTGAGGCCACCACGACAGGAGGCCGACCCCAGTACCCTAGACGATGAAGCGCCGCCCGAGCAACTTCACCTTCTTTAGGCTAGAACTCGTCGGTAACTCCGTATATAGTCGCTGTAAGGATTGCACCAAAACCACCCAAAGACAGTCAGGATCCAATCTGACCCGCGCCCGACTAGGATGACTTCTTATTGAACGAACAAGCCCCAAATCCGCAATGATAAAATTTCGGCACCGCAACACGCGAGCACTTTACCCCAACAATAGGGAAAAAGACGAGATAGAGGAAGAAACTCCATCCCACTAAACACTGGAGGAAGTCAGAGCAAAACAAAGGTCTTCTCACAAGGAGGAGCTAAGACAATCGAGTAGGATTGGATTAAAGGGATTGTATTAAGAAGCAAGAGTACATCAATGAAAAGTTGGAGAGTGAGGGCGTCGCACGCCACTAGGGTTTCGCATTGATTTCATATTAACTACATGCGAGTAGTTAATCAAGAAACTGTGAGGAAAAAAATACTTGATTTATGTCTCACATGCAATGAGCTAAGCCATAATAAATTGCATTGTAATCTAAACATAGGAAAAACTTATTACATAAATTGAATTGGCCTTTGAATACGCGAGACCAAAAATAACCAAAAACTATATAGAATGTGAATATTAAGTAACTAAAGATCTAAGTTAATGCAAAAATTAGAATTCAGATCAATCCAGTAGCCTCCATCACCTATATATGCTAGCGCTTGTTCAAGTTCGAATCATAAAAATAATGCTTTAATTGAAGAGTGTTGAAAAATAATGTGATATTAAAAAAATATTTGAAATTACTAATTCAAATAACTAGTAAATATAAAATAAATTGGGAAGAACAAAATCTGGAAGCTTTGAATTTGTTACCCTAGTGGTTGATGTCGATGAATGATGAACAATTAACAAAGTTGAGTTACGTGTATCACACTATTTTCTTAAGAATTTTCACGTAGCCCAAAGGCTTGTATAACGATATTCTCCCAAGATAAAACAACTCTAAAATTTTGTATCGTAACACAAGAAATTCTCGTCGAACTGAAGAATTCATTCGTCTATCCCCAAATTTAAGAGAGGGAGCGAAGAGATTAGAAGAGGAGTTGCTTTCTTTCTGATAGGACGTTGAAATGAGAAGAAGAGGATCACTTTATATATGTTTCATTGGGGAACAAACCACTCATTGTCGAGTTAATACTAAAACTGTTTCTAGTCATTATACTCGCCATCAATATGCAATTACAAGCTATTCAATTTGCCGTCACTAATATTTACGATAGATTACAAACAATCATTTAGTAGGCTTAAATTGTATATCATAATTAAACTTTATGAGCAGTTACAAAATCTTATAAACCATTTAGTTCGTCATTTAGTTGCATGCCATTATTAAGGTTTATTAGTCGTCATAAATAATTTAATTGGCAATTCGAAAACCTTTAATTCTCTTTGAGCGACAAGTTCTCATTCACCGATTTAACTATTTAAACAAGTAAATATCTTAATTTTAATTGCCTAAATGTGGTTAATTACAATAGTGTTAAAACACCAATTTTCCCAATAATTTTCCACATGAATGAAATTGGCGACTAAAGACTCGATAGACTTGGTGGTAGATTTTGCGGTTGAAAACCTGCATAGGATAGGTTGGGATTAACCCTTTGAACATTCCTTTGTGAAAGTATGCTTACTTTACTAACTATGCAGTAGATGCGATGTCTATGAATTGCTCGTCATTTATGTAAACGATAGCATACCTCACACATGTATCTCCCTGATACTTTTAGTCCTTATTAGTGTATCTGTTTTGGCCCTAGACATGCGCTTGGTTATGTAATACCTTAACAAGAATTCCACCCTTAAAATTGTCTTAGAAGCGCCCCCACTTCTCTCTTACATAGGTGATTTCTTAATAAAGAGTAATCTGCATTAATCTGCTCGAACTTTCGATGCATAAGAATCATTAAAAGCTTTTATCTTAACCTCATTTCTTATGGGCACTACCAGAAAGATCACTATAGTCGACGATGAAAATTCGTCGGCCTGTTAAAAAAATTCGTCGGCTATAGCATCGTCGAAAGAAGACTGTCGGTGATACTATAGCCGAC
Organism: Geum urbanum; assembly: GCA_946800695.1. Taxonomy (NCBI): domain Eukaryota; kingdom Viridiplantae; phylum Streptophyta; class Magnoliopsida; order Rosales; family Rosaceae; genus Geum; species Geum urbanum. Next base: position 33,068,322 of record OX327009.1, read on the forward strand.
GACAATATAGGGTAGTTTTCAGCTGTAGATCAAACTATAGCCGACGACGCACACGTCGTTGAGAATAGTTTAGACTATTCTGGATGATGAAGTCGTCAGTGAAATCCACCCTGTGGTCAAAATGTTGACTGTTCCAGACTATAGCCGATGAAGTGTTTGATGAATGTCGTCAGCTATGGTGGAAGAACATCGTCGGTTATAGTTTGAATGTCGTCGGCTATAGTCTTCCAAAATGTCATTTTTTGGTAAGTTATAGCCGGCGAGATAGGTTCATATCGTCAGCTATAGTTGGTGATTTTTTTTTAAAAAACTGCAGATCCTGGATTTCGTACCTAGAACCTGCAATTGGAAAATACAACACATATTGTCCAACAATGTACACATCCATATAAACAAAAACACACCTACACTAACAGTGATCAAAATCTATGTTGTTGATGTAATCATTACATTAGTCTTGCTGATCCTCCTATGGCTGCGGCTGTGGAGTACTACAAATGTTTGGAGGTGGAGGCGAGATCTGGATTCCAGCAGCTTAAACTGTGTAAAATATTGATGCATATATGTCACCATAGATGTCTGCTGCTCGACTAATCTCTGCTGCTCGGCTAATCTCGCATTCTGTAATGCAATCGCCTACTGCATCTTCTTCATCTGTCTCTGTTGCTCCTCAATCTCCCTTGTCTGCCTCTAAAGCTGCTCTTGTAGCTTAGAGTTCCTGGAACTTCCGGACCTGCGGAAGAATTCGGGAGTTGTCTTCAACACCCTTTGGCCTCTCTTGCCGAGATCCTTGCAGTAGAAGGTACCGGTGTTCTTTCCTGGAGGGATCGTGGTTGCCATGATCCTCGTCGCTACGGTCAAATTAGATGGATCAATCTGAGAGACATATTGGGAGAGCTCCTCATCCTGGGAGTCAGGATATAGCTCTTCGCTATATGAGTCAACACATCCGGCATCACCTCTTGCACTCTCGCCTAATTAACACGGAAATATGAATAACGTATTATTAAACATAAAAAAGAATTTAGAGAAAAAAAATATTAGCAAATATGTTAATTAATTTATGAGGGCTCAAGACTTACAACATCTTTGGGGTACTACGGATACGCGTGCTGCGTAGTATACACCAACACGAGAACTTTTGGGTGTTTGGCGGCCTCTTCCATCCAACCCGAATATGATCTAGAACGGGCATGATGGTTCTTGGTGTTCATTAACCGATTCTTGGAGTTTATTTCTGAAATTGCCTTGTTGGATAAACATACATCAAAAAATTATTAGCTAACTATTTTCATATAATATGATACAACACAAATATACTTAGGTTGCATACCTGTAATCGGGGGTTTTTGAAGTGGGTTACAAGCCATTGCCACTTGTACTCCCTAAACCGAAACTCATTAGGGGTACCATCTTGGTCGTCACCGTGCTTGGTCCAATGCTTTCAGAGCTTGGCCTTCCACTCCATATACCTATATTAATGCAACACAAATGTTAGAAATTGACAACATTTGATCAAAAAAATCTAACTCGAATCACATCACTTGCCCCCCTGCACCTCATTTGCCCACGTGGGTTTGAGCTCATTTTTCACGTGAAACCATCTTTTCAATGTATATATAAATGGTAAAAATTGTATATTTCTTCAGACTTGATTAATAAGTGGAAAAGATACATAATGAATATACAATATAACTCATCGACAGTGCATTATTTACTTCCATCTTCACGTAGTGTGGCACAGAATTTCAATCTGGCCACAGCATTGGGACTCTATCTCGTATGATGTTTCCCACCATGTTGGAGTACTTTTGCATAATCATTCCCTCGATCATCTCGCCTACCTTCCCGGTCTTAATGACTAGTTTCCCATTCCTGGTCACTTCGTCAAGAAACTTGTTGACGACGGTGCCTCTGGTCTTTCTTTCTTTGCGTCCGGCAACGATTTCGCCTAAGACATAGATAAAAATATGAACACATAAGCATCCAATTTAATTGACATATTAATAAGTTTGAAATTAAATAATCAAGGTTGTTAACTAATATTTACTTAATTCGTCTGTTTGTTGTCCCTTAATCCTCACTCCAGAGAGGTGTCTCGAGCATTACATACACGTACGCTTGGTCCACCGTAAGGAAAGGTTCCTATCCTAGAATATGTCTTCCCGTGTCATCGATAACAGGTATGGTAGGTATCTCGTTGGGCAAGAAGAGGGTAGACGGTGAACATAAACGTACCCTAGCCGTAGAGGAACTACCTGAAGCACATGTGTCAGATGATCGAAGGGCCTGAGCGGTAATGAGAGTAGGCTCTGGCAGGGGAATGTGTGGCATATAGACTGAGTTCTGAGATGTGCCACCCTTTGAGGGCGTGCGGTTGTCCTCATACAGTCTTCTTACACTGGAGGGTCGGCGGACCACTAATTTCGGCTGCGGCATTGCCCCCTGACCTAGTCGTTGAATGTGGCGAGAGGTGGCATGATCGCTATAAGTGTTGCCGATAGTGGCGGATCCGAAATTACTAGCGCTAGTCCCATTTCCATATTTAGTCCATTTCCATGATTATTGTTTTGTAATTTGGTTATTGTTTTGGTTAATTTGATTATTGTTTTGGTTATTGTTTTCATGAAAAATGGCCGATAATTTCTCAACACGGCCATTTAATCCAATTTTTTGTCACTATTCAATTAGCAAAAAATTAATTCAATTCATCAAAAACTAAATATTATAATAAAAACAATAACCAAATTAACCAAAACAATAATCAAATTACAAAATTCTCAAATCCTAATCAACACGGTCATTTAATCCTAATCTAACATGGTCATTACATCCCTAGCATAATCTATACATAATAAAAAACTATCCTAGCATAATCCTAACATCCAAAACAGTTTCGTAATCATCAACAACACAACATCATCTAATTCAAAAACATGAAATCAACCAACCACATTCACTTTCACATTCACAACCAACGAACATTAGCATAACAACAACATTAGCATCAACAACATATGCAAAACAGCTTCTTCATCATCTAATTCAAAACATGCTTCTTCATCATCTAATTCAACAACACAACATCACATAATTCAAAATCTAATATCAACAACAACATTAATATCAATACAGGAAAGAGAGAGAGAGAGTAGTACGGAAGAGAGAGAGAGAGAGAGAGAGAGAGAGAGAGAGAGAGAGAGAGAGAGAGAGAGAGAGAGAGAGAGAGAACCTGATGAGGGAGGTTTAAGAGAGAGAGAGAGGTGCGGGTGAGCAGCAGGCTGCGGCAGGCGGCAACGGGCTTGGAGATTTTAGGGTTTGGTTTGCAAAGTGCGGTGTGACTTGTCGATTCTGGGAATTATGTCCGAAAACTATAGCTGACTACACTTTAAGTTGGCTATAGTAAGGCTGACGACATTCATATAATAGCCGATGACATTCATGTAGAACGTCATCGACTATACTATAACTGACGACATTACTTATGCCATCGACTATAGTTAGTATAACAGACAACGTGAGTCAATGTCGTCGGCTATAGTGTGAATTTTTTTTGTCATAACCTTCTCATTTAGAAACACATTTCCCACAAATACCTGGTTAACTAATTGATGATTCACATAGTCAGAATCATTGCTTGAGCCTGACTCGGTTTCATATTTAATTTCTGGTAAGATGTGCCGCTCCTCGTCACCTGAGTCTTTGTCAACTGCATTTGGAAGTTTTGCTCGAGGAATTCGAATCGTACTACCCAGTCTAACATTATTAAGGCGAATTGTAAAGGATTCCGGAATGCCAATTGCGTTCGGCTTTTGGTATGCAGTAACTTTTTCATCACCTGCGGTCTCACAAAGTATAGTAGCATTATATATGTTTCTTGGAATAACATGGTTAACTACTTTCCATGCGCCCGCCTAAGATCATCAAGGAAAAATACTTGTTTTACCGCTGTGGCAAAAAAAAGGGTTATCTTCATACCGGCTTGTAGCAGTATTCACAAAAAATATTCCGTATTGATCGGTCCTTGTGTTCTCCGGGCTAGTATCAAACCATCTACGCTTAAAAAGTACAATTTCATGACTTCCCTATAAATTAGTTCAACCACTAAATGGAGAACACCGTAATACTCAACGCCATTCTGCCTACCATGCACCATTACCCAAGAATTCTGTGTTCTCAGTCTGTCGTCTCTATGTTGACATATAAATTTCACGCCATTGACCTTACACATCGGGTAAACATTTGAAGTTACTGGTTTTATCACCAAGAGCCTCAATGCATGTGACCATTGTGGGTAACCATCATCTTGTACATGGTTCATCTGAAAAAAATCATTCACTTTAAATATGAACATTGATATTAATTTATATATATAGAAGTAAATATATATATATAAAAATATATATATATATATACACACACACACACCCATTTGCCAAAATAGTTTGCAAACGTTCTGTCGTGGTACTCAATATTATCGCCAATAGAAGGGTGTTGAAGATGGATGTCTTTCCAGTATTGAACTTCTGGACAGTTAATCAGTACTCACCAGTGGACAATGACTAACTCATATGGTTTCAACTTGTAGGAGTTTGGCTACTTTCCATATACTTCAACATCATTGGAGATGATAGAAAGGTTGAACTCGGGTTCATCTACCGACATATGTTGTGAAGAGTCCTCGAGCACTCCCAAATACAACTTGGTATACGTTATACACTCGTGTGCAAGATATGCTTCAGCGATACACCCTTCAAGTACGGATTTGTTCTTTATATAGTCTTTGTAGTCTCCCAATTTTCTATCAAGTTGTAAAGTACATGTTATGATTATTGAAAAATATGTATTAATTTATATATAAAAACCAAATTCAAAAGTTGAATCGTATGTACCTTTTCATGGGATAAATCCAAGTGTAGTGTACCGGATCGGTAAGCAACAATTGTTCGGGAAGATGGATCATTAGGTGAGGTATGATGTCAAAAAAAATCTGGCGAAAATATCTTCTCAAATTTGCACAAGATAAAAATGATGTCCTGTTGTATTTCCCACAAGTTTGATTTTTTCACTTCTCTAGTGCATAACTTCTGAAAGAATCTTGACAACGCCACTAACGGCTCCACTACCTCTTTGGGCAGGTACCCTCAAATGAAATCAGGGAAGATGCGTTGAAGCAGTACATGACAGTCATGACTATTTAATCCATACATCTTATTGTCCTGGAAGTTAGCACACCGGCCTATATTTCCTGCATAGCCAGAAGGATGCCTGACATTACCCATCCAACCAAAAATTTCATTCTTCTGGTCAGGCTTGACGATGTAAGGAGCTTGAGGCACTTTTTCTTCCCTTCTCTCAACCAAAAATGTTTCCATAGTCCCATTCTTTTCAGATCAATGCGTGCCTTAGGACCATCTTTAGTTTTCCCCTCCCAATTCAGAACTGTGCCCACCACACTTTCGCACACATTCTTCCCTATGTGCATGACATCTAGGTAGTGCATGATCGACAACTTGGGCCAGTACGGGAGTTCCCAGAATATGCTTTTGTGTGTCTAGAACTTATACCTGTCAGGTCTGTCGGGTATTGACGCCACTAGTTCAAGATGATTGCTCAGCTGCCCAAAATAGTATTCATTCAGTACTTCCAAAATTTTATCCCCCATCCATCTCCTAGGTTACACAACCATTTCTATAGTCCCATCATAAGCCTTGGGATCCCGCAGAAATGGGTGATCATCTGGAAGCCAACAACAGTGACATATCTGGACAATCTTCCTGGAATAAGGTCTGTAGCACTCAACAACCATGCACTCTGAACAAGCCCGGTATCCCCTTGTAACGTTGCCTGACAACATCTCGAAGGCAGGAAAATCTTTGATGGTCCCAACAAGCATGGCACGCATCCAGAACATCTCATTTTTGTACTTTTCATAAGTGGCAAGACCAAATTCACTCAGGTACTTAAGCTCTTCAATCAAGGGTCTCAAATACACATCAAGACACTTTCTCGGATAACCTGGCCCTAGAATTAATAGAGTGAGCATATTGTATTCCTTCTCCATGCACAACCATGGAGGAAGGTTATACGGTACCAAAATAACTTGCCATATATTGTATTGAAGACTCATGTTGTCAAAAGGGTTGAATCTGTCAGATGAGAGCCCGAGCCAAACATTTCGAATCTCTGATGCAAAATAAGAAAACTCCCTGACCATATACTTCCAAGCCTCTCTGTTAGCAGGGTGTATAAGGGTATCATCATTAAGTAAATTTCTTTCATCCCACCATCTCATAGCTTCAGCCGTGTGTGCACACATGACCAACCGTTCTAGCCTATCAACCAGCGGGAAATACCGAAGTATTTTCACAGCTTTCTTATTCCCTATAGGAGTTAACTTATACATATCTGTACTGCATACCGGACATGCATCAAGGCATTCAAGATCATTTCCGTAAGCATCCTTACCCTAGAAGAGAACACAATCATATCTACATGCATGAATTTTGATGTAGGAAATGCCAAGATATTTCAGGATATGTCACACCTTATGATGAGTGGTAGGAATACGATGACCGGGGGGGGGGGGGGGGGGCAGCATCGAAGCAGTCCACTTCAGCTAATCATCAACAACCTTGAGCCTCATTTTGTTCTCAACTTTGAGCTTCATCACTCCTATGACACTTTCAAGAACAGTCTTACTACACCCGTTGTACAACGGGGTCTGTTGTATGGAAATCAAGTTGTTGTACTTGTCCATACCGGTAGTGTTGATAACTCTAGATAATTGCTGGACTGGCTCAATATGAGGGAAGCCCTTAACGACGAAAGAGATATCTGGTGCTTGAGCAAATACACCGCTCTCATAAGGAAACACATCGTTGATTAACCTCGTTGTTGGATTATTAGATGTACACGCCCTCTCAGAAAATTTTTCATGATCATGGTGACCGACTGACGATGTTTCACCATGATAAATCTAATATGTGTACTTATCCCAAAACCTATTTTTCTTCAGGTGCTCCAATGCTTTATCAATGGGAAAACGAAATCGCTCGCTGCAACACTGACATTATGTATACGAGCAATAATGAATTGGCATCTCCCCATAATTAACATTCACATATTCCACAAAGATCATAATTGCATGTTGATATCTTACATCCCATCTTTGAAGACATATCCAACTCTTGTCAATCCTGAAAATTCTAATAGTATATAAATACATACATGCACTAATTAATTAAAAATTTATCATTATATCTATATATATACATATCGATCTTTAAATTAAATAAAAATTACATAATTTAATTCTTGTACTCCCGAATTACAAATTTACATATATATATATACGTACATATTGTGACGACCCAGAACAGAATTAGCAGTGTAATTAGCTTAGTCCATGAGGTTATGCGTAATCGCAGATTTCCGACAGATAATTGAATCGTCAGACTTGATCACGACTTAATTATTGGCTGAGAATTTGAGCTAAGTCTCTTCTCGAGAGTTGTTATACGCGTGATTTCGAGTTCGTGGGCGGTTCCTGATTATTATTTGGACGACCGAGGAGTATAATATGAATATTTGAAATTTTGATATATTATCGAGTTTATCCGTTCATGTTCGAGTATATCCGAATCGTGATTTTGATCCGTTTTGGACCGTTGATCGACCCGAAACGTAAATAGAATGATTATTGACTTGTTTTGCGAGTTTCGCGATTTGTCGTGATTTCGACATAATCTGCTAATATGGCGGCCTTGTTAGCGACTAAATTATCGGGCGAGAATTTGATTTCAGATTCTTCGTGGAAGTTGTAGAGAATTTAATTTCGAGCTTGTGGAACTTCCGGAGGATTATTCCGAGTTATGAGAATTAAGTTATGAATATTTTCGATCGTTGATTATTTAATCGGGTAAGCTTGTGATGGTGTGAACCGTTGAATTTTTATCGGATTTGTCAAAGTGTTTGACTTCGAGTGGAAATTGAAGAACATGTCGAGTTGAGTTTGTTGCCGCGAGAATTATTGAAATCGGATTTACGACGCGAAAGTTATGAGTATTTGAAGTTTGTCGAAAAGTGAATTTTGGTAGTTTCCAAATCGGGAAAGTATTTAATGAGGTTTCTACTTTTGGAAAGTCAAACTAGCATTCATGGTTGGTTGACCGGTCAACTCGGCAAGGAGGAGAGGGGTGCGACAGAGGCCACGGCACGCCGGCGGTGGCTCGCCGTCCAGCCACCCCAGGGGTCGGGGCTGGTCTTGTTTGATGCGCCTCGGCTTCCTTGTGACGTCCCCGGCCACCTTTCACGGCGTGGGTTGCCGGAGGAGGGAGTTTTTCCAGCCAAAAGTTTGAGAAATTTGGGGTTTTTGGTTGTTCTTTTTCCGGCCGATTTGAGTTGTTTAAAGCACTGGGCTTTGAAGCCCTCATCACCATGAAGCTACCATGTAAGTTTGGTGTTCCAATTTTGCTTGTACATGGAGAATTCATGGATTGAAATTTGTGTGGGATTTCGGTTTTGCTTGAAATTGAGCTAGTTAGAGTTTGAATTGATCTTTGGTGTAGTTATAAAAGTTGTTTGTTGGATGATTTTGAGTGGAATAGGCTTTGGCCGGTCGGGAAATTTCATGTTTGGGTGGCGCCGCCGGCGGCGGCGGTGGGCAACGGCGGTCAAGGTTGACTTTTCGGAGTTTTCGACAAGTTGCATGTCGTTTCGCTCGGAATCGCGCCCGATCGCAGTGGTGAGGTTTGTTTTTCGATTTGAGCATTAGAAATTATAGCGAGGTTGTGTGGTATGATTATCGGATTTTCGACAATTCGTCGTAATTGAATTATGTGTTTCCAAGAAAGGTTGTTTCTCGTGATTTGATTTGAGGTAACGAGTTATAATTTTGAGAAATAGATTTTATGATTATTCAGGGATTCGTGATCGTTCCTTTGGCGAGGGATTTTCCGCCGGATTACGGGATTAACGCGAACTGCGTTACGCTCACCTGTGAGTGGACATTTCTTTTCACGGATTGACTACGAGTCTTTTATATACGTTTTTACGAGCTTGAGCATGCAGTATGATCATGATTTTTATGAGCATGTGTTTTACGATTATACATATACGAATATGCGTATACGAATATACACATATATATATATATTATGTTTTGTGCATGTGCATGGAAAGGATTTATGATTTGGTTTACACAGAGTACAGTCTCAGTTATCAGGGTTGTATCGATACACATTGGCTTCTCGGCTGATCCCCGAGTACGCTCCGGGGGGGGGGGGGGGGGGGGGGGGACAGATATCCTGACCCGAGGCCTTTCTGGCTTGGAATCACGTGTGGGTCTGGAATCCCGTGATTCAAACTGTATTAGCGCGAGGGAGTCCATGAGAGATCCCGCGGTATTTATGATGCATGCTCTGTACGTGTGAGGGAGTTAGAGTCTCCCTCGTGTACCATTTGATTTTTATGTATTTAGACTCGCATATGTTTTTATAACATATATTATTCGGCGAAAGACATTTATTTTCGTCCACTCACTCTAACAGTTTTCATGTCTTTCCCCTGGGCTTTTCGGTTTCCGTGCCCAGTTTACAGTTCAGATTCTGGTGTCGCACGTCGTGGTCGGAGGCATAGTATTCGAGCGATGTTTCTTTTATGGTAGGTTCTTAGTTTGGCCTACTATTTGTATATCTATACTAGAAGTCGCTCTGAGTATTCTGATGTATATTTTTATACGATTTTTCCCCGGATTTCCGTAAAGTATAGTTATATTTATTACTTTACATTACTGTTGATATATTGAAAAATCCGGATGGAATTGGTGCCCACGGTTTGGCTTTTGTAGCATAGGATGAAGTGTATTTTCCGGGTGCAGGTAATGGTAATTCCGCGTTAGTAGCGTTACACTGCCGAAATTTTGATGGTTTTTGTTGGTTCGTGTTTTCCGAAGGGGTTTGATTCCGGTTTAGGAAACTAAATCGGGGTTGGGTCCTTTCACATATCAACAATTAACATATATATATATACATATCAACAATCTACAGTTACAAATTTACATATATACATGCATATCAACCATCAACAAATTTACATATATACATATTAAATTAACACATACATATCAAAAATTTTACATATAATTATATATATACATATTTTCATCGAATTCAACTTAGTCACATTCCCTTTGATGATTTGTCAACTAACTCTTTGTTTAACATTTTGGTCAACACACCCATTATGTTATCTTTTGACTTCATATAATCAATGAGGATAACTCCAGAAGAGAGTTGTTGTCTAATGGTATTATATATTCGATGAATGTGTCTAGACTTACCATTGTACATATTACTTTTCGTCTTGCCAATTGCATCATAGTATATGCAAATTGCAATCACATGCTTTGTTCATTTTCGAATATCCTCCATGAATTGGCGTGGCTATTTTGCCTTCTCCCCATATATTCTAGGGCAACAAACTCAGATTTCATCTAGGATTTGGTTACAACAGATTATTTTTGAGGATTTTCGAGACACTACTTCACCCTTTAGTGTATCCACTTGTAGAGATTGAGTCTTTCGGGTCAGATATACAGTTTGGCTTCTTGTATCCTTCTATGGGGTGCAGCAATGTCTTGGAAATCCTAAAAAATAAACCGTTATAACCGGATCACTGATGGAATATGAGTTTGTTGCCCTAGAAAAATATAGGGAGGAGGCAAAATGTGTGACGACTTGAATCAGAATTAGTATGTTAATCGGCTTGGTTTGCATATTTTACGAGTAATCACTGTTTGTCGTAATTAAGCAGTTAGAGCGGCTTTATTCACGACTAATTTATCGGGTGAGAATTTGGTATGAGTCTCTTCACGAGAGTTGTAGTATGCATGATTTTGCGTTCGTAGGCAGTTTTGGATAATTGTTTAGATAACCGAGGAATATGTTATGAATATTTGAAGTCGCGTGATTTAGTCGTGTTTATCCGATTAAGTTTGAGTTATCTGAAACGCGGATGTGATTCGATTTGGACCGTCGATCGTATCGAGCCGTGAATATAAATATTGGAATAGTTGTAAAATTGTCGAAAACCACTGTTTTGGGAAGTTTGACTGACGTTTGACTATTGACTGACTGTTGACCGAGTCCATTTCGCACAACCATTTGACTCGCCGTGGACTTTCCGTTTCCGGCCACTTCAGACGAAATCGTTGGTATGGTTAGCTTCCTGTCATGATTTCCTATTGTTTTGCAATTGGTTTGAGTTGATTTGGTTGAGATTTGAGGGAGAACGAGATCGGTGAAGTTCTTGGTTTTTGCCGGAATCGGGTGGCCATTTCCGGCCACTTTTGGGGTCGGAGGGGTTGAGGGTTTTGCTCCCCTCAACCCAAGGAAGCTTTTGGGTAAAGATTTTTTGAAATTGGTCACCGTTTGGAGCTCGCCGGAAACCTCACCGGAATCCATGGATTCCGTGGGTTTCGAGGCGAATTCCGGCCACCGTGAGCCTTGGATGGTAAGGGTCCTTTGAGAGAAGTTGTTGGGCTTGAGGAGTACTTGTGATCTGAAAAATGTGGCCGGAATCCACCACTGTTGATGCCGCGCTGCCGCCGCCGCCGAAGTTTTATGTCGTTTTGCTCGTAATTGCGCCTCAATCGTAGCCTTGAAGTTTTCGAGTTGATTTGGTTGCCGTTTTTTGTGTCGAGGGTTTATGTGGAGTATTTTGGGGTTTTCGGCGATTCTTTTGTATCCGAGTTATATATCTCAGGAAATGGTGGGTTTCCGAGGTGTAGTTCAGTGTATTGAGTTGTGATTTTGATCAGTGATATTTTGTGATTATTCAGGGGATCGCGATCGTACGTTGGGCGAGGGATCTTCCGCCGGAAATTAGGATTAGCGCATCTACGCGCTGTGCTTATCTGTGAGTGGACATTTATTTTCACTGTCGTAGCGAGTTCTTGGTTTCAGTATTTATTTCCATTTCAGTATTGAGATTATTTATTGTTTTTGGAGGTATTTTTTTTTATGTTTTATTGGTGATGGCATTTACTTAGGATCGATGCATTGACTACTCGGCTGATCACCGGTAGTTCAGTTCCAGGGTTGAGAGATTCTCCTAATGTGCCCACTAGGCTTGAGAGATTCACCTAGTCTATCACCGTCGAGGTTGAGAGATTCGCCTGACACCTCCACTTATTTTAAGAACTCACATTATCTTTATGATTATGTAAATGATGAAAGGCATATGTTTATTTTCGTCCACTCACTCTAACAATTTTATTTGACTTTCCCCTGGGTTTTTCGGTTTTCGTGCCCAATTTGCAGTTCGGATTCTGGTGTCGCACGTCGTAATCGGAGGCTTAGTGTTCGAGCTACCTTTCTTTTTCAGTAGGTTTCTTGTTTAGCCTACTGCTGTGTATTTTTGTATATATAGACTAGAAGTCGCTCTGAATACTCCGATGTTCATATTTTCAGATGATTTTCCTGGATTTCTGTAAAGATTATAGTTTTTGCTTATTGCTTTATATTATGGTATGATTTTGAGAAATCTGGATGGGATTGGTGCCCACGGTTTGACTTTTGTGGCATAAGATGAAGTGTGTTTTTGGGTGCAGGTTAATGGAAATTCCACGATATAGTGAAACTCTGCCGAAATTTCTTTAGTTTTTGCAAGTTTGTGTTTTTAGAAAGGGTTTGATTCCAGTTTAGGAAACTAAATCGGGGTTGGGTCCTTTCAGCTTGGTATCAGAGCATTAGGTTTTAGGTTCTGTAGACTTCTGTAGTTGTGATACTAAGGGTATTTGAGATTATACCGCATGTCTGGAGCGATGACCCGACTGGCCAACGGTAACTTATCAATGCTTCGGATGTTATATGTTTTCAAATGTCTGAGGTATCATGATTATGTTCCTTGTGCCTTGTGACTAATACTTTTCTCTTATCATTAGGATGCCTCCTAGACGTGGTCCCCGAGTCAATATGGATGTGGATCCTGATGAGGATCGCTAGACGCATGACTTGCTTATGCGAGTATTGTGTTTGGAGGAGCGTTTTGACCCTGTGGTCAAAGCTTGAACTGCTGGAGCGAATGTTTTCTCGGGTTCAGCTGATCCAGAGATATGTGAGGCTTGGTTGGTTCAGGTTGAACGAGTTTGTGAGCGTCTGCGTTTCACTCCTGAGAAAATGACAGTGGCAGCGGTTGGTTTACTTGAGTCTAATGCATACTTTTGGTGGGTTAGCACCGATAGAGTTCCAGTTGATACTCCATGGATATTGTTCAGGGATTTGTTTATACGGAGATATTTCAACCAGGCTACACTGCAGCGGAAGTATGAGGAGTTCACCAACTTGAGACAGGGTAGTATGTCAGTACTTGAGTACCAGGACAGATTTACTCGCTTATCTCGGTTTGCTCGTGACATGGTGGCTACAGAGGAAGCCAAGTGCCGAAGATTTGAGTTGGGCTTGAACCTGAACATTAAGGGAACATTGACTACGATGCCTCAGAACAACTTTGATGAGTTTGTGAGTGCTGCACTTCGAGGCGAGGATATAGAGAAGGAAAGGCAGATGAGATTCCAATCTTGACGATTTGAGGAGGGTGGACCGAGTCAGGGACCTTCCAAGAGGCTGAGTTCTGGCACTTTCAGATCGGCATTATCATCTGGCAGTGGACCATTTAGACCACCAGTTAGTACGGCTAGACAGAGACAGAGATGGAGGAGGGATCGGCCACGGAGACCACAGTCCAGTGGGAGTTCTAGCGGATCCAGCTATGCTCGACATACCGGTGGCACTTTTTCTGTACCGAGGGAGTATCCATTATGCAATCTCTGCAATAGGCATCACTTTGGTCCTTATCAGCGAGGCCTTATCATTTGCTATCATTGTGGCCAGGAGGGTCACTATGCGAGGGAATGTTTCCAGTCTACTGGTGTTGGTGGACAGGCAGCTCAGAGTTCAGAAGGGGATTGATGTACTATTTCTAGAGCTCGACCAGTACAGCTTTCTGGTCAGGGTGGACAGCAGAGTCACCATCAGCATGGACGACCAGCCGGGCAGGCTAGGGTTCATGCTATGTCACTGCGTGATGGTAGAGCTTCACAGGAGGTTGTTATTGGTACGTTGCATGTTTTTAGCTATCCAGTACTTACTTTGCTAGATCTAGGTGCTACGCATTCATTCATATCATATAGATTGTCATCTTTAGCTACTATGCCTGCATCTCCACTTCCGGGGTTGTGGAGGGTGTTGTATCCATCCGGTGAGGTTGTGAGTATCGGTTGGGTGTATATGGATTGTGAGATCTTTGTGGGAGGTTACGGTTTAGCCACGGATTTGTTATTGCTAGATATTGTCGATTTTGATGTGATTTTGGGTATGGACTTCTTGGAGACACATTGGGCTATGTTTGATTGTCACAAGAAGGAAGTGGTGTTTCGACGTCCAGGTTTCCCAGAGATAGTGTTTCGCGGTGAGAAGAATACTTCATTGCCATGTGTGATTTCAGCGATGAAGGCCGAGCGGATGATGAAGAAGGGTTGTGTTGCATACTTAGCTCATGTTGTGGATACAACGGCTGCTGTACTAGACATTGGTGACATTGAGGTTGTTTCCTAGTTTCCAGATTTGTTTCCGGAGGAGTTACCAGGTGTTCCTCCAGTTCGAGAAATTGATGTCACTATTGAACTTTTACCATGCACTGGACCTATATCTCAGGCACCGTATCGTATGGCGCCAGCGGAGTTGAAGGAGCTACATATTCAACTTCAAGAGTTGCTGGAGAAAGGTTTCATACTACCCAGTGTATCACCGTGGGGTGCTCCTGTACTGTTTGTGCGGAAGAAGGATGGTTCTATGCAGTTGTGTATTGATTACCGAAAGCTGAATCAAGTCACCGTGAAGAACAAGTATCCGTTGCCACAGATTGATGATTTGTTTGATCAGCTCAAGGGAGCTTCAGTCTTCTCGAAGATTGATCTCAGGTCTAGATACTATCAGTTGAGGATTAGAGAGTCAGATGTGGCCAGAACAACTTTCAGATCACGGTACAGACATTATGAGTTCTTGGTTATGCCGTTTGGGTTGACCAATGCCCCTACAGCTTTCATGGACTTGATGAACAGAGTGTTCAGGCAGTTTTTGGACAAGTTTGTGATCGTGTTTATCGACGATATCCTGATTTACTCCAGGAGTGTGGGCCAGCACAAGAAGCATTTGCGAGCTGTTTGAAGACTTTGCAAGATAATTAGTTGTTTGCGAAGTTCAGCAAGTGTGAGTTTTGGTTGAATAACGTTTCAGGGTCACGTGATATCTGCTGAGGGAGTCAGCGTGGATCCTGACAAGATTGAAGCCGTGTTGACTTGGGGTAGACCTACCACCGTACCAGAGATCAGGAGTTTCTTGAGTTTGGCAAGTTACTATTGGCGCTTTGTGCATGATTTTTTACGGATTGCCGCTCCACTTGCTAGATTGACGAAGAAAGGCGTCAAGTTCGAGTGGTCCGATGCATGTGAGGAGAGTTACTTGCTTTTGAAGGAAAAGTTGACTACTGCACCGGTTTTGACTCTACCTGACGATAGTGGAGAGTTTGTGGTTTACAGCGATGCATCGAAATTGGGACTTGGTTGAGTTTTGATGCAACATGGCAGAGTGGTGGCGTACGGTTCCAGGCAGTTGAAACCACATGAAGTCAATTATCCTACGCATGATTTGGAGTTAGCTGCTATTGTTTTAGCTTTGAAGAGTTGGAAACATTACTTGTATGGAGCTCAGTGCAAGATATATATTGATCATAAGAGTCTCACTTATTTGCGCACGCAGCCAGACCTGAATATGAGACAGCGCAGATGGATGGAGTTGATCAATGACTACGATTTCACCTTTGAGTACCATCCAGGGAAAGCCAATGTTGTTGCTGATGCACTCAGTCGGAAATCGGGAGCTTCATTGTTTCATGTGTGTGTGGCCATAGTTTCCATGTTAGCAGAGTTGCGAGCTACGGGAGCTGAGTTAGAGTGGGATGATGATTGAGCCTTGTTGGCTAGCTTCCAGGTTTGACTGGTATTGGTTGATCAGGTTCGTGAAGCTCAGGATGCGGATTCCTATCTATTGGACAAGAAGACCTTGATTCAGAATGGTGTACCAACAGAGTTTCGGTTGAGTGATGATGGTACATTGTTATTCAGAGGCAGATTATGTGTACCCAGAGGCGAGGGTCTGAAGAAGGAGATCTTAGATGAAGCTCATTGTTCTGCTTACGCGATGCATTTAGGTGGCACAAAGATGTTTCGTACACTTTGAGCCTATTACTGGTGGCGAAATATGAATAGGGAGATTGCTGCATATGTGAGCAGATGTCTTATTTGTCAACAGGTTAAAGCAGAGAGACAGAAGCCCGCGGGAAAGTTATAGCCCTTGGAGATTCCGGTTTGGAAGTGGGAGCACATCATCATGGATTTCGTGTATCAGTTACCGCGTACTTCGGCTGGTAATACTGGTATTTGGGTTATTGTTGACCGATTGACGAAATCCGCTCATTTCCTTGCACTTCCAGGGAAGATTTCAGTGGGCAGATTAGCAAAGCTGTATTTGGCGGAGATCGTTCGTTTGCATGGTGTGCCTGTATCCATTATTTTTGACCGAGACAGTCAGTTTACTTCAGAGTTCTGGCAGGCATTGCAGTGAGATTTGAGTACCAGATTGCATTTCAGTACAGCTTTCCATCCCCATACTGATGGGCAGTCTGAGAGGACTATTCAGATTCTCGAGGATATGTTGCGGTCTTCTGTTTTGCAGTTTAGAGGGAATTGGGACCAGCAACTGCATTTGATTGAGTTTGCTTACAACAACAGTTATCAGGCTAGTATTGATATGGCACCGTATGAGGCTCTATACGGGAGGCAATGTCGCACTCCATTGTGTTGGAGTGAGGTGGGTGAGCGATGGCTTATTGGTCCTGATTTGGTAAAGAGCACCACAGAGGACATTCAGATTATCTGAGACAGATTGAAGATTGCCCAAGATCGCCAAAAGAGTTATGCAGATGTGCGAAGAAAGAGTCTTGAATTCGAGATGGGCGATTGGGTCTTCCTAAAATTGTCTCATTGGCGAGGAGTTGTTCGTTTCGGGAAGCGTGGCAAGTTTTGACCACAGTATATTGGTCCGTACGAGATCATAGAGAGAGTTAGTGCTGTGGTTTACAGGTTGGAGCTGCCTTCCGAGATGGCTCTAGTACACGATGTTTTCCATGTTTTGATGCTGCGGAAATACATTCCGGATCCATCACATGTTCTAGCGCCATATCAGCTTCCTATCCGGGAAGATTTGACATATGTGGAGGAGCCAGTACAGATTCTCGATCGGCGTGAGCAGGAATTGAGACACAGAGTCATACCGCTTGTGAAGGTCTTATGGCAGAATCATTCAGTTGAGGAAGCCACTTGGGAGACCGAGCAACATATGCGGGAGCAGTATCCTCATCTGTTCACTTAGCTGGTATGTAAATTTTGAGGTCGAAATTTTTCTAAGGGGCGTAGATTTTTGACGACCCGAATCAGAATTAGTATGTTAATCGGCTTGGTTTGCATATTTTACGAGTAATAACTATTTGTCGTAATTGAGCAGTTTTAGCGGCTTTATTCACGACTAATTTATCGGGCCAGAATTTGGTATGAGTCTCTTCACAAGAGTTGTAGTATGCATGATTTTGAGTTCATAGGCGGTTTCGGATAATTGTTTCGATAACAGAGGAATATGTTATGAATATTTAAAGTTGCGTGATTTAGTCGTGTTTATCCGATTAAGTTTGAGTTATCCGAAACGCGGATGTGATTCGATTTGGACCGTCGATCGTATCAAGCCGCGAGTATAAATATTGGAATAGTCATAAAAATGTCGAAAATCACTGTTTTGGGAAGTTTGACCGACGTTTGACCGTTGACTGACCGTTGACCGAGTCCATTTCGCACCACCGTTTGACTCGCCGTGGACTTTCCATTTCCGGCCACTTCAGACCAAATCGTTGGTATGGTTAGCTTCCTCTCATGATTTCCTATTGTTTTGCAATTGGTTTGAGTTGATTTGGTTGAGATTTGAGGGATAACGAGCTCGGTGAAGTTCTTGGTTTTTGTCAAAATCAGGTGGCCATTTCCGGCCACTTTTGGGGTCGGAGGGGTTGGGGGTTTTGCTCCCCTCAACCCAAGGAAGCTTTTGCGTGAAGATTTTTTGAAATTGGTCACCGTTTGGAGCTCGCCGGAATCCATGGATTCCTTGGATTTCGAGGTGAATTCCGGCCACCGTGAGCCTTGGATGGTAGGGGTCCTTTGAGAGAAGTTGTTGGGCTTGAGGAGTACTTGTGATCTGAAAAATTTGGCCGGAATCCACCACTGTTGACGCCGCGCCGCCGCCCGCGGCGGTAGTCAACGGCGGCGCTCCGGCGAAGGGTTGACTTTTTGGATATTTGTCAAGTTTTATGTCGTTTTGCTCGTAATTGCACCCCAATCGTAGCCTTGAGGTTTTCGAGTTGATTTGGTTGCCGGATTTTGTGTCGAGGGTTAATGTGGACTATTTTGGGGTTTTCGTCGATTCTTTTGTATCCGAGTTATATATTTCTGGAAATGGTTAGTTTCTGAGGTGTGGTTCAGTGTATTAAGTTGTGATTTTGATCAGTGATATTTTGTGACGACCCGGACCAGAATCAGCAGCATGTTCAGCTAGGTCGATGAGTTACTGCGTAGTCGCAGAGTTGCGACAGTTGATTGAATCGCCAGACTCGTTAACGACTAAATTATTGGCCGAGAATTGGAGCTGAGTCTCTTCTCGAGAGTCGTAGTACATGTGATTTCGAGTTCGTGGGCGGTTCCAGATCGTTATTTGGACGACCGAGGAATTAGTTATGGATATATGAAGTTTCGACGGAAACGGATTAATATGGCGAGCTACTTCACGACTAAATTACCGGATGCGAATTTGGTTTTGGCTCCTTCACAGAAGTTGTTCAGAATTTAATTTCGAGTTTGTGGGAACTTCCGGAGCATGATTTGGAGTTACGAGGAATTAGTTGCGAATTTTGCCGATTGTTGATTGTTTGGTTGATTTAATGTGTGTTGCTTTGATGGGTTGACTTTTTATCCGTTTGACCGATATGTTTGACTTTGGGTGATGTTGGAAGATTATGTCGAGCCGAGTGTGTAGCCGCGAGAATTATTGGAATCGGATTGACGACGAGGAAGTTACGCGCGTTTGAAGTTCGACGAAAAGGATAAGTATGAAGTTTCCTAATCGGGAAAGCTATAAATAGTGACCTGCCTAAAAGGGAAAGTAAAAGACTTAAATTGGAAGTGTTGACCTGGTTTGACCACGTTTGACCGTGGTGAGGAGGAGAGAGCTCGACGGCGTGGAGCTCGCCGGCGGCGAGGAAGAATCCGACCACCCCACAGCTCGGGATGGGTCTTGTTAGCTTCGTCTCGGTCCTCTCGTGGTGGCTCCATGCTCGGTTTCCGGCGTGGCTAACCGGAGAGAGAGATTTTCCGGCGGGAAAATTTGAAGAAACTTGGTGATTTGGGTTCTTGGATTCGGGCCGAGTTGAACTTCAAGAGTTGACAAAGTTGCTCAGTAGGTGATTTTGAGTGGAATAGGGGTGGCTCCGCCGTGAATTCTTCCGGTCAACAGTGGCGCCGCCGTGGACGGCGGTCAACGGCAGCGGTCAACGGTCAAAGTTTGACTTTTTGGACTTTCGGCAAGTTGCATGTCATTTGACTCGAAATCGCGCTCCGATCGCAGTGGGGAGGTTTGTTTTTCGAGTTGAGCATCCAAACGTAAAGCGAGGTATTGAGGTGGTATATATGGATTTTCGACGATTCGTCGTATTCGAATTGTGTGTTTCCGAGAACAGTGGTTTCTCGTGATTTGATTTGAATGGTCGGATTAGGACTTTGAGTATTGGACATTGTGATTATTCAGGGGTTCGTGATCGTTTGTTTGGCGATGGACTTTCCGCCGGATCACGGGTTAACGCATATCGCGTTACGCCAGTCTGTGAGTGGACAATTTCTTTTCACGGAAATGATTGCGAGTCTTTTATATGATTTATGAACTTGAGCATGCGTATTGATATTACGGATTACATGAGCATGAGTTTTACGATTATACTTATACGAATATACGTATACGAGTATACATATACTTATATGATGTTTCATGCATTTGCATCGAAATGTTTATGATTTGGTTTACACAGAGTACAGTCGTGGTTACGTTGTTGTATCGATACACTTGCCTCTCGGCTGATCCCCGATGGTAGGCCTTATTGCCAGGGGAGGCTGTGACTCCTGACCCGAGGTCTTTACCGGGGGGAGGCAGACCTTTGACCTGAGGCCATTTCTGGCTAGAATCACGTGTGGGTCTGGGATCCCGTGATTCTGACTGTACTAGCACGGAGGAGTCCATGAGTAACCCCGTGAGATTTTACTTGCATGCTTAGTACACTGGAGGAGTATGAGTTTTACCTCGTGTACTTGTTATTTTATTTACCTGGACTCGCATATGTGATTTTAAACATATATATTAACTGGTGAAAGACATTTATTTTCGTCCACTCACTCTAACGTGTTTATTGTCTTTCACCTGGGCTTTTCGGTTTCCGTGCCCAGTTTGCAGTTCAAGCTTTGGTGTCGCACGTCGTGGTCGGAGGCATAGTGCTCGAGCTACTTTGTTTCATCCAGTAGGTTTATTGTTCTACCTACTGTGGTATGCGTATATGGTTATGTATTAGATGTCGCTCTGAGCTTCCTATTGAATACGTTATACGATTTTACACTGGATTTTAGTAAAGTGCATATATATTTACTACTTTACTTTACTGTTGATATATTGAGAAATCCGGATGGGATTGGTGCCCACGGTTTGCTTTTTGTGGCATAGGATGAAGTGTATCTTCCGCGTGCAGGTAATGGTAATTCCACGCTAGTAACGAAACTCTGCCCAAATTTCGAAAAGTTTTTGTTGGTTCGTGTTTTCGAAGGGGTTTGATTCCGATTTAGGGAGCTAAATCGGGGTTGGGTCCTTTCAGCTTGGTATCAGAGCATTAGGTTGTAGGTTCTGTAGACTTCTGTAGTCGTGTTTACTAAGGATATTTGAGAATGTACAGCATGACTGGAATGGTGACCCGACCGGCCGGCGGATAATCATCAAATTCCGGGTGTTGTATGCTTTCAAATATTTGAAGTTCCATGATTACGTTCCACTTGTTGTGAACGATATTGTATTCATTAGGATGCCTCCTGACGTGCTTTCCGTGTCGTTTCGGTTGTGGATCCTGTTGAGGATCATATGACGCGTGATTTGCCAGTGAACAGTGGATTCAGATGAGTATTCAGAGTTCAGAGAATTGTGTGGCACGGTTTACCTGTGGATGTGTATATGAGCATCTATATGTTGCCTCAGAGCTGAGATTTGTGGCAGTGATGTGTGCCTGAGTCAGTTTGTTGTGTTTGATGGGCTGATATTGTGTGAGTTCCGGTTGCGACTCCATGGCCTACATTCAGGGTGTTGTTATACGGTAATGGTTCCAACAGGCTACCCAGCATTCGACTGTGGAGTGTTTTACCCACCTGGGGCCGAGATGCATTGTTCACATGTTTGTCCTTATTTGCACGAGTTATGTAGCTTCAGAGGAAGCTATGCACGAGGTTCGAGATGAGTTTGAACCTGAGCATCAGAGAGAGTCTGATTGATGTGCATCGAGATAGCCGTGAGGAGCTTAGTGTGTTGCACTCAGCGGCGAGGTTATTGTGAGGGAAAGATGTGTACGGTTTTCGATGTGACGGTTTGAGGAAAGTGGATTTAGTCGAGATTTTGATGAGGTTGAGTTTTGGCACCTTGAAGTCAGTGATGTCGTCAGGCTGTGGCCTTTTTGATTATGTTGAGGATCCTCTGCTGTTCCATTTGGCGATGGCGGAGATCATAGAGTAGCGGATTTGCTCCTGTGGCATGAGTTTGGGCGATCGTTGGTGATCCTTTCACGCAGCAGGTATTGCAGTGACTTGTGTTCGTGGAGCACTTTCAGTTGCTGTTTCGGTGGCCAGGAGGGTCACGTTGCGAGAGAGCGCCCTCAGCCAACTGTGTTTGAGGTTCGACAGCTTAGAGTTCACTAAGGGATCATGATGCTATTCCTGCAGTCTGATCAATGTACTCTTTTGGTGAGTTATTCAGCGAGTCGAAATTGATGTGGGCGGCTAGTTGGGCATGTTGGAGTTCGTGCCATGACCTTGTTTGAGGACAGACTTTCCTCCGAGGTTGCTGTTGTTTGATGTTCATGGCGATTGTACCTGCATCTCCACTTCCGAGGTCTTGGAGAGTGTTATGTCCATCCAGAGGTTGTGAGATCCTTGTTGGAGGTTATGACTTAGCCGCGGATCTGTTATAGCTGGATATTGTGGTTTTGGAATGTTTGTGAGTGTGGAATTACTGACGATGCATTTGGCTGTGTTCGAGTACCTCGAGAAGGAGGTTGTGTTTCGACGACCAGATTTCCCCGAGATGCTGTTTCGCGGTGATGGTCGAGCGGATGGTGGAGATGAGTTATGTTATTTGCCTAGCACATGTTGTGGATACTATGGTTGCTGTACCTGACATTGGTGACATTGAGGTGGTTCGACGAGATGGTGCATTGACTATCGAAGCTCGATTTGCTTCAGAGGAGAGCGAGTATCCTCCGTTTTGGACTGACGATTAGTTTGATCAGCTCGTGAGAGCTTCAGTCTTGTTGAAGATTGATTTTGGATCCGGATACCATCAGTTGTGGATCAATGAGTCAGATGTGGCTATGTTAGCTTTCGGATCTCGGTGCGGACATCAGGAGTTCTTGGTCATGCTGTTTGGCTGACCAATGCCCCGTAGATCGTGAGGACTTGATGGACCAGGTGTTCAGACGGTTTCTGGACGAGTTGTGGTCATGTTTGTTGACAATGTCCTGATGTCTTTCGAGAGTGTGGACCAGTACCTGGAGCAGTTGCAAGCGGTTTTGCGGACTTCGCCAGACGATTAGCTGTTGTAAGTTCAGCCAGTGTGAGTTTTGGTCGATTAACGTGAAGATGTTGGACTGTGTGATGTTATCCGAGTGAGTGGCATGGATCCTAACCAGATGGAAGCGGTGTTGATTTGGGGTTGACCTACCATTGTACCAGAGATCCAGAGTTTCTCTTGGGTTTGGCAGGCTTTTACCGACGGCTTTGTGCAGGATTTTCCTGGATTGCCACTCTACTTTCCGGATTGACGGAGAAGGCGTAGAGTTCGAGTGGTTCGATGCACACGAGGAGAGTTACCTACTCCTGTAGGATGGTTGACCGTTGGTTCGATTTTGACTTTACCTGACGACCGCGATGAATTCGTGGGTTATGTCGATGCATTGAGGTTTGGATTTGGTTGTGCTTGTTACTGTGTAGCAGAGCGGTGGCTCATGGTTTCAGACAGTGGGAAACCTTATGTGGCTACGTATCCTATTTGTGGTTTGGGTGTAGCTGTCTTTATGTTGGCGTCAGAGAGTTCAAGACACTACAACTATGGTGTGCAGCGCGGTGTAGGACATACACTGATCACTTGAGTTTCATCCACTTGCATTTTCGGCCAGATTTGGGCTTGAGGCAGTGTCGATGGATGGAGTCGAATAACGACTATGGCTGCACCTTTGAGCTTGTTCGGGAAAGATTAGAGGTTGTACTTTGATCATCCGTCTGGGATGATGTTGTTGCTGATGCATTCAGTCGAGAGTCAGGAGCGTCAGTGTTTCATGTGTGTGTGGCTCGAGTTTCCGTGTTAGCCGAGTTATGGGCTACGAGAGCTGAGTTTGAGTATGATGATGTTGAGGCTCGTGGTTTTGCGCGCATTTGACACTAGTGGTACGGAGATGTATCAGATACTTCGAGTTTACTACTCGTGATGCAACATGAAGAGCGATATAGCAGTTTGTGTGTGCAGATGCCACATTTGTCGACTGGCGATAGCTTGGAGGCAGAGACTTGCCGAGAAGTATCTGACATTTGAGATTTCCGATTAAACGTGGCGGTTACTGCTGTAATCTTGTGTGTGTTTGTATGTACTTTGGTTGTGATACCAGTTGTTAGGCGGTTGTGGACCATTGGATGGACTCTGTACATTCCCTTGTACTTTCGGAGATGATTTCAGTGACAGGCTGACATGGTTGTGATTGACGGAGGTTGTCCGTCTACGTGGTGTACCTGTGTCCCAGTTTGCTGGTCGAGGTAATCGGCTACGACAATGTGTTGGCGAGCTTTGCAGTGAACATTGGGGACCAGATTACGAGCTAGTACCGGTCCTTATCCTCAGATTGGTGGACGATCTTCGAGGACTATTCAGGCCTTGGAGAGCATATTGTGGACCTCGGTATTGCAGTTCCGGAGAATTTGGGACTAGCAGTTTCAGCTATTCGAGATTGCATGCAGTACCAATTTGTGGACCACTATGGTTTTGATGTTGCATGATGTCGTTTTGAGGACGATGTTGTACTCCATTGTGCTGGAGCGAGTTTGGTTTGAGTTTGAGTTGACATTTGATTCAGATTTTGTGGAATGTGCTACCACAGACTTTTGGTTTAGCAGAAACAGGATGATAATTGCTTGAGTTTGATGCTAAAGTTATGTGGATGTGTGTGAACTGAGTTGTGATTTGCCTTGATGTTTTGATCCATATGTGGCCATAGGCGAGTTTGTGTTATGCCGTGTGGGTCGGCATCGCCTATAGTGTTGGCTTTTGTGTGTGAGATGTGTGTTATGTTCCGTGTGACAGAACTGTGTTTCAGGTTTGCTATGTGTTGTGTACCCTATCTGTTCCTTATGTAGGAAAACTTGGCGATTGTGTGAGCCAGTCCAGATTTGTGATTTGAGGGTACAGGAATTCCAGCACGGAATTATCTTCTATTGTGGAGTTTGTGATCAGAGTTGTTCAGTTGAGATTGCCGTTGGTGAGTTGAGCAGTATGCAGAGGCAGTGCTCCTACCTTGTAGTCGGCAGACTAGGAAATTTCGAGGTCGAAATTTTTCTAAGGGGGGGTGGATTTGTGACGACCCGGACCAGAATCAGCAGCATGTTCAGCTAGGTCGATGAGTTACTGCGTAGTCGCAGAGTTGCGACAGTTGATTGAATCGCCAGACTCGTTAACGACTAAATTATTGGCTGAGAATTGGAGCTGAGTCTCTTCTCGAGAGTCTTAGTACATGTGATTTCGAGTTCGTGGGCGGTTCCAGATCGTTATTTGGACGACCGAGGAATTAGTTATGGATATATGAAGTTTCGACGGAAACGGATTAATATGGCGAGCTACTTCACGACTAAATTACCGGACGAGAATTTGGTTTCGGCTCCTTCACGGAAGTTGTTCAGAATTTAATTTCGAGTTTGTGAGAACTTCTGGAGCATGATTTGGAGTTACGAGGAATTAGTTGCGAATTTTGCCGATTGTTGATTGTTTGGTTGATTTAATGTGTGTTGCTTTGATGGGTTGACTTTTTATCCGTTTGACCGATATGTTTGACTTTGGGTGATGTTGGAAGATTATGTCGAGCCGAGTGTGTAGCCGCGAGAATTATTGGAATCGGATTTACGACGAGGAAGTTACGCGCGTTTGAAGTTCGACGAAAAGGATAAGTATGAAGTTTCCTAATCGGGAAAGCTATAAATAGTGACCTGCCTTAAAGGGAAAGTAAAAGACTTAAATTGGAAGTGTTGACCTGGTTTGACCACGTTTGACCGTGGTGAGGAGAGAGAGCTCGACGGCGTGGAGCTCGCCGGCGGCGAGGAAGAATCCGACCACCCCACAGCTCGGGATGGGTCTTGTTAGCTTCGTCTCGGTCCTCTCGTGGTGGCTCCATGCTCGGTTTCCGGCGTGGCTCACCGGAGAGAGAGATTTTCCTGCGGGAAAATTTGAAGAAACTTGGTGATTTGGGTTCTTGGATTCGGGCCGAGTTGAACTTCAAGAGTTGACAAAGTTGCTCAGTGGGTGATTTTGAGTGGAATAGGGGTGGCTCCGCCGTGAATTCTTCCGGTCAACAGTGGCGCCGCCGTGGACGGCGGTCAACGGCAGCGGTCAACGGTCAAAGTTTGACTTTTTGGACTTTCGGCAAGTTGCATGTCATTTGACTCGAAATCGCGCTCCGATCGCAGTGGGGAGGTTCGTTTTTCGAGTTGAGCGTCCGAACGTAAAGCGAGGTATTGAGGTGGTATATATGGATTTTCGACGATTCGTCGTATTCGAATTGTGTGTTTCCGAGAACAATGGTTTCTCGTGATTTGATTTGAATGGTCGGATTATGACTTTGAGTATTGGACATTGTGATTATTCAGGGGTTCGTGATCGTTTGTTTGGCGATGGACTTTCCGCCGGATCATGGGTTAACGCATATCGCATTACGCCAGTCTGTGAGTGGACAATTTCTTTTCACGGAAATGATTGCGAGTCTTTTATATGATTTATGAACTTGAGCATGCGTATTGATATTACGGATTACATGAGCATGAGTTTTACGATTATACTTATACGAATATACGTATACGAGTATACATATACTTATATGATGTTTCATGCATTTGTATCGAAATGTTTATGATTTGGTTTACAGAGAGTACAGTCGTGGTTACGTTGTTGTATCGATACACTTGCCTCTCGGCTGATCCCCGATGGTAGGCCTTATTGCCAGGGGAGGCTGTGACTCCTGACCCGAGGTCTTTACCGGGGGGAGGCAGACCTTTGACCTGAGGCCATTTCTGGCTAGAATCACGTGTGGGTCTGGGATCCCGTGATTCTGACTGTACTAGCACGGAGGAGTCCATGAGTGACCCCGTGAGATTTTACTTGCATGCTTAGTACACTGGAGGAGTATGAGTTTTACCTCGTGTACTTGTTATTTTATTTACCTGGACTCGCATATGTGATTTTAAACATATATATTAACTGGTGAAAGACATTTATTTTCGTCCACTCACTCTAACGTGTTTATTGTCTTTCACCTGGGCTTTTCGGTTTCCGTGCCCAGTTTGCAGTTCAAGCTTTGGTGTCGCACGTCGTGGTCGGAGGCATAGTGCTCGAGCTACTTTGTTTCATCCAATAGGTTTATTGTTCTACCTACTGTGGTATGCGTATATGGTTATGTATTAGATGTCGCTATGAGCTTCCTATTGAATACGTTATACGATTTTACACTGGATTTTAGTAAAGTGCATATATATTTACTACTTTACTTTACTGTTGATATATTGAGAAATCCGGATGGGATTGGTGCCCACGGTTTGCTTTTTGTGGCATAAGATGAAGTGTATCTTCCGCGTGCAGGTAATGGTAATTCCACGCTAGTAACGAAACTCTGCCCAAATTTCGAAAAGTTTTTGTTGGTTCGTGTTTTCGAAGGGGTTTGATTCCGATTTAGGGAGCTAAATCGGGGTTGGGTCCTTTCATATTTTGTGATTATTCAGGGGATCGCGATCATATGTTGGGCGAGGGATCTTCCGTCGTATCTCAGGATTAGCGCTTCTGCGCGCTGTGCTTATCTGTGAGTGGACATTTATTTTCACTGTCGTAGCGAGTTCTTGATTTCAGCATTTATTTCCATTACAGTATTGAGATTATTTATTGTTTTTGGAGGTATTGTTTTATGTTTTATTGGTGATGACATTTACTTAGCATCGATGCATTGACTAATCGGATGATCACCGGTAGTCCAGTTCCAGGGTTGAGAGATTCCCCTTATGTGCCCACTAGGCTTGAGAGATTCGCCTAGTCTATCACCGTCAGGCTTGAGAGATTCACCTGAAACCTCCACTTATTTTAAGAACTTGCATTATCTTTATGATTATGTAAATGGTGAAAGGCATATGTTTATTTTTGTCCACTCACTCTAACGATTTTATTTGTCTTTCCCCTGGGCTTTTCAGTTTCCGTGCCCAGTTTGCAGTTCGGATTCTGGTGTCGCACGTCGCAGTCGGAGGCTTGGTGTTCAAGCTATCTTTCTTTTTCAGTAGGTTTCTTGTTTAGCCTACTCCTGTGTATTTATGTATATATAGACTAGAAGGCGCTCTGAATACTCCGATGTTCATATTTTCAGATGATTTTCCGGATTTCTGTAAAGATTACAGTTTTTGCTTATTGCTTTATATTATGATATGATTTTGAGAAATCCGGATGGGATTGGTGCCCACGGTTTGGGTTTTATGGCATAGGATGAAGTGTGTTTTCGAGTGCAGGTTAATGGAAATTCCACGATATAGTGAAACTCTGCTGAAATTTCTTTTGTTTTTGCAAGTTCGTGTTTTCAGAAAGGGTTTGATTCCAGTTTAGGAAACTAAATCGGGGTTGGGTCCTTTCAAAATGGCCACGCCAGTTCATTGAGGATATTCCAAAATGAACAAAGCATGTGATTACAATTTGCATATACTACAATGCAATTGGCAAGACATAAAGAAATATGTACAATGGTAAGTCTAGCCACATTTGTCGATGATATAATATCATTAGATAGCTACTCTCTAGTGGAGTTATCTCCATTGACTATGTGAAGTCAAAAGATAACATAGCGGATCCGTTGACCAAAAGGTTAAATAAAGAGTTAGTTGACAAATAATTGTTGTATCTTCATGTACATCGGGGATTTTTAATTTATGTACTTAGAACCGATAAGCGGAACTGTTCTCTGCATACCCAATGAAAATACAATCAACCTTTTTTGGCCTATTTTTAACCTTTTTAGGTCTAGGTACTGCCACATTGGCCAGAAATCTCCATACTCGCAAGTAATCGTAGGGTGACTTTCTTCTTTTCCATAATTCATATGGAGTTTTCTCTTCTTTCTTTTAAGGTATCTTATTTAAAAGATAATTAGCCGATAAAATGACATTTCCCCACATGCTTGGTTGTAAACCATAACTCAACAATATTTCAATCATCATATCCTTTAAGGTACGATTCTTTAGTCCAACCACACCATTTGATTGTGGTGAATAAGATGTTGTTGTTTCATGTATGATCCCATACTGAGCATAAGAGTCACCAAATGGAGATTCATACTCACCTCCTTAATCACTTCTTATGACCTTAATTATTTTGTTGAGTTGATTCACAAACTCTATTTTATAGAGAATAAATTTCTCTATAGCCTAATATTTACTTTTCATGAGGTACACAAATGAATATTTTGTGTTATCATCGATAAAGGTGATAAAATACTTGTCACCACATTCTGTTTGTATATTGATTTTTAATCACATACATACTATGGATACATCATTGTTTTGAAAGTTGATTTCATTAGCTATTTCTCAACAAAGATCGGTAAACTTTTCAAGTTAATTAACCTCCGTATGGCATCATAATTAACATGTTCTGTCTACCATACCATACATTCGAAGCCACAAAAGCTGAAGCGCCAGCTTTATCTATATCATTGACAATGGTCAATACATTTCTTTCCACAACCCATGTATCTATTAACAACATACATTCTAAGTTTGAAAAACTAGAATTCATTTTCCTTTAATAAACGCGAATCATTATCACTGAGCCTCGGCTCAGTCCTTAGGAGTATACAATACATTATTTAGTTCCTATAGAGATCATCATCTAATCTTTTTTTCTTGACTCTTGATTATTCTTTCAACTTGGCTCAGTTACACCACAGCTCGAAGTCTTCCATCCAATCCAACAGTCATAATCTTTGACTGCTTCTATGCATGGTCTATCAGGTATGACATCATTTGTCACAACTCAGTCCTCAAATTATCCGTTTTGGGTAAACCTCTAACAGTTTTTCTTTTGGACCTCAACCCAAAACGTGTCTTTCTATATAGAGGTGAGTCCACATATAAGACACATCACCTCTTCTTCCCCGAGTGATGTGGGATTTTACATCATCAAGTGCAAGCCACTTAGAGTTTTCATTGATCAACACTCATTACCACATCCTCCTTTTCAACAAATTAAAAGGACTCGATGTGACATCTAGCTCTTTTAGTATCTTTACATCTTCCGTTTCGTTGTTTTTTTTTTCGAAAATATTTGTTATTTTCCTAATCCGATAAATAATATCCGATATTATTTCTCAGTTGTTAAACTGAGACCTGTTGTCAGTGATGATGTTTATAGGGACGCTATAGCGATAGTAAAGTGTGCGCCATTGGAACTTGAGTATCTTCTCAGTAGTGACATTTACTAATGGTTCCGCCTCAATCTTGGTGTGGTAGTCACTAGTCAATGATGACCACAATATAATTGTACTGGCCTCTTGTCATAGGCAGCTCACCAATAAGGTCGAGACCCTGTGGGAGCACGAAAAAGTCAGGCTAAATTCAAAGCTCCACAAGGCTTTTCTTCAACGATTAAACTGACATCCCTAGGATTATGCTCCACTCACCCCACAACCCCTCATTTCGGGTTTCTTTGGGTTTGTTGCCTTCCTTTGGACATATCCGAACCTTCCCCTGGACTTTTGGATCTCCATTTTTGCTCCCAGCCCAATGATTCATTCCAATTTCACTATGGGTCATCGCTACTCAAAGTTTGAGACTTACTTTGAACTTCGAGGTTCTTCATAAAGGTTCGAAGCTCGAACCTTGATCTTCATTTCCAGAACTGATAGGTATCTTCAAGACACTCTTCGAAGACTTAATTCCCAATGTCCTCGTTCCATGTTCACTGAAGCTTGCTTCCAGGAAATGGACCTAATCAATGTCAACCTCCAAGTGAAGCTTGATCTAGCTTTTGAGGAGAAGGAAAAGATCTCCTCGAAGCTTGTTGATGTCGAGGAAAAGCTTCGAGCCACCTCCCAAGTTGAGGAGTTACTTTGAACCATAGCCTCATCTGTCCGTTCTGGAGGCAAAACACAGGGCCAATCTTGCAAAGGCTGAGCTCAAACTCAAGAGGATGATAGTTGAACTCCTCGAGCATCGATCCTCAGAACTCCAAGAAGATTTGGATGCAGCCCACGCAAAGATCGAGGAGCTCGAGATTGATCTCAAAAATGCCTTGTAGGCTCGAGATGGTGATTCTACCACTAGCCAGCTTATGCCAATACTTTCAACTTGGCTGAAACCAAGCTCTGATTGCTCTTAAGGACTGTCTCTTCATTGACCCTGGGGAGGTTGATGGCAAGTTTGGACCCAAGTACATGTACGAGTCTCTTTTTGGGTCCCTTCCGGGTGAAGGCAAGTCTACAGTTCACCTTTCCCGTGCTGACTTCACCACAGCTGCTCTAGCAATCGAGGAAACCCCTCTTGATACCATCACCAAGTAGCTTGAAGTTCCAGAGAAGGTTCTTGATGCGGTGGATCCTCTCGAAGATCTTACGCAGCCCCTCGATGCTGTGAATTCTCTCGAGCCTCAAGACCCCTCTTTCAGCTCTACCATTGTACCTGCCTCTGCTCGTGCCTCATCTACTTCAGCTGCCCCTATCGTTGAGTTACCGGAGAGTTCCGACAAGCTTTAGGCTTTTCTTTTACATTTTTTAGTCTTTAGATCTTTTGCTATTTTGTTATGTAACTTTAAACAATCTCTTCGGCCCTTTTTGGTGACACCTTTGAGCGTATAGTTTTGCCAAACTGCTCATTTTTCTTTACCTTTTAAATTTTGAAGCTTGCACAATAGAAAGTTATCTTTTTCAATAACTTTACTCACCTTCAAAACCCTTGTTCGAATCTGACACTTTCGAAGTTCAAAACAACTTCGAAACCATAGCTCGATCTTGTGAACTTTGAGAAGGAATCCTTAGACGAGGAGTCCTTTCTTAAGTTAAAATTTGAGAAGGAATCCCTAGATGATGAGTCCTCTCTCAATTTGAACTTCTCGACCGAGTCAAACCCAAACCGTTTGCTCACCCAAAAAAAAAACTTTTAAAATCAAGTCAAAAACTGTTTTGATTTCTGACTTCATTATTTTCGGTTTCAAACTTTATCCAAAATCTATTTCAAACTCAAATCTTTTAGGGTTAAGGAAATCATTCTTGAGATTCCACTTATAAAACTGAAACCATACCTACTCTATCCTTAACTCTTCTCGTTTAGCTCTTTTAGAATAGATTAGGTATGGCTCTATCCTCCAACAATCTCCGATTTAATTTTGTTACGTCTGCATAATCGGGGAGCGCCTCTGCTCCTCACCATGGGAAGGGAAAAGAACTTTCCAGCATGCATATACTTATCTCCTTGCCCGAGGCCTCCGCTCGAGAAAGTTTTCTCATAATCTATGCATGTTAAGCACAATTCTACTTCACGTAATATTACTTACTTTTTTCTTCTTGTAGGTCTCAATCTTGATCTAATGAATCGATGTCACCATTTTCTTGCGCTAATTCCAGCGGCCATAGCACTAATGGCATGACCTTGGAAAGAAGAGTTACTCATCTTGAAGAGATGTTGCGCTTCCATTATCCTGGTGATCCCAGCGAATCCAGCCATGACCGAAATGGTTTCTCATCTTCTCGTGCCAGCTGGAGTCGCAGCTTAGACTGCTTCGAACATGCCATTGCTCGAGATCGCTTCTCTCCCAACCAGGATGATTCTCGTGACCTTGGAAAGAAGAGTTACTCGTCTTGAAGAGATGTTGCGCTCCCGTTATCCTGGTGATCCTAGCGAATCTAGCCATGACCGAAATGGTTTCTCATCTCCTTGTGACAATATGAGCCACAATATAGACCACTTCAAACCTGCCACTGCTCTAGATCGTTTCTCTCCTGACCGGGACGATTCTCGTGACCTTGAGCTTGAACTCGAAGCTAGCAAGGCTAAAGTTAGTGCTTTGGAGGATGCCTTGTTATGCCTTTGAGAGGATGTGATTCATAATGATGACACCACTCACTGCCTCTTAGATACAGTTCAAGGCCTTAGGGCTGATGTTTGCATAACTTATTCTCGCGGATTCAATGCCAGAGTTAGCTCCTACCAACTAAACGCATCAAGAAAGGTGTGCCCACACATATTCTGCCTTGTTACCAAGGCCTCGCTGCTCGATGCTGACCGTTTTCAAGCATCCTCGACCTTCAATTTGCACTTTTGCTTTTCGAGCTTTCAATTTTTCATTGTACCATACTCTTCAAAAGTCCACTAAGGGTTTTGGTGGCACAATAATTTTCTTTTTATGAGTTTAGCATCATATAATTGTATATAACAATAACTTCTATATATACCTCATGCGCCCAATAATACCTCTCTTTCGATCTTTAAATATCAAAGAGAGGATTATTCCGCGTGTATGGAAAACTTACTTGCTATCTTGCAGCCAACCTCGATCTCAAAGCTCAATCTCAAAGTTCATCCCCGAAGCTCTTCTCGAAGCTGTGCCTTCGGGACTTCTTTGGATTTGTGTTACATTCATTCTCAAATTTATGTTTAGATTTTGTTGTAATTCGAGGTTCTAGATGAAATCTTTCGATCATTATTCATGTATGGTTGTCTCGCACTTAAGCTTTTGGGATTCTGGTTAAACTTGGTTAAAGGTTCTACTATTTAAGCTTCATTGAACCTTTTCCAAAAAATTACTCGAAGTTCGGCTCTCTATTACCCTTTCGAACTTTATATTTCGATCTTGGGTTAGAATTAAGCTCTTTCAAACTTGATCCTTGATCTTTAGTCATTTGTTCATCACTTAAGCTTCTCGAATGAACTCTTATTTCCTAGCCAGAGGTCCTTTGCTCAATAGCTTATCGAACTTGACATAGTTTTTTAGTCATAGGTTTGGCCCTTTTAACTTCTCGAACCGGACTCACACCGTTTTGGTCAAAGGTTATTTGCTCAAAAGCTTCTCGAACTTGGCCTTCTACGTTTTTGGCCAGAAGTTCTTTGCTCAAAAGCTTCTTAAATTTGACTGTCGTACATTAAACTCATTCCTAACTCTTTTAGCTCTCGATCTTGATCCTAGTTGAGACTAGAGGTTCAACTTTTAGAGTTCTCGAACTTAAACCAACACTCGGCAAACTTGTTCCTAACTCTTTCAGCTCTCGAACTTGATCCTAGTTGAGATTAGAGGTTAAGTGTTTTGAGTTCTCGAACTTAAACCAACTTTTGGCAGATTTGTTCCTGGCTCTTTTAACCCTCAAACTTGGTCGTAGTCGAGATCAGAGGTTCGGCTTTTTAAGTTCTCGAACTTAAACCAACATTCGGAAAACTTGTTCTTAACTCTTTTAGATCTCAAACTTGATCCTAGTTGAGATCATAGATTCGGCCTTTTGAGTTCTCAAACTTTAACCAAAATACTTTTTCCATCATCGATGTTTTCACACACACATTTACACATCCGACACTCATAAATGTGAAATCAATAAAAGTGCGAAAACTCATATTGAAAACAAATGCATATGTTTTATTCAAACTTGAGATTTAAATAAACATAAAAAGAGCCAATTTTCCTCTTGACTAGGAGCTTGCCCATAACACTTTGAACTTGCTAAATATCTTAACAAGATCTTTATTTGCATATAAACAACAAATTCGAACATGCGTACTTCCCAATCTTTCACTTGTAATAATTTTTCAAGTATGCCCCCTTGTTGTAGACTTCAGTGATCTCGAAGTTTCCCTTCCACACTGGTTGGAATTTCGCTGACCCATGTGCCTTGTTGCTTTCTACTGTTTGCTTAAGGACCCATCCGCCTATCTCGAACGATCTTACCTTCACCCCAGGATTAAAATATATTTTCGAAGTTGGTTTTGATAGTTCAAAAGGTTAGCAACTGCTGCCTCTCTTCTTTCATCTGTAAAATCTAACTTCTGTGCTATTTGATTTTCGTTTACACCTTACTCGAAGGTGATTTTTCTTGCTGTTGGTCTCAATTCCTCAGTGGGGATGATCGCCTCCATTCCATTCATAAGAGCATCTGGTGTCTTGTTCGTTGGCTTCCTTGGTGTGGTCCTATAAGCCTATAGAACGCTAGGCAACTTCTTGATGCAAACCTCTTCTTAACCCTATCAAAGATAGTTCGATTTGTTATTTCGGCTTGACCATTTCCTCTCGGGTAGCTTCTTAAAGAGAATTTTAATAGTATTCCATGCTTACCACAGATGTTTCCGAATCCATCATTGTTGAATTGAGTCACGTTATCACATACAATCTCCCTTAGTATTCTAAACCAACATATGATTTGGTTCCAAATGAAGTTCTAGACATCCTTGGACATGATTGCTGGATAAGCTTAAGCTTTGACCCACTTAGAGAAGTAATCGGTCTCCACCAGCACATGCTTTAATCCTCTTTATGTCTCTGGTAATGGACCTACGATATCCATTCCCCACCGTGCAAAGGGCCACGGTCCTGCCTGCGTTACTAACTCATGAGCGGGAATATGGCTTACCAGGGAGTGGTACTGGCATCCTTCACACTTCTTTGCATAATTCTCTGTTTCTTGATGCATGTACGACTAAAAGTAACCTCGTCCAGACGTGTCTTCCTCACATCCCCTAATGCATTTCTCTTAGTATTGGTCGAGCTTGGACTGGTCTAACACAACGTAGTAAAGGTCCTGTGAATGACCTTTGATACAACATGT
Source organism: Geum urbanum (assembly GCA_946800695.1). Classification (NCBI taxonomy): domain Eukaryota; kingdom Viridiplantae; phylum Streptophyta; class Magnoliopsida; order Rosales; family Rosaceae; genus Geum; species Geum urbanum. The sequence goes on from OX327009.1 coordinate 33,103,854, forward strand.
CTCTAACCATTGAGTACCTGCAACCTTGAATCTAAGCTTTGTGGCCTCTATGGGGTCCTCCGGTTGGATGTCAAACTCCAAATAGTTGGCTATCAGACTTCGAACTCTGACATGCAACTTTGAGTTTTCTTTGCCTCTTGGTGAGTGGCTTCAGGTCTGTGAGCTTCGAGCTAGGGGTGTTGCGTCGAACTTCTTCTTAATCTCCATGATATACAAGTTTTTCGACAGCATTTGATCCCTACGCACTAAGACTACACAAATTTTATCTCCCGAGATAAACTTCATAAACTTGATATCTCGTCGAAGTCTCTGCTTCCATGCGGTGTAGCCAGTCTCTTCCAAGCATGGAGTTGTAAGCCGAGTGCTTATCTATGATAACAAAGTTCACTTCTACCTTTTTTCCAGCTGTGGTCACCAGGAAGTTGACCTCCCCATAAGGCCAAGTCTCGGCCCTGTTAAAGACCATCACTGGTGACTTTCTCCTTCTAATGAACTTCGAATCAATGTCGAGCTTGTGGAAAGCCTCGAAGTACAGAATGTCGACGTTACTGCCTGCATCGATCATTACTCTTCTCACCATGCAGTTGTCAATCCTAGTTGAGATGACTAACGTGTCCCTATGAGGGAATTGAATCCCTTCCCCATCCTATGGTGAGAAGTAGATTGATAGGCTTTTATTCACCTTTTCTTCCGAGATCTCTCTCGTTTCAGCGAAGCATACCCTTATAATTTTCTCTGCTTGTCAGGTTTCACTTCTAAATTGTCTCTCGTTCTCCTCTTTCATGGTAGGACTATCGTGAATGACCAATATCTCGCACACTATAGGGTCTTTGTCCACCGCCTTATTCTCTTAGTTCCCACTGGTATTCCTCACCTTATATTATTGCAACTTCCCTAGTCTATGAGTTCCAGGATAGCTGGTTTCGAATTCCCTTGATCCTTTCGAGATGGATTTCACCCTCTATGTGGTGCAAGATATCTTCCATAGTCCTCGGAACCTTCTTCACTAGTTTTTCGAACAACGATAATCCTTTGAGTTACCCTTCTTGGAATGCGACGATCGCGATCTTCGAGTTAGTCTCTGTTGGTCCATTTCATCCCTAAATCTCTTGAAGTACTTTTCTAACTTCTTCCCTGGTTTTTGATTGACGCTAAAAAGGTGGAGAAGTCATTCTTCTACCTCCTGTTGTAGAAGTATTGCGCGATAAATAATCGAGTTAACTTCATGAAGCTCGATCTCAATCCTGGCTTTAGTCCTCGAAACCATTTCACAACTGGCCCGGAGAGGCTGGTCGGGAATAGCTTGCACATTAAATTCTGATTGGTGGTCTCGATCCTCATTACTTTAGTGTATTCCTTGATATGGTCCTCCGGGTAAGAGGTTCCAACTAATTTTGTGAACGTCGGGATAGAAAATTGTCTCAGCTTCTCAACTTCCAATATGAATTCAGTGAAAGGCGAATTCGTGATTCTTCTCCAAACCTTGGCCGCAATATCACATGGCCTCGATCTTCGAGCTTCTTTCACTACCTTTGCCACATAGTCCTTCAGGTCACATTCTCTCAAAGGTGGAACATAATCGTCGTCCGTCTCACTGCCATCTTGTGTTAGGTTTTCCTCCTCGGACGTCTTTTCTTTGTCAAGTTGGGATTCATCCTCTAGCGATGGTGATCGGCTCCTCCTTGACCTAGCTTTGCGCCTTTTCTTGGCTCGTTTCTATCTTCTGAAGCGAGCTAATTCAGCTTGGAGGTTCCGTATCTCTCGGTTTGTTAGGCCTCCACGACGGCGGCTCGAACCTCCATTCCTCCTTAACTTCGGAGATAGGTCTCTTCTCCTTTCGCCTTCTTTCAGCTCTTTCATCAACTTGATGATGTGAGATCCCACATCACTCGGGTAAGATGAGGTGATGTGTTTTATATGTGGACTCACCTCTCTATAGCAAGACGCATTTTGGAGTGAGGCAAAACAGTTAGGGGTTGGCCCAAATCAGATAATATCTTACTTTGAGGACTGAGTTGTGACAAATGATGTCATACATGATAGACCATGCATAGAAGCAGTAAAAGATTATGATTGTAGTATTGGATGGAAGACTTGGAGCTGTGGTGTAACTAAGCCAAGTTGAAAGAATAATCAAGGGTCAAGAAAAAAGAAGATTGGATGATGGTCTCAATAGGAACTCAATAATGAATTGTATGCTCCTGAGTATAGTGTAAGCGCCTCCTAGATCTTATGTTGTTTTGCGAATAAACAAACTAAAACAGATGAATACCAAAAGCATAAATCAACACAACAGTTTAGAGTGGTTCAGTTAAAACTATAGCCTACGTCCACTTTGTGATCTCTCTTGAGAGATTCACTAGCACTATGAAGAATTTACCGATTACAAATACTTATTGTAGATCCCCAAAATCCTTCAACCTAGTTCTTATTTCTCTATCACTCTTAGCTCTATTTTTCTATCTCACTTGCTCTCTTGCTTTAGAAAACCCCCTAGCAATCCTATATATAGATATAAAAGCTGCCAATACATCATAAGAAAATGAATCCTAATCCTAATAGACTTAACCTTAAGTCTATACATAAATCCTAACCAAACAAGGATAAACTAACTCTCCTAGGACTTATAGACAAGCTAAGATAATTCCATTCCTTGCTAGACAAGGAATTGTATTTTGAATCCTTTTCTAGACAGGATCAATGAGCCAAAACACAACACTGATGACTGAATCGAGGCTCAGTGATAATGATTTTCGTTTATTAAAGGAAATGAATTCTATTTTTTCAAACATAGAATGTATGTTGATAATAGATACATGAGTAGTGGAAAAAAATGTAATAACCATGGTAAATTTTATGGATAAAGCTAGTGCTTCCACATTTGTGTCTTCTAATGTAGGTTATGGTTGACAAGGTTATGTTAATAATGTTGCTATGCAAAGGTTAATTAACTTAAAAATTTACAGATGTTTCAAGTATAAGTGCTAAACTTGTGTTGAGAAATAACTAACGAAATCATCTTTCAAAAATACTGAAAGAAACAATGAACCCCTTGATTTTATTCATAGTGATGTATGTGATTTAAAATTAATATACAAACAGAAGGTGGTAATAAGTATTTTATCACCTTTATCAATGATAACACAAAATATTACTATGTGTAGCTCATGAAAAGTTAATATGAGGCTATAGAGAAATTTATTCTCTATAAAATAGAGGTTGAGAATCAACTCAATAGAACACTTAAGGTCATAAGAAGTGATTGAGAAAGTGAGTATGAATCTCTGTTTGTTGACTCTTATGCTCAGCATGGGATCATACATAAAACAACAACACCTTATTCATCTCAATCAAATGGTGTGGTTGAACGAAGGAATCGTATCTTAAATGATATGATAAACGAGATGCTGCTAAGTTCTGGGTTGCCACAAAGCATGTGGAGAGATGTTATTTTATCGGCTAATTATCTTTTATATAAGATACCCAAGAAGAAAGAAGAGAAATACTCCATATGAATTATGGAAAGGGAGAAAACCATCCTATAATTACTTGTGAGTATGGGGATGCTTGCCCAAAGTGGTAGCACCTGAACCTAAAACGATTGATTGGATTTTCATTAGGTATGCAGAGAATGGGTCCACTTCTCGGTTCCAAGTGCATAAATAAAAATCCTGATATACATGAGAATAAAAGAATGAAATCAAGGAATGCATCACTCTTTGAAACTGTATTTCCATGTGAGTTCACAGAAGAATCAAGTTCTTCCAAATGGACATATGAGGCCACTGTGGAAAATGGCCAAGGAACAGAATCTAAGGTAGAACCTAGACGAAGTAAAAGAGCAAGGATAAGAAAATCCTTTGGATCTGATTTTATGATGTATATTGTTGAAGATGGACTTCGAACCTTTAAGAAGGTTGTGAACTCCATATATGATTCTTTGAAGAAAGAAGCTATAAAGAGTGAAATTGCCTCCATATTGCAAACCCAATACTGGGAATTCGTGGATCTTCCACCTGGTTACGAAACCTTTAAGCTACAAGTGAAAGCAGATGAGTCAATAGACAAATACAAGGCAAAACTTGTAATATAAGGCTATAGAAAAAAAGTGGGCTTAGATTATTTTGACACTTATTCTCTAGTGACGAAAATTACCTCCATCAGAATGGTACTTTCTATTGCCACGTTGGGCAATTTCAAAGTACATTAAATCTCCGGATATGACAATAGCCTTCCTCGATGGAGATATAGAAGAGGAAATCTACATAGAACCTGAGGGTTTCTCGGCTTCTGGTCAGAAAGGGGAAGTATGTAAATTTGTGAAATTATTAAATGGCTTAAAATAAGCCTAATGCAGTGACATGAAAAATTTGACAAACATTATCACTAATGGTTTCAAAACAAATGAAGTGATAAACATGTTTATGTCAAATACATGGAGAATGGATATTTCTTGGTATGTCTACAAGTAGATGACATGCTTATCGTGGGAAGAAATGATAAGATGGTTAAACAAGACAATGTTGTAAAGTACTTCATTTGTAGTGATTATGACTTTATTCTCTAATCAAGCTCACCTTAGTAACTTATAATGTCTAGAAAAAGAGATTTTCGATAATAGTGTACATGAGCGGGCCTCGCCCCACCTACATTGCTTTGCCAAAAAGGGATTCACACAATGTTTTTTGCCCATTGTCTGATATAGGTCTGGGCAGTTCTATATTGAGCCGAGGTGAGAAACCATATCAGACAATGGTCTGTAGACCATTGTACAAATTAACAAGAATCAGTCAACACATTATTAGTGAAAAAACTATTGTCTGAGTACAAATGAGAAAATACTTTTATTTCAAAGCTCTATTGTATATCATTGTTTTACTCAATAGAAATTATCTTGTGACATTAATTCAAGTTCTATCAGACAACTGTCTTTTAAACCATTTTAGTTGTTGCATTACACTCTCAGACAATACACTTTTTTAAAAACTGTGTTGCAATGTTATTGATTTGCTCCATAGTTTTATGTGTCATAATGCATATTATGAATGCTATCTAACAATATTTATATACCAAAATTCACATCATTTATAAGCATTCAAATAAATCAAATATTTATTTGTCATTCATAATGGACACCTACAAATATCCACAAACATACATGTGAAAAAATATAGGAAGAGTCATCATATTCATCGATCCCCATACATTTCAATCTCGATCCACTGAATTGTTGACAAAATCTCTAAGAAACAAGTAGTTAGTCTTGGGGAAATCACCTCTGACTTTGAAAAGATCATTTATGGCATAACTTCTCGAAGGACACCCTCACTAACATGAGTTGAACTTTATAAGAATATATAGCTTGCCCCTTAGCTTTATTGTCCTGGAATCCCTTACATTCATTTGCATCAATTAAGCAGACAAGTATGGTACTAGTTTATACCATCAAAACTAGAGCTAATAAACACACTAGCTTCACTAAGTTCACTCTGAGTCTTCATTATCTAATATTGAGAAATATATATAACCTGGACTAACTGATAGTCTAATATTAGTAAATAAGACACACAACTTAGTCATTCACAATGTAGATCAAATATCCCAAAACCCAAACCTCTCAAACCTTCGGCAAACCACAAAGAATTTTGACACACTACCTTCCAGAATCCTATCACACTCATTAGACCACAAAAGCTTAGTCCCCTATGGCAGTCTCAACCTCTCCAAAGGCTTCCTAATCCTACAAATTAAAACAACAACAAAAACCAAGTCCTTAACCCTTAACTACACTAAAACATACACAATCAAGTAGTACATTATGAGCCAAGTGTGATTATATTAGCCTCACCTACTGCCAACTACACACCATTTCCTCTCACATCAAACACACTAGAATTTTACCACGTATTTACATGAAAAGATAAGTATTAGAAGGGAGTAGATTACCCTAAATGAATTCAGGCGTTCCTCCCAAGCTTTAAACACAGACTTGGAGAGTAAAACCCAACACTAAACTGACCAATCATACTGACATCAGCACCAGTAGCCAAGGCTTCCATGAATTCCTTAGTTTCAGACCTAGGAATGGTACTGAGGTTGGTAACCAAATCCGAGAACACAAATTAAGCAAATTCAATCAGTACTAGAGAATTTAAATTAACATAAGCAACAAAATTGTACAACAGAACGTGGAGGTAACTTATTAGCCTTTGTCATCCTAATACTACAATCAATAATTGTCAATGTGTTATTGCCTTGTTGGTCTTGTCAGGGATAATGTGGATGAAGAGCTTTAGTTGAGACTCAAGCTGGCTCTTGTCAGCCAAACTCTCAATTCTAATTTTTGTCAAGAGCCTTCTTACATATAACACATTACATTAGCAAGCTTATGCTAGATAAAAACGCAAAAATCAACTATCTATAAAATTTACCATGAACTCTATAGAGTATGTACGCATTCAAATAAGTATATCTAATCTCTGGATGCATAACCACAAGGGTAGCAAGTCTCATACTAACGATATTTTTTATTACTATATGAATCTGATTGTCTTCCAATCTTATCCAAACTAACCAGAATTGCAACTATAACTCTGAAAAGACTCCAACCATCTACTGCACGTAATGCAAATCAAACTCCCGGGAAAGATATGTATATCATTAAATCATATAAAGAACATTTTAAGATATGAATAGCACATAATCCACAAAATGAATACAATTACTACTAAGATGAGATATGAGGTCGACAGAAATGCCAGGCATATCAGCATAAGGCCAAGCAAAAACTTCTTTGAATTCTTGGAGGAGGGCGGTAAGATCCCTTACAATATCGGGGTTTAACTAGGCGCTAATCTTGACGGTCCGCTCAAGATGATCATGGTAGACCTGGACATCGACCATGCTAGTTTTATCGTCAGCTGGGCTGCCAGAATTTACACCATCCCTTGGGTCGTCCGGAGTTGTAGTAGTTGGGTCATTATCCTTGAGGGTCAAATTTTTCACTATGTTGTACCAGTTTGTTTTTTAGGTGGCATAGCTGTTTATAGGTGGGTAAGAACATGATGTTTGCTGCTGCTCCAAAATTAATCAAAACACGCTGAATTTTTTAGCAATCAGCCATAGAATCAATGAGGAATGCGGCATTCATTAGGTGTGCACCGCACTCATTTGCCTCTGAAAGGGTAATAAGATCCCATGAGTGCTTCTATGCTTTGATGCCACTATCCACAGACAAACTGAATACCTCTCGGGCATCACAAGATTTCCCTTTACCCCAAAAAATTGTGCTTATATCCCTTATGGTTCGATGAGTAAGATCTGACGCGGCAGTGGACCACCTACTTTGTAATGGTCCATCTTGCCCTCGGCAAATAATTCTAGATGACCTTTTTTAGAGTAAAACATTCCTCCGTGTTGTATGATTCGTTAGAGAGGTATTCACACCATTTGTTAGTGTTGTGTAGGGATGATGTTCATCGTTTAGGCGGGGGTAGAACATCAATGGGTTCCTTGCTGTTGGTGAGGAACTCAGCATACGTAGCATTGGTGATAGTGAAAATTGTTTGGGCTAGGGGTTGTTGTCGTACCTGTTTGTTTTGATCGGTAGTAAAGTTGCACCTGTGAAGAGGGTTTTCATGTGGAACGGGTGGGATGTCCCGTTTGTCAGCATTAGCAAACTTTTTCCTTTTGAACTTGTCCAGGTGTGAGATTTTTCCATGTGGGGTGTTATTATCGCTTCGCGGGCGGGGTTGGTCACCATACACAACTTTGCTGATCTGTGCCTTTTCCACAACCATGTCGACAAGCTCGTCGTAATCCAAAAAGTGTTGGCGTTTGGCAATTTTTTCTTTGAACGAGGAAGGTGTTAATCCCTGAATGAAAGAAGCAACAACTATCTTTTTGTCTAGATGGCGGCATGACTTAGCGAGCGTCCGAAATCGACCCATGAAAGACGATAAGTATTCATGCCCCGCCTGTTTAATAGCAAATAGGGTGTCAGTTGTATCATACCTACCCTGTAATCTGTATCGCTTAAGATAAGCATCTCTAAAATCTGCAAAGGAGTTGATGGAGCCTTCGGGTAGTTTAAAAAACCATTTCAATGACTCGCTCGTTAGAGTTTCCAGGATAAGGTAACATAGGGTTGCGTGATTGAGATGTCGCCTAATACTGGCTAACAGGAACTCATTTATATGGACGTTTAGGTCATCCCGCCCAGAATATCATGGACCCTTGGGAGCCTTAGCATGTGGACTACTCCCGACTTTGGTAATGGATACCAAAAAGGGAGTCGTGCGAGGTGTGTAGATTTTGTTCTTGCCCTGCTAGTGTGCAAAGTGCCCATGACAAACTTCAGCTTCTAATTATGCTAGCCGAGCCAGAATTTGGGTAGCCGCATCAGGTGAAGTCGGTTCCAAATGGGGGGCAGACCTGGGAATAATAGGTGGTAAAGATGATTCAAAATTTGGATGACCCAGGATTCGAACGAGCGTCAGTGAAATTCTAAGTTGAATCGCGCTCTGAGCGGCCCTTTCGCAGGGCATTTAAGGTGCTCTAGAGTTCCTGCATGGCTGAGCGCTCAATATCGCGCTCTTATCGAAGGATCTCCAATTCTCAGATGAGTCGGATGGATATGTCCTCGCCTACTTTCTCGGGGGCACATGGTGTGGGGATGGCTAAACTAGATGGGACCTCACCGCCCGAGTTTTCAAAATGTTGGAGGATTGGAGTAGTCATGAAGGCTTTCGTTGATGTGGGGGAGAAAGAACCCGTATACGACGCCAAATGTTTGTACCAAGATCTGAGCGGATACTGATGAAACACCTAGATGAAGAGTGATGGACGTGTTGGGTAGTTGTCCCACTTTGATATGCTAAGCTGCTAAGATGAAAGACAAACATCAGAAGTGAAGGTGGGTTGGTTCGCCTATCACACTCTGATGCTTAAGTAAGTGTGGGTTATATGGAAGGTAAAGGGACATAAATTAAGATGTAGTTAAGACAACAGTTATTGATTAACTTTCTTTAATAATAATTAATTTATTATATACTTATATGGGAACGCGTTTCCTTTTCATTCTTCGATGTGGGACTCGGTTTGCCCCTATTTTCCATTCTTTTGCGCGCTTCCTCGGTTTGTGCTTAGCAAGCGTGTACGAAATAGGGTCGAAGCGCTTATGCCAACATCTTCAATTCTCATTTATATTCACTACAAGAAAACATCACTTAGACCACGGAAACAAAATTGTTCCGTGGTCCAAGTGACACCTGGACGACGGAAATGACTCCGTCGTCCAAGTACCACCTGGACGACGGAGAATACTATCTCCGTCGTCCAGGTGGTCAGCTGGACCACGGAGTCTTCTCCGTCCTCCAGGTGGTCACCTGGACCTCGGAGTCATCTCCGTCCTCCAGGTGATCACCTGGACGACGGAGATGGTATTCTCCGTCGTCCAGGTGATTACCTGGACAACGGACCGACACGCCGTCGTCCGAGTATACGAAACGTGCTTCCACTTAGACGACGTACCGACACCTCCGTCGTCTAAGTGAAGCATTATATAAGCTGATCGAATTCATTCCTGGCCTCGATCTATTCATTCCATTTGAAGAAGAATTGAAGGAGAAGGGAGAATGAGAAGCTAGGGAGCTAGGCCGAGAAGAATCAGGATCGATAAGGGATCTCCGCTGACTAGCTAGTTAGCTTAATTAACGTACAGATATCGAGAAGGCCAGCAGGTACGTACGTATACGTACGCAGTTAAAATTTGCTTAATTAATTAATTAATATATATTTAGTGAAAACGTACGTACATATATACATGCAAGGATGTTAGCTGACGTTAGCTATATTTATATATATCTGTACAGATCGATTAAATTACGTACGTACATAATTGATGGATCGATGTAGATCGAGTACGTACATATAATTAAGCGTAAATTAATTGACAAATATATATATGTAATAATTAATTAATTATAATATTTTGTAGCAGTATGGACAAGAGTTGGATGAAGTTGAAGAATAGATGTGATGTCCGGTATATGGATGGAATTAGCGAATTTGTGAATTTTGCGATAGAACATGGTCAGGGAAAGAAACGTTTCAGGTGTCCGTGTCAGAAATGTCTTAATTGTCAGTATGCGGAGGTTAATGTTATGGTGCAACACCTGTACGAAAATGGTATGATGTGGAGTTACACTACATGGAGCGAGCATGGTGAAGCAGTAGAGTTCAGCGCAGCAGACTTCAGCTCAGGGTACAGTTACCATGGTGCCTCATCCAGCGGCAGTGGTGCCGGACCCCCAGCTTGCAACCCAACTGCAGATTTGGTCCATGATGCGTTTCCGGGATGTAGTCATGGTGGACACCAACACCAAGACGGAGGTTACAGTACCACTTATGAGCATGATGACACATTCCCCGCAGCTAGCTTGGCCACTGACACCAGTGAGATGGAAAAGTACAACCGGATACTACTTGAAGCGCAGACCCCGGTGTTCCCTGGATGTCGAGAGAATGTGTTGCAATATGTGATGGAGCAAATGAAGATAAAAGTGAAGCACAAAATGTCAGTGAGTGCTTTTGACGAAATTCAGGAGCAAATATGTAAGATGCTTCCTGATGATCACAATCTTCCTAAATCTCATTATAGGGTTAGAAATATCCTGAGCAGCCTCGGCCTAAAGTACAGGATAATTGACGCATGTCCGAATGATTGTGTGCTATTTTACAAAGAGTATAAAGAGTTGGACTATTGTCCCGTATGTGGCCAGTGCAGATTCCAGTTGAATAGGAAGAGTTCGAAAAAGAGAATTCATGTGAAAGTTGTTCGATATTTTCCCTTGATTCCCAGATTGCAGCGCCTGTACATGTCTCTACAGACAGCAGAGGCGATGCGATGGTACGCAGAAAAGCGAATAGATGACGATGTCCTGCGACACGCCGCGGATGGGGAGGGTTTCAAACATTTCGACAGAGAATTTGGAGACTTTGCTTCAGAGGTTAGAAATGTTAGACTCAGCCTATCTACAGACGGATTCAATCCTTGGGGAAGTAATAGCTCCGCCGTCAGCACTTGGCCAGTTATTCTGATGCCGTACAACTTGCCTCCGTGGATGTGCATGAACAAGGAATTTAATTTCCTTACCGTATTAATTCCAGGTCCTAAATCTCCATCGAAGTGCTTAGATGTCTACCTCAAGATGGTGAACGCTTACCCATGCCTGATGGTTGTACAGATCTAACTGAAGATGAGATTATCGATGAGGTAGATGAAGAAGACGAGCAGGAAGAGGACGCGGACGAGGACTCAGGTTATTCGTCGAACGATGTTGAGTACGATGACGAGGATGAGCCGTCGACTAACGGGGATGAGGACGATGATGATTATGATGAAGAGTATGGTCATACGACAAGGGAGATTAATTGGTAATTAATTACTGTAATTATTGTAATATATATATGATCGATGCCGGTTTACGGTAAGAAATTAATCTGAATTATATATCCTGGCCAACGGAGAAATTAATAAATATTGGCGCCAAATCTCAATCTCATATAAAACGTACCCTAGCTAAATCCTTGACCCTAAATCTAGCAGTTCGATCGGATCGATCGAGAAATTTTTTAATTATATTTTTGAATCAGAATAATTGAACGGACACGTACACAAATGACAGGGGACGACCTAAACCGTAATCCCTAAGGCCCTAACCCCTGAAATCGGGGTCTATGCACCTGGACGACGGAAAATGGTCATTATCCGTCGTCCAGGTACACACTAGGACGACGGAGATGGTAATTTTCCGTCGTCCAAGTTCAGAAACCCTAAACCTTAAACAGTAAGGCCCTAACCCCTAAATTCAGGGTCTATACACCTGGACGACGGAGAACGTCATTCTCCGTCGTCCAGGTCTGCACCTGTACGACGGATAACTTCATATCCGTCGTCCAGGTATAAACCTGGACGACGAAAACGCTCATATCCGTCGTCCAGGTGCAGATATCGTCATTTTTTCTAAGACAATGACCCTCTAGACCTTCTTCCAATGCATTTTCTTTTCATCAAGACTTTAGAGTAAACAATTCTTGGTGTGTGAGCTTCGACGGTTCGAAAATCGGAGTTGCGAAATGCCTTGTATCCACGTTTCCGGTTTGTGAAATTATCGGTTTTGCGGTTGACTGTGCCGATCAAACCCTTCCCGAACTTATTATTTTATGGTCCTTTGAAGACAATTATATATTATGTTACGACGAACATATCCAACGGTTGTTTTGTCGAAATTCAATTTCGTTAATACTCTGCTGCAAATGAGCGTCTACTCATGAACACTGAAGTCGTAAAGATTAGTCGATACTTAACATGTTTCAATACGTAAAATTAATCGGCGGTTCAAATTTAATTGTTCATATATACGATGCGTTCATCGATATTGTACGACTATTTCACTCGAATGACAGATCGCTAAATTCCTAGCGAATTATTTTTAAAATTTTTTTTTACGTAATTTGAACCTGGACGACGGAGAATGACCATCTCCGTCGTCCAGGTTCAAAAATCATGGTGGTTCAATTTTTTTTTTGTTTATTTTTTTCATGTAATTTTCACTTGGACGACGGAAACTTACCATCTCCGTCGTCCAAGTCCAAAATTATGGCGGTTCAATTTACCGCTTCCGTTTTTGGGACCGCTTGAATTTTCACTTAGACGACGGAGAATTCATTCTCCGTCGTCTAAGTCCAATTCCATGGCGGTTCAAAACGTCCCGCCCCTTAATTACGCGCCGTTTCAAAATTTTGAAACCGCCACCTGGACGACGGAAAACACTGTTTCCGTCGTCCAAGTGCACTTAGACGACGGAGAATAGTTCTCCGTCGTCTAAGTGAAACTCTATAAATAGAGTACGGCTCATCTTCTTTTCCTCATCCCTTACAATTCTCTCCATCTCTCCTCTCCTCTCTCTCTCAATCTCATTCCGGCGATATTCTCCTCCGGCGACGACGCTCCGACGATACAACTCCGGCGTGGTTCGATTCCTCCTCTCCGACGACACAACTCCGGCGAAATTCTCGAAAACTCCGATTCGGTAAATTTCTATTTTTCCCTTATTTAAATAATTTTCATTTTATTAATCAATTAAATTCTAAATATAATTAATTAGTAGAAATTAATTTAGTAATTAGTTTTAAATATTTAATAAATGATTAATTGTTGTTATTAATTAATTAAATCATAATTATTGTTATTTAATACTAATTAAATGAATAATTGTAAATTTGTTGTTATTAATTAAATAATTAAATAATTATTTTTATTAATTAATTAAATAAATAATTATTGTTATTAATTAATTAAATGGTTAATTATTGCATGCTAAATGGAAAATAAATTATTGCATGTAATTACGTGTATTTTTTAGTAAATTAATTAGTAGTACGTGTTCGATTTAAATTTAGTACATAGACTTGCACTACAAGAAAAGGAATCATTACCGGCGAGATTCCGGCCAACAAGGCCGGCGACCGGAAAAGTCGCCGGTAATGTCCATCATTACCGGCGACTTACCCCGTCGCCGGTAATGTCGCCGGAATCTCGCCGGTAATGTTGCAAAACATTACCGGCGACTCCAACCGTCGCCGGTAATGTATAGGCACACATTTCCGGCGAAATTCCGGCCGGAAAATCGCCGGAAATGTGTGCCTAGGCATTGCCGGCGACGGTTGGAGTCGCCGGTAATGTTTTGCAACATTACCGGCGAGATTCCGGCGTAAAGTCGCCGGTAATGTCTTCATTTCTGGCGACTTACTCCGTCGCCGGCAATGTGTCTTATATTAGATGCCGGATGGGGCAGCTCGATCATTCAATCATTTTGAGCGAAAAAAATCCAGAGAAATCGAAAGAAGGAAAACGTACGCTCTGAAATCGATCATTCGGTATATTGTCAAAATTAAGGCGCGCGTCGAAAACTCGATAACTCGGGAAGCTATATATATAGGTACGTAGGTGTATATATACGTATATGTGGTATATATATATATGTGTGTATGTTGATCAAATCCAATTCGTGAGATATATATATATATATATATATGAAATGTTGTTGATGTACGGTCACGGAAACGAGAAAACAGCTTGTAGTTAATCTTGTGTCTGAATCAATGACTGGTATATATTATCGTATTGTTATCGGAGCCAGGCTTAACAGAGCCTCCTACCCAGTCAAATACGTTTTGAATTGAAAAACACCAGAATACTATCATCGAGTACTGAATCGAATTCAGAGATTAGATCGATGTATATATATACATATGCATGCATGTGTTGATTTAATTAGAGTTGAATTGAGATATCACGTCGATTATTATTAGTGAATGTGTGTATATATATATATAATTAATACGTAAAATTGTTAGAATTTTCAGGATGGACAAGAGTTGGATGAGCCTCGAAAGATGGGATGTCAGATATCACGAGGGAATCAGGAGTTTTGTGGATTTTGTGAAGGCTAATTGTGGAGACACTACACTTCATTATTGCCCGTGTAAAGAATGTAAGTGTTTCAGCGATCGATTTCGATTTCCCATTGATAAAGTCCAGAGGCACCTGAGTAAATACGGGTTTTGGGATAAGTACACTTGTTGGATTTATCATGGTGAAACATCGTTAGCGGGTCCGCATGATCATGGACAATTTGGTGAGAGGGCCAGTCCACGCTATGATCATGGAGATTTTGCTGAGAGGGGCAGTTCATCCTATGATCCAACATCGATGTTAATCAATGATATGTTTCCTCATGAGAGCGGTGTATTTGCTGATGAAGCACCAAATGTCCCTCCCGTCGTTGAGGGTTTCCCCCATATCGAGCCAGTCGAACCATTACCTAGAGGTCATGTCAACACAAGCGGTATGGACAAGTACAACAACCTGATTGCATTGCAACAAACTCCGTTGTACGACGGTTGTAGTAAGACTGTTCTTGAAAGTGTGATGCGAGTGATGCAACTCAAAATGGAGAACAAAATGTCTGTCAAAGCTGTTGATTCTTGGTTGAAGTGGACTGCTTCGCTACTGCCACCCGGTCATCGTCTTCCTACCACTCATCATAAGGTGCGACATATCCTGAAAGATCTTGGGCTTTCCTACATCAAAATCCATGCATGCAGATATGATTGTATTCTCTTCTGGGGAAAAGATCTCGAAGACCTTGAAGCCTGCCCGGTATGTTTTACAGAAAGGTATAAGTTGACTCCTGCAGGCAACAAGAAAGCTGTGAAGATACTTCGATATTTCCCGCTTATTGATAGGCTGGAGCGGTTGTTCATGTGTGGGTTCACGGCCGAGGCAATGAGATGGTGGGCTGAGAGGAACTTACCTGACGATGACACCCTTATACACCCTTCCGACGGAGAGGCTTGGAAGCACATGGTCAGGGAGTTTGATCATTTTGCAGCAGAGGTCCGAAATGTTTGGCTAGGGCTCTCATCTGACGGATTCAACCCTTTTGGCAACATGAGTCTTCAATACAGTATATGGCCAGTTATTTTGGTACCGTACAACCTTCCACCATGGATGTGCATGAAGAAGGAATACAATATGCTCACTCTGTTAATTCCGGGCCCGGGTTATCCAGGAAAGTGTCTCGATGTGTATTTGAGGCCTTTGATTGAGGAGCTTAAGTACCTGAGTGAGTGTGGCCACCCCACTTATGATAGGTTCAAAAACGAGATGTTCCAGATGCATGCCATGCTTGTTGGCACCATCAGTGATTTTCCTGCCCGCGGTATGTTGTCGGGCAACGTTACCAGGGGTTACAGGGCTTGTTCAGAGTGCATGACGGTTGATTGTTGCAGTCCTCATTGCAGTAAAATTGTTCAGATGCGTCACCGTTGTTGGCTTCCATATGATCACCCATTTAGGCAGGATCCAGACGCGTTTGATGGGACTGTGGAAACAGGTGTGGCACCCAGGCGATGGACAGGGGAAGAAATTTTGGAAGTGTTGAATGAATATGATTTTGGCCAGCTGAGCAATCATCCTGACATAGTGGCGTCAATTCCAGAAAAGCCCGAAAGGTATAAGTTTTGGACACACAAGAGCATATTCTGGGAACTCCCCTACTGGCCCAGGTTGCCTATCAGACATTACCTAGATGTCATGCACATAGAGAAGAATGTGTGTGAAAGTGTGGTGGGCACAGTTCTTAACTTGGAGGGGAAAACAAAAGACATCCCTAAGGCACGCATTGATCTGAAAGCAATGGATCTGCGGAAACATTTGTGGTTAAGAGATGGTAAGAGAAAAATGCCGCAAGCTCCGTACACCGTAAAGCCGAAGCATAAGCATGAAATTTTTCGGTGGCTGAGTAATGTCAGGTATATATTCTTATGGCTATGTAGGAATTTGGCATTAAATTTTTACCAGAGTATATATGGTTATATGCGAGAAATATAACGGTTGCATATATATGCCTTTATCTATATATATGCAGGTATCCTTATGGCTATGCAGGAAATATAAGCAGGTGTGTTAACTTCCGGGACAATAAGATGTACGGATTAAAGAGTCATGACTGCCATGTACTGCTTCAACGCCTTTTCCCTATTTTTATTCGAGGGTACATGCCCAAAGAGGTGGTGGAGCCGTTGGTGGCCTTGTCAAGATTCTTTCAGAAGTTATGCACCAGGGAAGTTAAAAAAGCAGACCTCAGGGAGATGCAAGATGACATCATTTTTATCATGTGCAAGCTTGAGAGGATATTTCCCCCAAATTTTTTCGACATAATGCCGCACCTGATGATCCATCTTCCCGAACAATTGTTGCTTACCGGTCCCGTACACTACACTTGGATGTATCCCATGGAAAGGTACAAATGATTCATAAATTTGGTTTGCCTATGTTTTTATATGTAAATTCTTGTGGTTAAGTAAGTTAACATGTACTTGTTAACTTGTAGACAATTGAGAGCCTACAAGGACTATGTGAAGAATAAATATGCACCTGAAGGGTGTATCGCTGAAGCATATGTTGCGCACGAGTGTGTAACGTACACCAAAGTGTACCTCGAAAATGTAGAGGACCCCCAACAACATATGCCGATAGATGAACCCCAGTTCAATCTTTCTATCATCTCCAGTGACGTGGTAGTACAGGGAAGCTTGCCAAAGTCGTACAAGTTGGATGGAAATGAGGTAGCAATTGCCCACTGGTCGGTACTGATTAACTGTCAAGAAGTACAATATTGGAAAAACTATCATCTTCCTGCCCTGCTATTGCCGGAAATGTTGATTACCACAACAAGACGTTTGCAAACTACTTTGGTCAATGGGTAAGTATATGTGTATATGTATATTTTTATATATATCCTTATATAGCATGTACGTATGTACGTGGTTTTGTGGTTTCAAGATGACATAATTTCTTCTGTACGTATTAATATATGGACGTTTTCAGATGAACCATGTAGCAAATGATGGTTGCCCAGAGTGGTCAAACGAATTGAGGGTCCTGGCGATGAAACCGATTGCTTCAAAAGTTTACTCGATGTGTCAGGTCAATGGCGTGAAATTTATATGTGAAAATCGAGACGACCGACTGAAAACACAGAATTGTGGGGTGATGGTCCATGGTGGGCAGGATGGCGTTGACTATTACGGTGTCCTTCATTCAGTTGTTGAACTAATTTATGGGAACCGCATGAAAGTGCACTTGTTCAAGTGTAGATGGTTTGATACTAGCCCGGAGAACACAAGGACCGATCAGTAAGGAACATTTTCGGTGAATACTGCTACTACCTGGTATGAAGATGACCCTTTCGTTCTTGCCTCATCAGTAAAACAAGTGTTTTACCTGGACGATCTTCTTAACAAAGTCCCGTGGAAGGTGGTTAACCATGTTGCTCATAGAAACATATACAGTGCTGCCACACTTGGTGATACCGCAGATGATGAGGAAGTTACTGCATACCAAGAGCCAAACGCTTTTGACATTCCGGAATCATCTACGATTCGCCTTAATAATGTGAGATCTGGGAGTGTGGTTCGAATTACTGGAGCAGAACTTCTCGATGTTAATCCATATGAAGTTGACGCTGATTCAGATGACGAGGAGCGGCACATATTGCCAGAGGTTACCTATGAAACCGAGTCAGACTCAAGTGATGAAGATGATTACGATTATCATCCTTAGTACGTTGGAAATTGTAGTCGGAAATTGTAGTCGGCAAATGTACGTAGTAAATGTACGTAGTAAAATGTTTAAGGAAATTGTAGTCGGAAAATGTACTCGGAAATTGTATGTAGTCGGAACCGGAACCGTTGTCGGAAATTGAACGTAGTCGGAAATTGAACGTAGTCAGAAATTGAACGTAGTCGGAAATAGGAAATCGGAAATTGGAACCGTAGTCGGAAATCGGAAATTGAACGTAGTCGGAAATCGGAACCGTAGTCGGAAATTATACGTAGTCGGAAATTATGTAGTCAGAAAATGGTCGGAAATTGGTCGATCGGATAATAGTCGACAAATAATGACATTACCCACGACGTACGTCGTTGGTAATGTCATTACCCACGACGTACGTCGTTGGTAATGTCATTACCCACGACGTTGACCTACCTCGCCGGCAATGGTGGCGGTATAGGCAGCTCGAGCTCGATCTCCTCCTCCCCATTTCTCTTCGGCCTATTTCTCTTCTCTCTTCCCTCTTCCCTCCCTAAACCCGAAATTCTCACCTCTCCCCTCTCCTCAATCCTCTCTTCTCTCTTCCCTCTCCCCTCTCTTCCTCTCCTCCCCTCTCTCCTCCCCTCTCTCCTCCTCCCCTCCTCCTCTTCCTCCTCCCCTCACCTCCGTCGCCGGCACGGTATAGCTCGAGCTCCACCATGCCAGGTTTGAGCTCTCTCTCTCCCTCTCTCTCTCCCTCTCTCTCTCTCTCATTCCATAATATTTTTTGTGTGTATTTTAATTAATTAATTTTTGATAATTGTGGGATGTATATATGTATGCATGTGGACATTATTTGTAAAATGTAATTAAGGTATGTATGAAAATTGTGGGAAAAAAATGTGGATAATTGTGGGGTGAAGGAGCAATATATGTGATGTATATATGTGAAAAATTAATTAATTTATATGGAATGTATATATATACGTATGTTTGAAAAATGTGGAAAATTAATTAGCTAAGGTGAATTGGATTAATATGTGATGTATATATATGTGTGAATTAAGGTGAAATTAAGATGCATGATCGATGTATACAAAGTGTATATTTGATGTATATATATGTGAAAAGTTTAAAGCCGGAAATGATGTATGTATATATGTTAAGTTAGGTGATATAGTTGTTAATTTAACGTATAATAGCATGTATGTATTGGAACCATAACAAATCGGAACCGGAACGGTTTGAAACCGGAACTGTTTATAACCGGAACCGAGTTGTTTTCAAACGGTTCCGGTTTCAAACGGTTCCGGTTCGAAACCGTTCCGGTTCCGATTTGTTATAGAACCGAAACGGTTTGGAACCGGAACTGTTTGTAACCGGAACCGTTATGTTACAAACGGTTCCGGTTACAAACAGTTCCGGTTACAAACGGTTCCGGTTCCAAACCGTTCCGGTTCTGATTTGTTATAGAACCGAAACGGTTTGGAACCGGAACCGTTTCGAACCGGAACTGTTTGTAACCGGAACCGTTTGTAACATAACGGTTCCGGTTACAAACAGTTCCGGTTCCAAACCGTTTCGGTTCTATAACAAATCGGAACCGGAACGGTTTCGAACCGGAACCGTTTGAAACCGGAACCGTTTGAAAACAACTCGGTTCCGGTTATAAACAGTTCCGGTTTCAAACTGTTCCGGTTCCGATTTGTTATAGAACCGAAACGGTTTGGAACCGGAACTGTTTGTAACCGGAACCGTTATGTTACAAACGGTTCCGGTTACAAACAGTTCCGGTTACAAACGGTTCCGGTTCCAAACCGTTCCGGTTCTGATTTGTTATAGAACCGAAACGGTTTGGAACCGGAACCGTTTCGAACCAGAACTGTTTGTAACCGGAACCGTTTGTAATATAACGGTTCCAGGTTCAAACGGTTCCTGTTCCAAACCGTTTCGGTTCCAAACCGTTCCGGTTCCGATTTGTTATAGAACCCCAGTTTCCATGACTATTACAGTGTCCATGCCAGGAGGTTTTGCGGCTAATTGGCTTCAGAGAGGTTCCCGAAATAGTGGAGGGAACAGTAGTCAAGCTTCCTCCTCGCCCGCAGTTAGCAACACGCCCAGTGGGCCAATGATTAGTGCTCGCACGAGAGCCTTGCTAGAGGCGCGAGCTGAGGAGGAAGCTGCACGATCAAGAGCCGTGCAACCGGAAGTTGAGCCTCGAGCCTCAGTCTCCAGACGCTCATTCAGCAGACGTCCCTCCGGTGGCAGAGCCTCAGACGAGCGACAGTCAACGGGGGCATCAGAAACTCCCTCAATCTGAATGCCCCATATTCGCCCGGTGCCTACTCCCGTTTCACGGGAATCATCTGAGACACATGGTGGTGCTGGCGCCGCCTCATCGTCCAGGCCTCGTCTATCTCCGCCGTCCGGTCTCTTCCTACCCGACGAGATTCCTGTCATCCCTGAATTCGATGATAGGGGGATGCCTGTTTATATTGAAGGACGGCCGGAGTTCCTGAGCGTGGAGGAAGCGTATAACTTCCTCCCCTTCGACCCCGTGTATCTTTGGAGTGTGAGGTGCACCAACCAACAAACGGACGATGCAGGTAAATTTTATTTAACATCAGATTGATTACTTAAGGCTTGCGATAGGTTCAATTAATGATATCAATTTGTTGACATTGTATTATGAGGCAATTTCGTTAATGGGACTGGAAAACGGAAAGGGGCTAGAGGCACCTGCACCGGGAAGAGACTTGAGCAGGCCACCGGCGGAAGGAAAACGCCCATAAGGGCCAATGAGGATGGCGAGGTGATCGAGGCATTTGACACCACGCGCAAATATGTCAGCATGGCCGGTGCAATCGTGCGGGACAAGGTCCCAATGCTTTGGCCAGATTGGGAATCTGTGCCTATCTACGTGAAGATGCAAGTGCATAATGCACTCAGTGTGAGTAAAATCGTATTTTCATTACGTAAATTTTACATTTATTAATTAAGTCCGAATAAATATATATATAATTTTACCTTTTATATATTCATATTGCAGGTGTGGTTTGACGTGGATGAAGTTCTTATTCACACGTGGGTAGAGCGTCAACTACATATGAGGTGATGTGCTTCGACTTATTTGAATATATATCCAGTTAGATTTTTGTTTATCAAGTGTTTTAATATCTCTAACTTTTTTTCCTTCTTTTAATATAGGTATAAAGAGTGGAAGAACGAGCTTTCTTCCCATTACACTGTATACAAGGAGCTAGGCCGAGGTTCCACCCCTAGCGAATTCCGGTTTAGGGAGTACGAGTGGCTATGGCTGATAGCCCACTTCGAGCACCCCAAAGCTCGGGTATGCATCCTTAATATATCTTTCAAGCCTAATGTATCGTATCAGATTGAAATAGTTAGTTACTAATTTTTTTTCATATGTTTATTAAACAAGGCGATTTCGAAGACGAACCGGGCGAATAGATTGAAAAACACCAGGGCCCATCATGCAGGTTCACTCAACTGCATGGGTTGGTCGACTAAGGCGCAGCAACAACAAGAGGTGAACCCGTTGGTGTATATTCATCAGAAGTTCTACCCGCAGTGCCCTGAAGAAGCGGTAAGTCTTTCGCCTCTCCATGTGTTAATAAAACTATTTTTCAAGATGGAAATAGATTTTGTTAGCTAATACGTTGTTCATTTTCCCTTTTCAATTAGTCGAGAGTGGAGGAGGCGACCGCAGAAGTGACCATGAGTATAGCTCGGACTAACCATCCTGACTGCTCCGAGGAAGAAGTCACCCAGTATGCCTCTCAGATCGATCCGCTTGATCCCCCGATAGCGGCTCGGATCATGGCAAAAGCGTGCGGGACTGGAAAGAATACCTACTACTGTAGGGGAATGGGCACGGCGGGCGAAGGACTATTGAAGAACACTTCAGAATACTCTACCGGGTCAAGAAGTTCAACTTCTAGTCGTAACCTCGCGGCGGAGCTTCATAGGACGCAGAGGGAGTTGGAGGAGCAAAAGAGGTAGATGGCCGAGTACCAAATGCAGCAGACACAGGTGCAGGCTCAGATGTACACATGGATGCGGACGATGTACGAGGCTCAGACTACCGGACAACCCTTCCCCACACCTCCCCCGGTCCCTCATATCCCTACCTATCCACCACCACCACCGCACCAGTCAACGCCAGAGCAAGACCAAGGTAGCCACCGGAATTCAAATGAGTACATGGATTACTTCAACCCTGATGACCCGCAAGTTCCTGGACCTGACCTGTAGTTGTAGTTAATTTTTTTATCGTCGTTGTTATTTGTACAGTACGTTGGACATTTATGTTGAACTTGTATGACTGTCTTTGCTACGTGTACTGTTGAACTTGTATGATTGTACGGTTTATCCGGTTCAATGCAGGTTATGGAATTGGGCCCAATCCAGAACCGCGTTTTTTTTTCAAAATTTTTCCCCACATTGCCGGCGACATGGACTCGAGTCGCCGGCAATGTCTCAAATTCCGGCCACGGCGGCGCTGCCATTGCCGGCGACGCCGTCGCCGGTAATGTCCGACTTGAGTCGCCGGTAATGTCCGAGACATCACCGGCGACTTAAGTCGCCGGTATTGTCTCGGACATTACCGGCGACGGAGTTTCCCGTCGCCGGCAATGTCAACACCGGCGGGGAATCTCCGGCGACGTCATTGCCGGCGACAAGTCGCCGGTAATGTCAATTCTGGCGAAAAAAAAAGACAAGGCCGGCGACGGCAGGTCACCGGTAATGTCTCCATTTCTGGTAGTGTTGGTGTAATTAAGTCGCACTCTTTGGAATAGATGGCGCCTCTTTTCCTTGCTTATCTCCTTAACCCCTCGTGATGTGTGGATTTCATCACCGCACACCATAACCTAAGTGAAGTTATGGACACGAGGTTGAGGGCGGAGTTTGCAAAGGACTTGAGGGAGTGTAAATTTTCGAAAAATTGGCCGAATGTCGGACATGGTGTCTAGAAACGGGTTATGACTGGTGACAGGATTTGGACTAAGAAAGACTTTTGTCGAAATTAGTCCTGCCTCTCGCGTTATCTCTATCCCTAACTGGCCATGTTTTTCGATTTAACCAAGGCTGATTAATTGAAAATTTACACTTTATCGCGCGGGTCGCACGTCCATTGAACGACCGAAAATGCCAAGCTAGTGTACTCTATTTAAATCTTAAACGTACTTAATTAATTAGCGTAAATTTTTAAGTTGTAATTATTATGGTAAGTAGGTATTTTAACCCCGTACTCTTAGGTTTAAATGACTCCGCCAAAGACGACATCCGGCAAGAAGATAGCCCAACAAGAGGCAGAAGATGCCATGCTCCGCCGCTTGGCGGACCAAGTCGGTTGGGAATTACCACCGGAGGGCAACGACGCTCTCAATCCGGACGGATCATCTGGTCCATCTGTAGCGCCCTCTGGGGAAATTCCCGCTCCCCCATTCATCTCGAGCGGTGATGACGTCGACCCCTTCCAATCTCCGACGCCCGGTACCCATTCAACGGGAAGTACTCAGGCGTCCTCGACCGCCGAATCAATCATGTACAGCGCCCGCCGTAGGCAAAGGAGGGCCCCCACTGACCCGGAACCGAAAAGGACTCGGGGTCTCGTTAAAGGGGTCAAAGCGGAGCGTATTTGTAAGGCGACCGGTAAAAAGATCGACTTGCCGTACGACGAATTCACCGGTGGCCCTCCCACAGCTCAGCTAGCAAGTCTCTCGGCGCATGGGATAGGGTCAATCATCCGTAACCGAGTTTGTATCACTGCCCCTACTTGGAAGGAGGCGCCGGATCATGAGAAGGCGAAAGTCTTCAAAGATCTTTCGGTACGTAATACGTTCAATTTAGTTATTATATAATATTGTTAATCTCGGCCTAAAATTTCATAATATATACGATTATAATTTTATATTTATTTTTGATAGGAACAATTTGACGTGGATCCGACACCGGCTATGTTGAGGCATATCAACCAAACCGCCAACGCCATCTACAAAGATTGGAAGTACAGGCTCCATAAGTACTACAAAGAAATGGTCCCGTGCCTCCCCCGGTAGAGCTGCAAGGGGAGAGAGAAGATGAGTGGGAGTGGTTGTGTAACCACTTTGCCGATGAACAATTTAAGGTATTAATTTATTTTTTTTATTTCAATTAAGATAATTGAATTATTTAAATTGTAGTTATTCATTTTTTAATGATTTAATTATGTTGTGTAACAGAAATTCCCCGGTGTCAACAAAGCCAACCGGGGGAAGAAGGAGAGAAACACCATACTACCGGCGCCAAGCAGTTCATTCAAATTGCCAAGGAGCACAAGGATAAGGGTTCCAAACACCCTTATCTTGATGCAAGCGTAAGCGCGTACGTGACGCCAGGGCTCGATAATGAAGCGAGTCAATGCGGCGTAAGTGATATATATATATGTGCTTTTAATTATAGTAATTATTATTTAAATATAATTTCATTATAATAAATTAATTATTCTTTTGTTGGCAAGGGCGATAGAGCGTGCGCATGAAGAGTTGGCCAACACTCAGCTTGCGTTCCCAGATGTGCCGCCGGAAGACCTGCCTCCTCTATCCTTAGAGAGCCAAATTGCAATCGCGGATGAGGTCTACGGTCGTAGAGCTGGCAAGGAGGTTAGGCACTTTGGGCCTAGGGTGGTACGAGATTTGTCGACGACCTCCGGCTCATCATCTACGGGAAGTTCGGGGCAGCGGAGAAGAAGTCAGGCTGCGGCCGTCGAAGCAGCCATTCAAGAGGCTCGACTGGCACGAGAGGAGAATGAGTCAATGCGGCAAAGACTTGATGAACAACAAGCACAAATAGCCCAACTCATCGCCCTCATGGAACAAAATCGAGAAGTATGTCAACCTCCTCCGAACCCACACCCCGACGACAACAACCCGGCTAGAGGCGGAGGACTCGGCGGCGCATCTGCTCCTCCAGTGTATTAGCTAGCTAGTAGTATATTATCTCGTTTCTTTCCGCATTCCGAACAATATTTTAATTTTTAATTTATGGGTTTTTTCGTATGTACAAATTAA
The DNA here is from genome assembly GCA_946800695.1 of Geum urbanum. Classification (NCBI taxonomy): domain Eukaryota; kingdom Viridiplantae; phylum Streptophyta; class Magnoliopsida; order Rosales; family Rosaceae; genus Geum; species Geum urbanum. The sequence continues at coordinate 33,129,090 of OX327009.1, forward strand.
TTTACTTTGATTATTTAATAATTAAGTTATTAATTAATATTCAAAATTTAGTTTATTTATTTAATTTTAGCATTTTTCATTATTTAAATTAAAATAATAATAAATTAAATTAATAATATTTAATTTCAATTTATTTTTTAAAAAAAATTAAATATTCACTTGGACGACGGAGATTATGTTCTCCATCGTCCAGGTGCGAACCCTAAACCCCTAACCCCTAAACCCTAAACCCTGCCGTTCTCCGTGGCCCAGGTTTTCACCTGGACGACGGAGAATTAGTTCTCCGTCGTCCAGGTGAACACATGGGCCACGGACAAACGAGCAATGTCCGTGGCCCAGGTATTCACTTGGACGACGGAGAATTAGTTCTCCGTCGTCCAGGTGAACACCTGGGCCACGGACATTGCTCGTTTGTCCGTGGCCCATGTATGCACCTGGACGACGGATTACTATTTATCCAAGTAATCCGTCGTCCAGGTGAATACCTGGGCCACGGACAAACGAGCAATGTCCGTGGCCCAGGTGTTCACCTGGACGACGGAGACTTAGAGTTTCCGTCGTCCAGGTGGCTACCTGGGCCACGGATAATGTCCGAGGTCCAAGTGCACTTGGACGACGGATCACTAAATCTCCGTCGTCCAGGTGCTTGGACGACAGCACTTGGAGCACGGACCTTGGACGACGGAGTTTCCGTCGTCTAAGTACTTAGACGACGAAAAAATGCACCTAGACGACGGAAATGGTCCGTGGTCTAGGTGCAATTTTCTTGTAGTGATTTTCATTTTTTGCTGACCTTTTATTTTAAATGAAAATTTGATCTCAACCCTCCATTTTTTTTTTATGAAATCTCCTCTTATAGTTTTCCTCTCTATTCAATCAGCCTCACTTTTGTGTGTGTGTGTGTGTTCATTGATCTCATCCCATCATCTCTGACGCGTTTTAAGGTTTGATTCTCTTCAGGGTTTTTCTATTGAACTAGATCAAAATTCTCAAATTCCCAATTGCTCTCGGATTCCTGATCTCCTTAGTTAATTCCTTATCAAATTAAGTAATTCCAAGATTCTCTGAGTACTGTCTTAGTTACTTTCATCTTCTAGGCATTCAATACATGAACTTTTTTCTCATTTCGATTTTTTGGGATGTTGTGATGATGGTGAGCTCAGAGAGATTGAGTGTCTCACTACCGCCGATGCCACCATAAATGGTAGTCGTGAAGCAGTACATGGTGATGAAGCCGATTTCAAAGGTCGGGCCTACTGAAGCCAATGTGCAAAGAACTCTATAATTGGAGAAGGTACAGATTAATGCTATCTTTGGAAAGATTTTTTTAGTTGAATTCTTAATAAGATTGTGTTCTGAAATTTTGTTTATGGGTTGTGAAGTTTTTAGTTGAAGCTAGGCTTTACGAAAGCGAAGAAGAAGTTGCAAAGAGAGGAGGTTCTTAATAGAATTGGGAACGTGATTATGTATTGATTTAGTTCAAGTTATAAATCTGGTAAAATTTGGCATGAACTAAGCATAAATCCAGGAGCCCACCCAGTCAAGCAAAAGAGATGTATTTACGATGAGGAGCTATATGCTGCAATGCAAGCGGAAGTGGAGCACATGCTCAAGATTGGTTGTATTCGCCCGGTGAATTGTCCTAAGTGGATTTCAAACACGATAATGGTCAAAAAGAGTAACGGGACGTGATGTATATGTGTAGACTACACTAACCTAAATAAGATGTGCCCAAATGATAGCTTTCCACTGCCTTGCATCGATCAATTGGTAGATGGTACAGCTGGTTATGAGCTACTGTCAATGATTGACGCATACTCCGGATATAACCAGATTAAGATGCACCAGGACGACCAAGAGTCCACCACGATCACCACAGACGAATAGTTATATTGTCACAATGTCATGCCATTCGGTTTAAAAAGTGCTGGCTCCACATACTAACGGTTTATGAATTTCATTATGAAGGAAGTGGACGGGGACATCGTCCAAGTGTATGTGGACGACATATTGGTTAAAGGCAGAACTACTCAGGGACACGTCGCCAACCTCCACATAGTGTTTCAGATCTTATTGGCTCGGGGTGTCCTTAAATCCTGAAAAATGCACGTTTGGTGTCACAACAAGTAAATTTTAGGCTACGTTATAAGCGAAAGAGGGATCGATGCAAATCCATCCAAGATAGAGGCAATCATGGAAATGAGCGCACCATCCAATAAAAAAGAACTACAAAGCTTGACCAGAAAACGGGCATCCTTGAATCGCTTCATATCGCGCTATTCAGATAAGTGTGAACCATTCTTCAAAGCACTTCGCTTAACCCACAAGAGTGAGTTACAATGGACACTAGAGTGTGAAGATGCCTTTGTCAACCTCGAACACTATCTAGCATCAATTCCTACACTATCCCGTCTGGTAAATGGGGAAGTATTATTTTTATAACTCGCTGCTTTTGAAATTACCGTCAGCTCCGCCCTTGTTAGAAGAGAGAGCGATAAAAAACTTATGTTATTCTATGTGGGTAAATGTATGACAAATGTTGAGGTTCGATACCCGACCCTCAAGAAGGTCGCACTAGCGCTTGTCACGGTTGCTAGAAGACTACGCCTATATTTTTAGGCGCATAGCATTTATGTACTCACTACCTTACTGCTTTGGTAAATTCTGCAGTCACCTGACCATAGTGGGAGTTTAAGAAAATGGGCTATTGAGTTCAGCGAGTTTAATATTAAATACAAGCCCTAAACCACTCTCAAGGGTCAGGTAGCCGCCCACTTCATTGCGGAATGCATTGCTTAAGCCCGCCTAGCCGGTAATTGACACAATTGGGAGAAGGATAACCAACCCTACCCAAATCATTCGAAAATCTTAATAAGAACTATATGTGGATGGATCAAAGAATCAACTAGCAAGCGGTGCTGGAGTTATTCTCATTGGCCCGGGGGCGTCCATGTGGAGTATGCGCTACGATTTGATTTCCCAACCTCAAACAATGAAGCGAAGTATGAAGCTTTTATTGTAGGACTGCAGCTTCCTCACCAATCAGATGCTTGAGACATCGACATATTTAGTGATTCACAACTAGTGGTCAACTAAGTCACAAGGGACTTCGAGGCTAAAGATGGGCAGGTGAGTGCCTACATGGCGGTCACCAAATTTCTGCTTGGTAAATTCAACTCTTATACAATCGCATAGGTCCCTCGCGCCTAGAATGCAAAAGATGATGTAATTGCATGAATGGCTACTACCCACTCTACCTCAAAAGACAAGTGGGTCGACCCTATCAAAACCAAGCACTGCCAGAGTCTTTTCTAAACTGCTATCGATAGCGCCTGATGAACCAAGCTATATAGACCCCATATATCTGTAAAAGATTAAAGGAATTCTCCCATTTGACAACATAGAAGCATGAACAGTTGTCGCACGTTCAGCCAATTTATGTATTCAAAGCGGGCAATTACACAAGCACGGACAGACATGGCCAAACATGAAATGCGTCACTCCAACAACCACACAGGGCATATTGGCAGAAATTCAAAGTGGGATATGCATACATCATATAGGCTCTCAATACAAGCGGATGCAACCGACCTTGCAGAGAAGTGCCACGAATATCAATTACACACCTACAAACACCACCTACCAGCTATCCCGCTCTCTCTCATCATTTTACCCATACCTTTCACCTAGTGGGGACTCGTCCTCATTGGTGAGCTGCCTAAGATAAGAGGCTAGTACAAGTATAATTTGGTCATCATTGGCTAGCGACTACCACACCATTTTTAACGGGGCGGAGACATTAGTAAAGTTCACTTCTGAGAAAATCTTCAAGTTCTTGTGGCGCACACTTTACTGTCGCTCTAGTGTCCCATCAACATCATCACTGACAACGAGCCTCAGTTTAACAATAACGAGTTCATCCAATTCTGCATGAAACTAGGGACTATAGTCTTGTTCTCTTCTCCCACCCACCCTCAGTGTAACGGCCAAGGGGAAGCCGCGAACCAGATTATAAAGGATGGGTTGAAACCCATTGTTTGGCATATGAATATATGAGCAACTCGATATTCTATGGTCAATCCGCATAACTGCTACTAAAGAAACTGGTGAAACTCCTTTCGTGTTAACCTTCGGGTCTTAAGCATTACTCCCACTCGAAATCATCCATCAAAACCCTCGTGTTACTGCCTTTGACCCAGTCACAAATGACGATCGCCTCAGCCTGGATAATGATCTGCTCGAGGAGCAACAATACACAGCTCACCTTCGCAACACGGCCAACAAGCAGAGGATTTCCCATTTGTACAATCAGTATATAAAGGCCCGCACGCTCCGAGTTAGGGATTGGGTAATGAAAGCCATTTAGACACCTGTAAAATATCTCCACCCAAACTTGGAATGTCCATTTCAGATTACAAAGGAAGTCCATCTAGGAACCTTCTATTTGAAGGATGATAGTGGGCATACTCTGCCACATGCACCCCTGGAATTCAACCCACCTAAGAAAGTACTATATATCATTGATTAGCGCCCGCCCATTATAGGCAATATTTCTGTTGTATCCCCTTTCACTATTTTTATATGGAATATTATTCTAATCAATGAAAGCATATCATTCGAATTCGTCAATTTTTCTGAAAACACTGTTCAAATATATATATATATTTCCAAAATATTTTCATAATAATGAGTGTTCCATCAACATGATTATTTGATTCATAGATGAATAAATATTAAATACCATAGATAGATGGGCTATATAAACAAAACATTGTCTGCCACTGTGGGCTACCCCAACATAACTTTACAAATCTAAAGAAAAAAAGAGAGAACAGAAATACTCCAAAACATCAAAGCTCGCCCATCTCCTCCGCCACCATTAAGAAACCTTTATCCTTCTTGAACTGTGCCCAGTTGAAGTGGGGGGGGGGGGGACTTCTCTAGCTTCTTATAAAGAGCACTTTATGCTTCTCACCATACCTTTTTCTTCTCTGCCTGGCCTAGCCCTATCTTAAAGGCTTCCACAGCCTCCACCTTCATCTATTCCATTTGATCCTCGCTCAGCATCAATCTTCGTAGACTTTCGATGTGAGCAGTAAGGATCATGATCTCTTTTTCAAGCTTCTCTTTCTCTATCTTCCACTCTGCATGCTCATTCTCCAATAATTTCCTTTGCACCTCTAGCATTTGCTTTGCCTCTCTTTTCTCTCTGCCCGCCTCCTCTATGCCATTTTCAGTAGTCTTCTTTTCCGCCTTCAGCTTCTCCACCAGCAGCTCTGTCTTCATCAATTTCTTCTTGAGGTGCTTCTCCACCTCCTTGACTTTCTTTAGCTCGCCCAAGCACTTGTTATACTGTAGACGAAAGGCTGCCTTCTCGGCCAAGTAGAGTCTATGACCCGTCCGGATGTGATCAGAGAGAATCGCCTCAAAATTTTCTCTAGGCAAGGTTGATCATGTTTGTACCTTATGGACACTGTTATATCCACCATAGATCGCCTCAACCACCCACTTAACATACCCTGAGTGAATGGTTGCCGCACCCTTTATGGAAAGCGTTGCATAACCAATTGGTGTCCCAATGAGCAGGGGAGTTGGGTGCGGTTGAGAAATATACACGCCTTCTTCGTCCAAATTTTCGACCTCCTTATGCATCGGTAACTGCAATGAGCGAGAATGAAGTTTACTAGACTTCTTCCACGGCTTCTCATAAATTTTGGCTTTCTTCTTCTTCGTTCGCCTCTTTTGAAAGGCCAACTCATTTTCGACCTTATTCTACTTGAGCAGGTTCAAGTGTTGGTAGCTCACTTCTTCCTCAGCTGCCTGATCGTTCCTCAACTCGACCATCTCATCCTAATCATCATCCCTCGAATCGTCTCCTTCTTCACCAGCTGGCCCCACCTGGTTTTCTTCCAGCACAGTGTCTATAGTAATTAGCATTGGATCCCTTTACGTAGCCTCATCTAGCAAGGGCATATTCTGGGCTATCTTACCTTCTTCGAACCTGCCCCCATCTTTGGTTTGAGTTTTCTAGGCCCGCAACACCTGCATCATCAGCTGCTCTAGCTCGTCACCGAGTCCATCCATATTTTTAGTTGTCGAAGTCTAAAAAACTTTAAATGCACCCATTGCCGCCCAGCTCAAATTAATTACCAACAATAACAATTATAAAAACAAAGTGCCTGCAACCTTTCATTCAATCATCTCAGTTACGTGGATGATGGCTTAGTCCCGTTTGCTCTAATAAATCCTAGTGATTCAGAGCAGTAAGTGAGTAACGATCATGTTCACCTACCTAAGCATATGTGATCTTCTTAAAGGGGTATCTTTCTTCTTGAAAGCAAGGAAAGCTCCGTTTAACTGCAAATGAACGCAAACATACTAGCATATGCAAGTGGGCTACAATGAACATAATCTTATCTCATGCGTTATCTATGATATATACCTATTGCTTGAAAGGCTAAAGGAACTTGTCGCACGTTCACTTTCGCCTCTTGACTTACAACTGCCCCGAATTCCCACTCTCTGCCTGCTAAAATGGCCCCCACCTCAAAATGGGTGCAGACGTGGGCATGTCATCAAAAAACCATGACTTGCCTCTGTGCATAAACATGGTTGTACCCTTATCCCACACCCTACTTAAATACCCTAGCTCACAAATAGACATCAGTTCTGCTATTGTGGAATGACCGAGTCCAGACAAGGTTGACAGTGTGTGAAATTCTTGCAATATCTTAATAATGAGATGGTCGCATTGCCCTATTGACACATTCAACTTCGCCAACATGTATTGCATATATGGGTGTAACGGCAGCACCAACCCATGCTAAAAATGGTAACTATGCATACACGTGAATCCTTTAGGTGGGTGCATCATCGATTTTTCATCATTCAAGCGCCTAAATATGACATTTGAGGGAATTTGGTAGTCTCCTCATAGACCCTCAATTTGTTTTTCTATTAATCTGATCACCGGCTCTTGCGTTGCAGTATTGTAACTTAGGTCATACAAACAAGGTCCGCCTATCTTAAATTGAGGAAGTGCGGCCGTCAAAGTCCTTTCGAATAGTGGGGCAGCACCCCCTATTTCTCATTTCTTCGCTTCCCAGCAATTTGTTTTTTCCTCTTCCCAAGCTCAGGCATTTGTTTCTACCGCATCGCGCTCATCGAGGCCCTCACCTCTGACTCAATCCTTTGTGGTGCAGACCGCCTAGGCCCAGAGGCCATGTACGCAACGATCGCGGCATCCTCCATTCTTGGCGGGGTTGGCAATAAAAGTATAGGCACGTTAAGGTCATCTCCGTGCATAAGCGGCACTGCATTACTAAAATTATGTTTTGAATCAGACAAGGTGGTAGTTACACTCTCGCTATATGAGCTAAAACCCAAATGTCCAAGGCCCATCTTTATGAAGGAAATTTTTCCCTTTGGGCGACGTTTTTTCCCGTTCACTATCATATAATCTCCAATAGACACTTTTACTAACTCTTCAGCTTCCGTTCCCAAATCGTCACTTGAGCAGCTTAAAATAAAGATATACATATGGTTAAACACCTATTTCATATACATTACCCTACTCATCTTCCCCACTAACACTTCAGATTTTAGTTTTCTTCCTTAACTCGATCAAACAAAACCACTTTTGTTAAAAACCTTTGTTCTCCAAGATTTCATATCTTACTCAGATTTCTCTCCACCCTTTTTTTTTCATCCACAAATTTTCTACACTCCCCCTCGCGAAACCTAGAATCTATATGCACTTTTACTATTTTTCATTTGGTTTATCAAACATATATACTTACACCAGAATCTCTACTATAGTTCCACCATATACATCAACACCCATAAAATTAGTAGCTAAATTTCGGTAAATAGATTTGAAAGTCAAAAAACTTAATTGTGTTGCTTCCCTGGATCTGGATCTGGATATGTTTTCTCTCTTCTTTACTTCAAGATCTTTCTCTCAGTCTCTTTGTCTTTCTAACTCCTCTCTGTTAAAACTCTCTCTCTCTTGTTGCAACAATGAAATGAGCAGGGGCGACAACTCTTTCTTCCCTTTATAAGTTTTAGTAAGAAACCCTTGAATGAACAGAGCCATATGCGTGTCTCAATCCTGGCCCTAGGTTTCTTTAAAGCGCCTCTCTGTCTTGGAAGTTGAATCAAGGTGCATCATTTCCGGCAATATCATAATAGTTTATGTTATTATGATGAGGGTACGCGACACTCTATTTTTCTTTCTCCATCACCACAACTTTGTCACACATGTCCATGACGCATGTCAGGAATGCAAATATCTTTTAAAATGAACAGATCCGCTCCTTGTTCACTCCATATTCAAATTTGGAGGTAATTCTTTTATTTCCACCCCGCCCAATGCACATCTCGTTTTCTTCTTGGGCGGTGAATTATCCCTCACTCACAATGGCAACGACATCTTATCATTGGGCGCTTAACAAACGTACCATCTGAGCGAACCCCATGACTGATCATCATGTGTATGGTCCCTCAAAACACCACTCTATGAAGTGAGTGTGATATGACACTACATATTCACCAATAAATGACACTCCCTGTTAGGTTTGAGTAGTTCATGTCTCTACTTCTCGGCGACCCGCTCAGATGCAACCAAAAATGGTACTCAATAATCGCGTTCGCATGTCACAATTTGGGCGCCGCACTCAGGTGTCGCAAGTTCACATAAGTGATGTGCCCATTTAAGTTTACACGATCACTATCTTGCTATACGGTTTTCCCTTCATAATGTGGGCAAATCATTCTTTCTTACGAAGTTGAAAGGGACTATACACTACAAGAAAAGAGGACTTAGACGACGGAACAGTATTAGTTCCGTCGTCTAAGTTACACTTAGACCTCGGAGATTTCTCCGTGGTCCAAGTCACACTTAGACGACGGAGATGTAATTCTCCGTCGTCTAAGTGTTACTTGGACCACGGAGATTTCTCCGAGGTCCAAGTAACACTTAGACGACGGAGATGTAATTCTCCGTCGTCTAGGTAAGAACCTGGACCTCGGAGACTTCTCCGTGGTCCAGGTTATCACCTGGACGACGGAGAATTACATCTCCGTCGTCTAAGTGTTACTTGGACCTCGGAGAAATCTCCGTGGTCCAAGTAACACTTAGACGACGGAGAATTACATCTCCGTCGTCTAAGTGTGACTTGGACCACGGAGAAGTGATCACCTGGACAACGGACCGACACGTCGTGGTGTAAGTTCCACTTAAACGACGTACCGACACCTCCGTCGTCTAAGTGAAGCATTATATATATAGGCCATGCCAAACTCTCTTAGCTTCGATCATTCCATTATATTTTCTCCCGTGGGGAATTTTTGAGATCGAAGGAGAAGGAGAAGGCCGGATTAGGCTAGGCCGGGGCTAGAAATTAATTAAAGGATCGGATCTCCGGTGTTCGATCACTAGCTAGCTTAATTAACTGCAGATATCGAGAAGGCCAGCAGGTACGTACGTAGGCAGTTAAAATTTGCATGATTAAATATATATATATTTAGGGAAACCGTACGTGCGTACATACATGCATGAATGTTAATTAGCTATATATACAGATTAAATTACGTACGTAATTTGATGGATCGATGTAGATCGAGTACGTATAATTAATGGTAAATTAATGGACTAATATATATATATGTAATAATTATTTAATTATAATATTTTGTAGCAGTATGGACAAGAGTTGGATGAAGTTAAAGAATAGATGTGATGTCCGGTATATGGATGGAATTAGCGAATTTGTGAATTTTGCGATAGAACATGGTCATGGAAAGAAGCGTTTCAGGTGTCCGTGCCAGAAATGTCTTAATTGTCAGTATGCGGAGGTTAATGTTATGGTGCAACACCTGTACGAAAATGGTATGATGTGGAGTTACACTACATGGAGCGAGCATGGTGAAGCAGTAGAGTTCAGCGCAGCAGACTTCAGCTCAGGGTACAGTTACCATGGTGCCTCATCCAGCGGCAGTGGTGCCGGACCCCCAGCTTGCAATCCAACTGTAGATTTGGTCCATGATGCGTTTCCGGGATTTAGTCATAGTGGACACCAACACCAAGACGGAGGTTACAGTACCACTCATGAGCATGATGACACATTCCCCGCTGCTAGCTTGGCCACTGACACCAGTGAGATGGATAAGTACAACCGGATGCTACTTGAAGCGCAGACCCCGGTGTTCCCTGGATGTCGAGAGAATGTGTTGCAATATGTGATGGAGCAAATGAAGATAAAAGTGAAGCACAAAATGTCAGTCAGTGCTTTTGACGAAATTCAGGAGCAAATATGTAAGTTGCTTCCTGATGATCACAATCTTCCTAAATCTCATTATAAGGTTAGAAATATCTTGAGCAGCCTCGGCCTAAAGTACAGGATAATTGACGCATGTCCGAATGATTGTGTGCTATTTTACAAAAAGTATAAAGATTTGGACTATTGTCCCGTATGTGGCCAGTGCAGATTCCAGGTGAATAGGAAGAGTTCGAAAAAGAGAATTCCTGTGAAAGTTGTTCGATATTTTCCCTTGATTCCCAGATTGCAGCGCCTGTACATGTCTCTACACACAGCAGAGGCGATGCGATGGTACGCAGAAAAGCGAATAGATGACGATGTCCTGCGACACGCCGCGGATGGGGAGGGTTTCAAACATTTCGACAGAGAATTCGGAAACTTTGCTGCAGAGGTTAGAAATGTTAGACTCGGCCTATCTACAGACGGATTCAATCCTTGGGGAAGTAATAGCTCCGCCGTAAGCACTTGGCCAGTAATTCTGATGCCGTACAACCTGCCTCCGTGGATGTGCATGAACAAGGAATTTAATTTCCTTACTGTACTAATTCCAGGTCCTAAATCTCCAGGGAAGTGCTTAGATGTCTACCTCAGACCTTTGATCGACGAGCTGAAACTGTTGTGGGAAAATGGAGTCCCAACTTATGACAAATTCACTGACACGATGTTCACGATGAGGGCTGCCGTAATGTGGACGATCAGCGATTTTCCAGCGTATGGGATGTTGGCAGCGTGCAGGACAAAAGGATATAATGGATGTCCTATATGTTTGGACGACGTGAACTCTAGTTGGCACGCAGGGAAGGTGTGTTACTTGGGTCACCGTAGATGGCTCCCTCACGACCACCCTTGGCGACAGGATGAAGCTCATTTCGACGGGACGGTAGAGAACAATCCTAAACCCCGTAGTTGGTCGGGCGAAGAGATTTTAGAGAGGTTGAGCTATTTCGACTTTGGTGTGTTGACTAACGACGCGGATGTAAAGAAATGCAATCCAATTCCTCCACATGATCTGAGCTATTGGGATCACAAGAGTATATTCTTTGAACTCCCTTACTGGTCGAAGTTGAAGCTGAGGAACAACTTGGACGCGATGCACATAGAAAAGAATGTGTGCGACAGCGTGGTGGGAACAATTCTCGGTATTAAGTTCAAGACTAAAGATACTCCCAAAGCGCGCAAAGATTTGGAATCAATGAATCTACGTCGTCCCTTGTGGTTGAGGAGGGATAGGAAAGGAGTGTACAACAAGATGCCAGCTGCACCGTACACAGTGAAGCCGACACTTAGACGTTCTGTATTTCACTGGTTTAAGGGCGTTCGTTATCCGGCCACGTATGCAGCTACTATAACTGGAGCAGTGGACGAGGTGCAACACAAGTTTGTTGGTCTAAAGACACATGACTATCACGTTATGCTGCAACGTCTGATTCCAGTGGTAATTCGACCATATTTGCCTCGCGACGTCGTAGAACCAATAGTGGCATTGTGCAGATGGTGGCAGAGGTTATGCGCCAGAGAATTAAAGAAGTCAGATGTCGTGGAATTGCAACAACAAATTGTGCACATCATTTGCAAACTAGAGAGGATTTTTCCTCCTGCTTTCTTCGACATAATGATTCACCTAATGATCCACCTGCCCGAGCAGGTTCTCATTTCTGGTCCGGTCCAGTACACTTGGATGTATCCTCAAGAAAGGTACGTACAACTAATTAATTATACAGGTTTTTCGATTCATAATTTGTTCCACTGGAGATTACTAGCTAGCTATATGCATGTACTTATTTTTATTGTACGTTTGATTAATTTTGTAGACAGCTTGGACAGTATAAGTCATTCGTCAAAAACAGGTCGGCTCCGGATGGCTCCATAGCAGAGACATACCTAATGCATGAGTGCGTTACTTACTGCAACAGGTACCTCAAAGATCCACCACCTCCAACTGCCTCCGATCCCAGTGCCCGCATCAATCTTTCTGTCGTCACCAATGTCGTCCGACCGTTTAGAGGAGTATTAAAGGAAACGTTAACACAGGAAGAACTTATTGAGGCACATTGGGTAGTGTTACGAGACTGTGACGAAGTTGAGCCGTACATGATGTCATACAGGGAGAGGCTTCAGGCGTTATATCCAGACAAGAGTTCGGCGTGGATTGAGAAAATGGTTAAGAAAAAGTTCCCCGATTATTTCTTCCAATGGGTACGTATTTAGTGATTTATATACATATTGAGATCATGCATGTTTAATTTGTAGAAAGTAAACCCTTACATTTTTCCATTTTCGCAGATGATTGATCTGCAAAAATCCGAAAACCACGGGGGGTGGTGGTCTTGGCCAAAGCACTTGCTAGCAGGGAAGCCGATTAAACACTATATTTATCCGGGATGTTTTGTGAACGGTGTGAAGTTCCATTCATTGGCGCGAGATGAAGGAAGAAGAACACAAAACAGTGGGATAGCGGTTGGGAAAGACCCTGATCTATATTACGGAATGATCGTATATGTGGTTCAGCTATGTTACGGGAATGATGTCAACGTTTTCCTATTCAAGTGCAGATGGTTCAAGCGTACAAAGGAAGACCTGGGACTTTTATCAGTCGATACAAACTCAAGCTGGTATGAGGATGAGCCTTTCGCTCTCGCCACCTTAGTTAGGCAGGTGTTCTATCTCGACGATCCGAAAGCTGGTGACGGGTGGAAAATAGTGAACCAGATCTCTCATCGAGGAGTTTGGAATACAGAGACAATTGAAGGGACACCGGCGACGACTGAAGATGCTGCTGAACCAGACAGAGACATTCCTGCCTATCAAGAGCCTAATATTTCTGTCATCCGCTCCGACATAATGGACCTGGTTCAAGACGGTGAACGGTTACCCATGCCTGATGGTTGTACAGATCTAACTGAAGAAGAGATCATTGAGGTAGATGAAGAAGACGTGCAGGATGAGGACGATGACGACGACTCTGGTTATTCCTCGGACGATGTTGAGTACGATGAGGAGGATGAGCAATCGGATAACGGTGATGATGATGATGACGATTATGACGAAGAGTACGGTCACACGACGAGGATCATTACTTGGTAAACCCTAATTTATTATTGTAATATATATATGATCGATCGATGCATCGTAAAAAGGTGAAAGATTTCTATTATGTCGAGACTTTAAGATTCCTCGTCCAGCTTTGGTTGGTTTTATTGTTTTTAAATACTATTTATGTATAAATTGGATTAATTATGGGTCCCTATATATGATTATATATATTGACTTGTGATAGTATTATTGAGAGCACAAATATTGTAGTATATATATATAAAAGTTGTTTGTACCTGGACTAACATCGATCTCTGCCAGCTTAACTTCCTCAGATTTTAAGTCGACTTCTCTCTGTTTCAATTGAATGTCTTTGGACTGTTTTTCTAGTCCCGGCCCCTCTCTTTGCTTTCAACTTCATCGGTGTATTCTCTGATCTTATTAAAAGTAAGCTGAAGCTGCTCTACATTTCGCTCACGCAGCCCTTCAAACCCTAAATCCTAGACCCTAAACCTAAGGACCCCTAACCGAGAACGGAGAAATTAATTGCAGATTCACCTTTGGCGCCAAATCTCAATCTCATATAAAACCCTAGCTAAATCTTGGACCCTAAATCTAGCAGTTCGGATCGATCGATCAATTTTTTAATTATATTTTTGAATCAGAATAATTGAACGCACACACAAATGACCGGGGACGACCTAAACCGTAAACCCTAAGGCCCTAACCCCTGAATTCGGGGTTTTTACACTTGGACGACGGAGACAGGCATTATCCGTCGTCTAGGTACACACTTGGACGACGGAGACAGTCATTCTCCGTCGTCCAAGTGTAAAACCCTATACCCTAAACCCTAAGGACCCCTAACCCCTGAATTCAGGGTATATTCACCTGGACGACGGATACGACATTCTCCGTCGTCCAAGTAGACACCTGGACGACGGAGACGCTAATATCCGTCGTCCAGGTGTGTACTTGGACGACGGAGAATGTCGTATCCGTCGTCCAGGTGTAAATTTCGTAATTTTTTCTAAGACAACGACCATCTAGACCATCTTCGAATGCGTATTCTTTTCGTCAAGACTTTAGAGTAGTATATTCTTGGTGTGTGAGCTTCGACAGTTCGAAAATCGGAGTTGCGAAATGTCCTGTATCCACGTTTCCGGTTTGTGAAATTCTCGGTTTTGCGGTTGACTGTGCCGATGAAACCCTTCCCGAACTTATTATTTCCTGGTCCTTTATAGTAATTATATATTATGTTACGACGAACATATCCAACGGTTGTTTTGTCCAAATTCAATTTCGTTAGTACTCTGCTGCAAATCAGCAACTACTCATGAACACTAAAGTCTTAAAGATTAGTCGATACTTAACAACTTTCAAAACGTAAAATTATTCGGCGGTTCAAATTTATCTGTTTATATATACGATGCGTTCATCGATATTGTACGACTATTTCACTCGAATGACAGATCGCTAAATTCCTAGCGAATTAATTTAAATATTTTTTTTGCATAATTTGAACCTAGACGACGGATACGGTCATTTTCCGTCGTCCAAGTGTTCACCTGGACGACGGAAAATGACCGTATCCGTCGTCTAGGTTCAAATTACCATGGCGGTTCGAATAATTTTTTATTATTTTTTCGATGTAAATATTGACTTGGACGACGGATATGTCGTTTTCCGTCGTCCAAGTGTTCACTTGGACGACGGAAAACTACATATCCGTCGTCCAAGTCAATATTTACATGGCGGTTCGATTTGCCGCTTCAATTTTCGGCACCGCTTGAATTTCCACTTAGACGACGGAAAACACTGTCTCCGTCGTCTAAGTCAACATTTATGGCGGTGAAACGGCCCGCCCATTTATTTGGCGCCGGTTCGAAAAAATTTGACCCTTCACTTAGACGACGGAGAATAGTGCTCCGTCGTCTAAGTGAAACTCTATATAAGGAGGAGCACCCCCCCCTCATTTTCTCATCATTCCATCTCCTCCTCTATACTCTCCTCTCCTCTCTCTCTCACTCCGGCGATCCTCCTCCGGCGACGCTCCGACGACCAATTTTCCGGCGTGGTTCCCCCTCTCCGACGACTCTACTCTTCCAATATTCCGGCGAAATTCCGACGAGGTAATAATTCGAAATTTTAACTCTTTAACAATTTTTTTATTTGTTTAATTATTTAAATTCTAAATACTTTTAATTTATTAGTTTTAAATAATAAATAGTTGTAATTATAATAATTATTTTCTTGTTATTATTATTATTTAGTAATCATTATTAGTTGTTAATTATTTGGTAATGAATAATTATTAGTTAAAATTAAATAATAGTAATAATAATAATTGATTATATTGGTAAATGAATAATTATTATTAAATGCATGATAAATAATAATTAATTGATAATTATATGTATTTTCTAGTAAATTGCATGGTAGTACGTGTTCGATTTAAATTTAGTACATAGGCTTGGTGTAATTAAGTCGCACTCTTTGGAATAGATGGCGCCTCTTTTCCTTGCTTATCTCCTTAACCCCTCGTGATGTGTGGATTTCATCACCGCACACCATAACCTAAGTGAAGTTATGGACACGAGGTTGAGGGCGGAGTTTGCAAAGGACTTGAGGGAGTGTAAATTTTCGAAAAATTGGCCGAATGTCGGACATGGTGTCTAGAAACGGGTTATGACTGGTGACAGGATTTGGACTAAGAAAGACTTTTGTCGAAATTAGTCCTGCCTCTCGCGTTATCTCTATCCCTAACTGGCCATGTTTTTCGATTTAACCAAGGCTGATTAATTGAAAATTTACACTTTATCGCGCGGGTCGCACGTCCATTGAACGACCGAAAATGCCAAGCTAGTGTACTCTATTTAAATCTTAAACGTACTTAATTAATTAGCGTAAATTCTCCGTCGTTGTAATTATTATGGTAAGTAGGTATTTTAACACCGTACGTACTCTTAGGTTTAAATGGCTCCGCCAAAGATCACATCCGGGAAGAAGAAAGCCCAACAGGAGTCAGAAGATGAGATGCTCCAAATGTTGGCGGCCCAAGTCGGTTGGGTTCAACCGCAGGTAGACACCCTCAATCCGGGGCCTTCTGGGGAAATTCCCTCTGCCCCATTTCTCTCAAGCGGTGATGACGTCGACCCCTTTTCAACTCCGACGCCCGGTACCGCTTCAACGGGAAGTACTCAGGCGTCTTCGACGGCCGAGTCTATCATGTACAGCGCCCGCCGTAAGCAAAGGAGGGCCCCCACTGACCCCCAACCGAAAAAGACTCGGGGTCTCGTTAAAGGTGGAAAGGCGGAGAAAATTTGCAAGGCGACCGAGAGCAAGATCGCCTTGCCTTACGACGAATTCACCGGTGGCCCTCCCACACCTCAGCTAGCAAGTCTCTCGGCTCATAGCATTGGGTCGATTGTTCGTAACCGGGTTCGTATCACTGCCCCTACTTGGAGGGAGGTGCCGGATTCGGAGAAGGCGAAAGTCTTTAAGGATCTTTCGGTACGTAATACGTACAATTTTAGTTATTATATACTATTTTTAATATTAGTTATATATAATTTTATAATATATACGATTATAATTTCCAATTTATTTCTGATAGGAACAATTTGCGGTGGATCCGGATCCGGCGATGTTGAGGCATATCAACCAAACCGCCAACAACATCTTCAAAGATTGGAAGTACAGGCTCCATCAGTACTTCCGAACTAACGGTCCCGTGCCTCCCCCCGAAGAGCTGCGTGGGGATAGAGAAGATGAGTGGGAGTGGTTGTGTAACCACTTTGCCGATGAGCAATTTCAGGTGTTAATTTACTTTTTTTATTTCAATTAAGATAATTGAATACTCTAAATTTTAGTTACTTATAAATTTTTTAATGATTTCATTATGTTGTGTAACAGAAATTCTCCGGTGTCAACAAAGCCAACCGGGGGAAGAAGGACAAGCACCATACTTCCGGCGCCAAGCAACTCATTCAAATTGCCAAGGAGCACAGGGATAAGGGCTCCAAACACCCTTATCTCGATGCAAGCGTAAGCGCGTACGTGACGCCTGGGCTCGATAATGAAGCGAGTCAACGCGGCGTAAGTCATATATATATATATATATGTGTGCGCTAATAATTATAGTAATTATTATTTAAATATTATTTCATTATAATAAATTTATTATTCTTTTGTAGGCAAGAGTGATAGAGCGTGCGCAGGAAGAATTGGCTAACACTCAGCTTGCGTTCCCAGATGTGCCGCTAGAAGACCTGCCTCCTCTATCTGTGGAGAGCCAAATAGCAATTGCGGATGAGGTCTACGGTCGTAGAGCTGGCAAGGAGGTTAGGCACTTCGGGCCTAAGGTGGTTCGAGATTTGTCGACCTCTGAGTCATCATCTACGGGAGGTTCGGGGCGGCGGAGAAGTTCTCAAGCTGCGGCAGCCTATGAAGAGGCTCGAATCGCACGGGAGGAGAATATTGCCATGCGCCAAAGAATGGACCAGCAAGACGAGCGAATAGCCCAACTCATCGCCCTTATGCAACAAGCTCAAAGACAATGTCAACCTCCTCCGAACCCATTCCCCGACGACGACGACCCGGCTGGAGGCGGAGGACGAGGCGGCGCATCTGCTCCTCCAGTGTTTTAGCTAGCTAGTAGTTTATTATTTCGTTTCTTAATTTCCGCATTACGAACAATATTTTTATTTTTAATTATGGGTTTTTTCGATTATGTATGTACAAATTAATTTTAATTAATTTATTAATTTAGTTTATTAATTTAGTTTTTTAATTTAGTGTATTTAATTAATTTAATCAATTTTTTTTTCAATTAATATTAATAATATTTTTGAATTTAAATTTTTTTTAAAATTTAATTTTTCACTTAGACGACGGAAAATTTAGTCCCCGTCGTCTAAGTCCCCACCTGGGCCACGGAGATTGTTAGCTTCTCCGTGGCCCAGGTAGTAACCTAGACGACGGAAAAATTAGTCTCCGTCGTCTAAGTGCCTACCTGGGCCACGGAGAAGCTAACAATCTCCGTGGCCCAGGTCGTAACCTAGACGACGGAAAATTTAATCTCCGTCGTCTAAGTCCCCACCTGGGCCACGGAGATTGTTAGGTTCTCCGTGGCCCAGGTAGTCACTTAGTCGACGGAGACTAATTTTTCCGTCGTCTAGGTTACTACCTGGGCCACGGACGTTATCCGTGGTCCAAGTGAACTTGGACGACGGAGATTAAATTCTCCGTCGTCTAAGTACTTAGACGACAGCACTTGGAGCACGTATCTTAGACTACGGAAAAACCGTCGTCCAAGTGCTTAGACGACGGAGACTGTCACTTAGACGACGGAAATGCTCCGTCGTCTAAGTCACTTTTTCTTGTAGTGATAGGGTATGCGCAATGGTGTACGAAGCGGGCGAATCAGTTCAACTCCACATTCAAGATCATCTTGATATGGGGATTTGGGGGACTTGTTAGCATAAGCACTTCGGTCCCATTTCGTACACGCTTGCTAAGCATAAACCGAGGAAGTGCACAAAAGAAAGAAAAACAGGGGCACTCCAAGTCCCGCATCGAAGAATGAAGAAGAAAAGCGTTCTGATATGACTAAAACATGCATCAAATAAACACTTAAAACATAATTTAATCATAAGTAATTTAAAACCCTATAGATGTAGTATAATTTAAGCAAGTAGGGATCGTTCTAAACCGAGGATTGAATGGTGCATGCAATTATTGTATAAAGAATGGGGGTAAAAATAGTTGATTTTAATTACCTAATTATTTACCTAGAAAACGTCATAAACATAGTAAATAATTCCAGGACCCTAACATGCAGCGACTCATAGACAAGCAAACACATACAAGACCCAAAAATACTTACCACGTTTAGACAAAACGAAAAACTAATTACTATTTACAAGTGATCAAATTATTCCTTTACCTAGCCCATTTATTAACACATGTAAATATCAACACTTACGAAATCTCATAACCCTAATTCCGATTAACATGCATAACTTCATAATTTGTGCTAAGTATCCCTTATATACAATTGATCTAGACTAGGTACCCCCTATATCAAAATCAAAGCATTAAGAACCAAATTATGACATGCTCATCGAAATTTAGAATATTTGAACACATGGAAAGTTATTGAAATTCATATATGTAATAAAATCAAAATTTATCATACAAAATACAAAAAAAGAAAAGAAGACTATGGAGTAAAGAGGTCATGGTGCGACTACGACTCCTTTGGTGGATGGTGCTAGATACCCTCTACACACCTATGGAAGTGATGATGGGCATTATGATGATGTAGTCGGCCTCTTGAGGTGTTTCGGCTTGATTTGTGAGAAGGAGAGGAGTTTTTACAGAACTTAAGTTGTAGAATGAGTGATGCTTACAATGAAGGACGAGCCTTTTCTTATATATATAGACCTAAAAAGAATAATCTTTCTTCCTAAAATTGGTTTCCTTCTCTTCTTGGGTAGATTTGGCAGTCTACAAAGAATCCCACTTTTTCGAAGTTATAGACCTCCAAAAATTATGATTTTTAACTTGTTAGAAATAAGAATCAAAGAGATTTCCAACCATAGGTCGATAGCCATCTAAATCTTCCTGAACTTTTCCCAGTCGTCGTTTGAAGTTAGCTAATCTGCACATGCAGATTCTTCTTTCCTTATTTTGCATGATTTCCTTCTTCTTTTTTACTTGGGAATCTTCTAGTTGCCATATTCTTGTGCTCCAAGAAGTTGGCTGATTTGATTTTCATTTTTGGGCCATCAAAATGAACTTGTAATTAATTTAGTCCATCTTCATTTGTTCTTCTTCCAAGGTTCTTCCGGAAGCTTCTTTTCCTAGTCAACATAGAACTTCTTTTTCTTCACTTTTTCTTATTAATTCTTCACGTCTTCCCCTTGTATTTTCCAACCAAAATTCTTCCTCTCAATATTTCTCCATTTTGCCACACCTTGCATGCTTGTAGCCCTCTTTACCCCGTCTCTTTTGATAAAAACCTAAAATCAACAAAATACATTAAAACCAATAAAATAAAAATACTAAGTAATTAACAAAGTAAAAATACAGAGAAAATACACTAATTAATATGCCTAAAATGTGTAGATCACTTTTTCAGATAAGTATATAATAAATTAATTATCATTAAAGAAAGATAATCAATAACTATTGTCTTAACTACAACTTCATTTATGTCCCTTTACCTTCTGTATAGCCCATACTTACTTAAGCATCGGAGTGTGATATCTAAAAAAATAAGTATTGTTTAATGCAAGCAAGACAAACAACACTAAATGTTCACCGTTGTCTGATTCCTATTACTACAACAATGACCTTATTTTCATATCAGCGCGATACAGAAAATGTTTGTTTTCTGGGTGTTGTCTGAATTTTTGGGGAGAATGGTCACACTCATAGCTATTTTCAGAGAGATATGTCTATGCCAATTTTTGGGGTAGTATATCGTTTTCTCCCACCCTAGTTACGAGTGAAAAGAGTTACTAAATGATTATAGATGTCCTAATTACTAGCAAAGCCATTTATGTACTATTTCGGATTGCAATAGCATTTAAATCCTTAGAAAACATTGCAAGAATGTTAAAAGAGCTAATATTAAATCAGAAACATTACATGGAGAATATCTTTGGGAAATTTGACAAGCAAAATTCTGGAGTTGCCAGAAATCGGATAGATAGGATTCGTCATTTTTAGAAGAATAATGAGAGAGTGTTTCTCAACTAGAATACTCTAGAGTCATCAGAAGCCTACTATACTTAACAAGTTGTACAAGGCCAAATTTAGCTTACGCTTTGAACAAGCTACGTAGGTACACGAGTAATCCTGGAGGAAGCATTGACAAGCAATTGCAAGAGTACTCAAGTACTTAAGGTATACTCGTACCTATGGGCTACACTATAATAGATATCCAGCTGCCCTAGAAGGATATAACGATGTAAACTGGATACCAAACACGAAAGGCTCAAAGTCCAGTAGTAGATACATGTTCACAATCAGAGGTGTAACAATGTCTAGAAAATTTTCAAAACAAATTGTTATAACCAGATCCATAATGGGATTTGAGTTTGTTGCCTTAGACAAATGTGGGGAGGAGGAAAAATGGCTACGCCAATTCATAGAGGATATTCCAAACTAAACAAAGCCTATGCCTACTATTTGCATACATTGCGATAGTCAATCTGTAATTGGTAGGGCGCAGGGCACAAAGAAATATGTGCAATGGTAAGCCTAGACACATTCTGCGAAGACATTATACCATTAGATAACTACTTTCTACTTGAGTTATCTCCATTGTACATAGCGGATCCATTGACAAAAGGGTTAAACAGAGTATAAGTTGACAAATCATCGAGGGGAATGAGACTAAAGCCCATGAGTTAAAGTCTTTACAGTGGATACCCTACCTTATTGACTGGAGATCCTAAGATCTAGCTTCAAAATGTACAACTAAATTGTAGGGACTATGCCGGATCACTGTGGGGATCTTGCCCATGTCTAATCCTATGATGAAAACAGTGATGCCCGTAGGGAATAAGGTTAAACTAAAAACTTTTAATGATTCTTATGCTTCGGTAATCTGAGCAGAGTAATGCAAGTTACTCTTAATTAAGAAATCACTTATGTAAAAGAGAATTAGAGCTGCTTCTAAGAGAATTGTTCAGGGCGCAATTCTTATTAATCTCTTACAGAACTAGGCGCGTGTCCAGGGCTAAAATGGACACAATAGTGAGAATGAAAAGTATCAGGGAGATACATGTGTGGGTTATGTCATCGTTTACATAAATGAAGAACAATTCAAAGATATCGTGTCTACTGCATAGTTAGTAAAGT
This sequence comes from Geum urbanum, assembly GCA_946800695.1. Taxonomy (NCBI): domain Eukaryota; kingdom Viridiplantae; phylum Streptophyta; class Magnoliopsida; order Rosales; family Rosaceae; genus Geum; species Geum urbanum. The sequence goes on from OX327009.1 coordinate 33,151,316, forward strand.
AAGCATACTTTCACAAGGGAATGTTCAAAGGGTTAACCCCTACCTATCCTATCCAAGTTTTCAACCGCAGAATCTATCCCAAGCCTATCGAGTCTTTGGTCACCAATTTCATTCATGTGGGGAATTGTTTAAAAAATGGGTGTTTTAACACTATTTAATTAACCATGTTTAGGCAATTAAATTAAAATATTTACTTGTTTAAATGTTTAAATGAGTGAATAAGAAATTATTATCCAAAGTAAGCTAAAGACTTTTGAATTGTCAATTAAATTGTTTATGATAACTAATAAACCATAGTAATGGCATACAATTTAATGACGAACTAAATGGTTTGTAACGGTTTTGTAATCGGTCATAAAATTTAGTTATGACATACAATTGAAGCCTACTAAATTGATTTTTTGTAACCGATCATAAACATTAGTGACGGCAAATAAAATAGCTTGTAACTGTTCATTGATGGCGAGTATAATGTCCACAAATGATTTTGACATTAACTCAACAATAAGTGGCTTGTTCCCGAATGAAGCCTATATAAAGTTATCATCTTCTTCTCATTTCGACATCCCATCAGAAAGAAAGGATATCCTTATTTGATCTCTTCTCTCCTTCTCTCAAATCTGGTGATAGACAAAGGTATACAAAAACTTAGAGTTGTTTTATCCTAGGAGAACAACATCATACAAGCCTGTGGGTGACGTCAAAATTCTTAAGGAAAGCGTGTGATTCACGTGACTCAACTTTATTCATTGTTCATCGTTCATCGGCATCGACCATATAGATAACAAATTCAAAGCTTCATATTTTGTTTTTCCCAATTTATTTTATATTTACTAATTATTTGAATTAAAGATTTCATATTTAATTTAATATCACATTATTTTCCTACAAAAAGCTCATCAAACCAAATCCTAGACAATAAGGCCCTTACCAATAGCAGAACGATTGCCACTCGAATCATAGCTGCCAGCATCGATCAACAAATACAAAGTCGACATAATTGTCTCTAGTATCAAAATCAGCACTATATGACCTAATGGCTAGCTATGAGTGCTCCTCCTCAGGTGAATAAACTTATTGTTTAAGGAAATTATATTCCTAATATCTTTATATGTGTTCTGTCCTAATTAGAGTAGAAATAGATATTCTCTCAATCCCTAATTTATAAGGATATTGATTGTAGCATATTGTAATATCTATTTAGGGAAATCTATCAATGAATAAAGTACAGTTTAAGATCTATCAACTTGCGGATCTACTTTTCTCCTTCAACACATTATACACAGCTCTTGAGTTGATAGCCAACCCAAACCCCTAAATAGAAAACCCTCCACTTCCGGTCTCCACCTCCTTGACAAAAATCTTATACCGCTGCCTACAACCATTGCCAGATTTCATTACATCACTGGAGCACCACCGCCGGAGTACGTTTACCGTCGCAGAAATTTCATCTTGTCACATGAATTCTAGCTACTTTCTCTTCAAACTTCCTTTCAGCGAAGTTTTATACCGAGCATAAAACTCTCGCTCAAGGTAAATTGACTAACTCTCTTCGATTTAGAATTAGGTTGAAAAACATTTCTTACCGCAACACCCTAGATCTGGGTCTAGATATAAGTTTCAATAGCATAAATTTTTATACTACCTCTAGTTCCTATAGATTATTGCATGTATGAGTAAAAGGGGATTTAGTCCTCTTTCTCAAAGTTTAAACAATAGTGACGGTCCTGGGGGAATCACGGTATACATAAAAAAAGAAGGGAAGTCAATATTTTGTGACTTTGAGTCAGTCACGATTTTATGGGGTGTGGTATAAAACCACCAATTATTGCATCAATCTTTGTGACCATATATCATGGATCATGTTTCTTATTCCCTAACTTGATATTAGTGATCGTGGTTTTTCGATTGGTAAACTAATTTCATCTCTTGTCTTTTGTAGATGACTGAGCCAGTAAGGCCAGAGTTTAACATTTTTGATCTTCAAGGAGCAGAATATCACAGATGGGTCTCAGATGAGATGAATAATTTCATCGCTAAAAGACTCAAAGATATTATCTAACCCCTACCACCTGGCCCTGAAGCCAATGAGGACATTATAGCTTGAATAGCTCAAGTTCTAATGTTTCTCAAAAGACATATTCATAGTGCTCTGAGAAAACAGTACTTGCTAAAGGATGAGCCAGCGGATTTGTGGGTGATTTCGCAAGAATGGTTCAACAATGTGCATGACGTAAAACTTTTGGAGCTCATAGAAAGATGAGATTAAATCTAGTTATTAGATTATCCTAAAATTAATGATTTCTATCAAGATATGCTAGAGCTAGAGCTATAGTACGAGCTTGTCATTTGTGGCGTTGTAGAGACCGATCATCGGTTGATTTTAGCTATTATCAAACCATATAAGCTATTGTTATACATTGGTTGTTTTTAGCTATTTACTTAAAGTGTTCATCATGTCTTAGATGGATTGATTGACATTATTTTGTTGATATATGATGGCGAGATTGAGTGTTATACGTGCCTAATGGTCATTCGAACCTTGTTAAGTTTTGAAATTTTTTACCAACGGTTTGTGTGCAATCTTCATAGAATGCTGCCAACGACGCAATCTAGAGAGGTTTATAAGGATTTGTAGTGGTAACTACGGTTCAGATCATTGAATCCAATGCAGTCATTTATATTATTATGTTTGACTCTACCTCATATAAACTTTTGCATTACGATGATCAAGATCTTTAGAAATTCTCGCGGTCATCAGTTTTTTAAGAGCCAAGAAGTAGGAATATCTACACCCATCGTTTTAGATGAGGGAGAGTGAGATTAATCCACTTGGTCTAGGCTTGGTCTCCAAGACGAGCACAATACAATCTCGTGCATTTTTTCCACTGAATGTCTTTATGGAAAAATCCAATGCATATAGCTCGGTTTGTAAAATGTGTTCATGTTTGTAATGTCGTTTACATGATGACGGTCTTTTGTTGTATACACGACTTCCATTCCTCCATAGATTCCAAAGAATATATTTGTGGACCAATTAGACTGGTATGCGAACTATGTTATGATTTTGATTGATGCATCGACTCATAAGTCACACATCCTTACAACCCACATAGTACGTTGCATTTGCAAAACTCTTAGTATAGATTATTACGCTTTGAGCTCACCACCTAGACAATCCAATCAGATCTATTCAATTGGATAATGCACGAGTTCCCTAATGTTTATTCACAGAACGGTCTTGCGGAGGCACAAATCAAGCGGTCGTTATAACTTATGGCTAGAGATTTGGTAATGCATACAAATTTACCGATATCTACTTGGGGATATGGAATGTTATATGCAGCTATGTTTATTCGCTTAAGATCCGTAACACACCAACCATTCAGTGCGTACCAATTGGTAACTGAATATGAGCCTGATATCGAGTATCTACGCATCTTTGGTGATGCAGTACATGTTCCTAATACACTTTCATTGCATACAAATTGGGTCATCAATGACAATTGTGCATTTATGTTCGTTATGATTCACCAGCGAATGTTCGTTATTTAGAACTTTTGACATGAGATCCCTTTACTGCTTATTTTGTAGAATGTTATTTTGATGAGACATACTTCCCGTCGTTAAGGGAAGATATGAATAGTTTCATTTTGGTTAAACTTCAGAAATTGAAGTGGTAAATCCCCACTATGTCTCAGCATGATCCTCGCACATCTCAATATGAGGTTAAAGTGCAATGTATTCTTGATCTTCAGAAAGTACCAGATTTGATGCCTGACTCTTTTGCTAATATCATAAGAGTGACGAGATCGGTTATACATGCTGCAAATTTTGCATGGTTGAAAGTCTCTGGAATCAGACAAGTTATCGCAACACCCAGGCAATGTAGCATTTTTCCTGCTCATAGTGGAGGTGTAGCATCGGTCAAAATTCACTGATGAGTTGCTGGGGAAAAGGCAAGCCATCAAGGAACAACTGTTCATCATTAACACATGAGATTATTTTTGACTATAAACGTGTCTAAATGTCAACATTGACAACACTAAGGGACGCCTCAGATTCAATGACGATGTCAGTAAATAAATGAATCTCACCAGGACCGCAACGAATGCTAGCGGTATTATGGATGGTTCTTCCAGGTTTGTTGATGATGTATTTAGTTATTCCGTCACTCAGGAATTAATGATGATGAAGTGGAACCTTTCTTAGTTGCGGATTTTCCTCAACGTAGAGCAAATTGACCAATATAGAAAGTTGCAATCTAGGCTGAACTAGACTCTCTTACAAATGACAAGTTTTCGATATGGTAGTGATATAACCACTGAATGGTAAGCTAGTTAGACACAGATGAGTCTATATTTGGGAAGCACAAGGGGAAGAACTTGTGGCGTAAGGACTATCTTAACGCTCTAGTATTGATTATAAGGATATGTATTATCTGGTTATGGACATCATTACTTTCCGCTACCTCATTAGTTTGGTAGTGTGCAAAAAACTGAGTATGCAGCCAATGGATGTGATTATATATCTCTATGGAGATCTTGACTCAAAGATAGACATGAGAGTGCCAATTAGCATGGTTATACTCAATTCAAGTAACTCTAAACCATAGAGTGCTCATGTGTTCAAAATGAGACGTTCGCTACCCTAAGTCACTACTTGATTGTGAAGGGATGTAAGAATGACAAGCGATGCCCAGACATGTTTACTAGAGGAACAAGTTGTTTGAGATGATAGACCTTGGTAGGACTCCATTTTGTCTTGATGTTAGACATGGAATATCGAGTTGGTTAAATTCTTATTCACTAGTCTGTTTATGACTAAATTAGGCAATAGACAAAGCACACTCCTTTTAGCATACCAATGGTTTTTCGCAATCTAGAACTCAAAATGATCAATCTCATATACAAGGATGATGGTGATGAACTTTTGGAGCTGAGATTCCATATCTTAGTGTGGTTAGAGCTTGGTTGAATTTAACTTACTACACACATCCAGAAATTGCCTTCTCGGTCTACGCCTACACAAAGTCATTGGAATAGTGTAAAGCACATCTTCAGGTACTTGAAGTGATCCATTGCCTTGGGCCTATTTTTCCCCGACAAGGAACATAGAAAGAAACTTGAAATTCCAGAAAAAGAATGGTTGAAACGCAGCCAATAGATTCTGGGATTTTTGACCCGTAGAGTGGATCTCTCGACCTGTCAAATGGTAGATCCTAGATCGACCATAACATGTCTCTTGACCCATTGAGAAAAATCATCGACCCGTCGAAGCATGTTCTGGCAGCATGCACTTGTTCTTCAATTCAGTGCAGTCCCCTACACAGAGAAACCTTGTGATGTCTTAATTAGTTTTTCTGATGCTAGGTATGAAAAGACCCAACCCCGATTTAGTTTCCTAAACCAGAATCGAACCCCTTCTGAAAACACGAACTTTCAAAAACCATAGAAATGTCGGCAGAGTTTCACTATATCGCGAAGTTACCATTAACCTGCACCCGAAAATATACATCATCCTATGCCACAAAAGTCAAACCGTGGGCACTAATCCCATCCGAATTTCTCAAAATCATATCATAATATAAAATAATAAGCAAAAATGTAGCTTTACAGAAATCCGGGAAAATCATATGAAAATATAAACATCAGAGTATTCAGAGCGACCTCTAGTATATATATACATCAATATACAGTAGTAGGCTAAACAAAAAACCTACTGAGAAAGAAAAGTAGCTCGAATACTAAGCCTCCAACTGCGACGTGCGACACTAGAATCCGATATCACAGTCCTCCCCCCCCTGTAAACATCCTCGGGGATCAGCCGGGATGCTAAGTGTATTGATACAACAATATATACTAAGACTGTTTACTATGTAAACCAAATCATAAATAGTTTCATGCAAATGTATAAAGTGTAATGTAAATGCATATTCGTAATAAATAATTATGAAAGTCGATGTATATTCGTAAATGCATAATTGTAAAGCACATGCTCGTATAAATCATAATCTCATACGCATGCTCATGGTCGTAAAACGTATAATAAAGACTCGCAACCAATCAGTGAAAAGAAATGTCCACTCACAGACAAGCACAGCGCGCCAACGCGCTAATCCCGAGATACAGAGGAAGATCCCTCGCCAAGCGTACGATCTCGATCTCCTGAATAGTCACAAAATATCACTGATCAAAGTCACAATTCAATACTGTGAACCACACCTCGGAAACCAACTATATCCGAAAATATATAACTCGGATAACAAAAGAATCGCCGAAAATCCCAAAATACTCCACATAAACCCTCGACATAAAATCCACAACTCAAATCGATTCGAAAACCTCAAGGCGACGATCGGGCCGCGATTATGAGTAAAACGGCATAAAACTTTCCAAAATCCAAAAAGCCAGCGCGTCTCCGGAGCTCCGCCGGCACGCCGTCGCCAGAGAGATTTTCCGGCGACCAAGACCACCACAGCTTCTTCTCCTCAAGCCCAACCCAAAATTCTTCTACACCAACCTTCAATTCCACCAGCAACCCCTCCAAAACCGCCTCGAAAGATCCACGGCCAATAATCGCCGGAAAACTTTTCCGGCCGATTCTGGCACCGTCACGTCACCAAAACACCTCAAACCAAGGGGGTTTTCACCCTTGGCTCAAGCCCAGTTCGTTCCACCTCAAAAGCCAACCAGAAAGTCGCCGGAACACCACCCTCCATTAAACCCAATTCCAGCCACTTTCACCTTTAAATTTCACCAACCAAAACACACCAAACATACATCAATCGAAAGCCCATAAGACAAGCTTCAAAACCATACCTTAAACTCCGGCAACCGTGCCGTTTTCCGGCAGCCACCATGACGGCGAGTCACGGCTCAGTGAGTCAACACGGGTTGACTCGGTCAACTCGGCCCAACTCTGGTCAACTCGGTCAAAAAGCCTATTTTCGAACTTTTCGATAACTTTACGACTATTCGGTTATTTATACGTCTCGAATCAACTCTATCCGCAATTCGGATAACTCAAACTCAAATGGATAAACATGACTAACTCGACGATAATTTCAAATATTCTTTTTATATTCCTCGATTATCCGAAAAATTCTCGGAAAGCTCATACAGACTCGAAATCAGATTCTCTACATTTCCCATGAACAAACCCAAATCAAATTCGTGTCCAAAAATTAAGTCGTGAATGAAGTTGTATATCCGATTAATTACGATAAACCTCAATTACTCGTGAAACTCGCAGCTTATGCCGATCACTATACCAATTCCGGTTCGGGTCGTCACAAATCTACCCCCCTTACAAAAATTTTGACCTCGAAATTTACATACCTGCTAAGTGAACAGATGAGGATAGTGCTCCCGCATATGCTGCTTGGTCTCCCAAGTGGCTTCCTCTATTGAATGATTCTGCTATAAGACCTTCACAAGCGGAATAACTCTGTGCCTCAACTCCTGCTCACGTCGATCGAGAATCTGCACTGGCTCCTCCACATAAGTCAAATATTCCCGGATAGGAAGCTGATATGGCGCTAAAACATGTGATGGATCTGAAATGTATTTTCGCAACATCGATACATGGAAAACATCGTGTACTCGAGCCATCTCTGAAGGCAACTCTAACTTGTAAGCCACATCACCAACTCTCTCTGTAATCTCATAAGGACCGATATACCGTGGCCGGAGCTTGCCACGCTTCCCAAAATGGACTACTCCCCTCCAAGGAGACAATTTCAGGAAGACCCAATCGCCCACCTCAAACTCAAGACTCTTTCTCCTCACATCTGCATAGCTCTTATGTCGATCTTGGGGAATCTTCAGTCTGTCTCTGATAATCTGAATATCCTCAGTGGTGCTCTTCACCAAATCAGGACCAATGAGCCATCGCTCACCCACCTCACTCCAACACAATGGAGTACAGCATTACTTCCCGTATAAAGCATCATATAGTGCCATATCGATACTGGCCTGATAACTGTTATTATAAGCAAACTCGATCAAATGTAGCTGTTGGTCCCAATTTCCTCTAAATTATAGTACACAGGACCGCAACATGTTCTCGAGGGTCTGAATGGTTCTCTCAGACTGCATATCAGTCTGAGGATGGAAAGCTGTACTGAAGTGTAGTCTGGTCCCCAAAGCTTGCTGCAATGCCTCCCAAAACTCTGAAGTGAACTGACAGTCTCGGTCAGAAACAATAAACACAGGCACACCCTGCAAACGAACAATCTCAGCTAAATACAGCTTTGCTAACCTGCCCACTGAAATCTTCCCTGGAAGTGCAAGGAAATGAGCTGATTTCGTCAAATGGTCCACAACGACCCAAATACCAGTGTTACCAGCAGAAGTACGCGGTAACTGATACACGAAATCCATAGTAATATGCTCCCACTTCCAAACCGGAATCTCCAAAGGCTGTAGCTTTCCCGCAGGTTTCTGTCTCTCTGCCTTCACTTGTTGACAAATGAGGCATCTGCTCACATATGCTGCAATCTCCCTCTTCATATTTCGCCACCAATAATAGGCTCGAAGGGTATGAAACATCTTTGTACCGCCTGAATGAATCGCGTAAGCAGAACAATGGGTTTCGTCTAAGATCTCCTTCTTCAAGCTCTCGTCTCTGGGTACACAAAGTCTTCCTCTAAACAGCATTGTACCATCATCACTCAACTAAAACTCTGTTGGCACACCATTCTGAATCATGGTCTTCTTGTCCAACAGATAGGAATCCGCATCCTGAGCTTCACGGACCTGATCAACTAATACCGGTTGAACTTGGAAGCTAGCCAATAAGGCTCCATCATCATCCTACTCTAACTCAGCTCCCTTAGCTCGTAACTTTGCTAACATGGAAACTCTCGCCACACACACATGAAACAATGAGGCTCCATATTTCTGACTGAGTGCATCAGCAACGACCATCAGCAACGACATTAGCCTTCCTTGGGTGATACTCAAAGGTGCAATCATAGTCATTGATCAACTCCATCCATCTGTGCTGCCTCATGTTCAGATCTGGCTGCGTGCACAAATAAGTGAGATTCTTGTGATCTATATATATCTTGCACTGAGCTCCATACAAGTAGTGTCTCCAACTCTTCAAGGCTAACACAATAGCAGCTAACTCCAAATCATGCGTAGGATATTTGACTTCATGTGGTTTCAATTGCCTGGAACCGTAAGCTACCACTCTGCCATGCTGCATCAAAACACAACCAAGACCTAATTTTGATGCGTCACTGTAAACTACAAACTCTCTACTGTCATCAGGTAAGGTTAGAACCGGTGCAGTAGTCAACTTTTCCTTCAAAAGCAAATAACTCTCCTCACATGCATCGAACCACTCAAACTTGACGCCTTTCTTCGTCAATCTGGTAAGTGGAGTGGCAATCCGTGAAAAATCCTGCACAAAGCGCCAATAGTAACCTGCCAAACCCAAGAAACTCCTGATCTCTGGTACGGTGGTAGGTCTACTCCAATTCAACACGGCTTCAATCTTGTCAGGATCCACGCTGACTCCCTCAACAGATATCACGTGACCCAAAAACTTCACGCTATTCAACCAAAACGTGCACTTGCTGAACTTCGCAAACAGCTGATTATCTTGCAAAGTTCACAAAACAGCCCGCAAATTTTTCTTGTGCTTGCCCAAACTTCTGGAGTAAATCAGAATGTCGTCGATAAACACGATAACAAACTTGTCCAGGAATCGCCTGAACACCCTGTTCATCAAATCCATGAAAGCTGCAGGGGCATTGGTCAACCCAAACGGCATAACCAAGAACTCATAATGCCCGTACCATGATTTGGAAGCTGTCATGGGCACATCGGACTCTCTGATCCTCAGCTGATGGTATCCAGACCTGAGATCAATCTTCGAAAAGACTGGAGCTCCCTTGAGCTGATCAAACAAATCATCAATCCGCGGCAACGGGTACTTGTTCTTCACGGTGACCTGATTCAACTTCCGGTAATCAATACACAACCGCATGGAACCATCCTTCTTTCTCACAAATAATACAAGAGCACCCCACGGTGATACACTGGGTCGTATGAAACCTTTCTCCAGTAACTCTTGAAGTTGAATCTGCAACTCTTTCAACTCCGTTGGCGCCATACGAAAAGGTGCCTGAGATACAGGTCCAGTGCTAGGTAAAAGCTCAATGGTGAAATCGATTTCTCGAACTAGAGGGATGCCTGGTAACTCCTCCGGAAATACATTTGGAAACTCGGAAACAACCCCAATGTCACTAATGTCTGATACAGTAGCCTTTGTATCCACAACATGAGCTAAGTATGCAACACAACCCTTCTTCATCATCCGCTCGGCCTACATCGCAGAAATCACACATGGCAGGGAAGTATTCTTCTCATCGCGAAACAATATGTGACGATCCGAACCAGAATCAGTAGTGTATTCAGTTCGATTCACGTGAATGTGCGTAGTCGCGGTTTCAGGTTATATGTGTGATTTGTCGATTTCGTTCACGACTTTATTATCGGCAGAGAATTTGAATTGGGTTTCTTCACGGAAGTTGTAGAGCACATGATTTCGAGCTCGAGGGCCATTCCGGATGATTTTTCCGATAACTGAGGAAAATAATATGATTATTCGAAGTTTCGGTTTATCGACGAGTTTATCCGTTTGTTTCGTGTTTATCCGAATTGTAATGGTTATCCGTTTCGAATCATCGATCGACCCGAGGACGAGTATAAATATCGAAAATAGTCGAGAAATAGTCGTAAATCACTGTTTGAGGTTTGACTGATGTTGACCACCTGTTGACTTTCCAAATTTGGAAACTTAACCGTTGACCGTGAAGGAAGAACGTGACCCGTTTGAGCTCGCCGGCCAACCCGACTTTTCCGGCCACCTCCGGCCATGCTGTGGGTACAATTCGAATCCCCTGGAGTTCCTCTTTCGTTTTATGTTTGAGTTTGTGGAAATTGGTTATGTTTTATGTGGTTTCGATTCGAGTTTAAATCCCGGATTTCGCCGGCGACGGGGGGCTATGCTCCGGCGAGTTGTGGAGGTGGAGAGGATGGGGTTTCAGCTCCCCTAGCCTCGTATGTGCTTGTGGAGTGGTTAGTTTGGAACGAGGGGGTGTTTTCCGGCGAACCCATGGTGGTTGCCGGAGGAGGATTTCAGTTTGGGTTTGTGTGGAATTGACATGGTTCTGGTTTGAATTGGCCTTAGTGGTAGTTGAAGAAGTGGCTGGGCTTGAGGAGAGCTTCAATTCTGGAGCTTCTTCGCAGGAGAAGGTCACCGTTGAAGGCGCGCCGCCGCCGGGGCGAGGGGTTGACTTTTTTGTTTTCGATGAATTTAATGTCGTTTTTCTCGTAATCGCGCCCTGATTATCGCCTAGAGGTTTTCGTAGTGATTTGGGTATCAGATTTTTAGTCGAAGGTTTCGAGTGGAGATTTTGGAAATTCAGTCGATTATTTTGTACAGTTTAATATGTTTCTGGGAACGGTTGGTTTCCGTGATTAAGTACAGTGTTGTGGATTATGGTTTTGATCAGATGTGTTTATGATTATTCAGGAGATCGAGATCGAGATTGTGCTTCAGGCAAGGGATCTTCCGCCGGGCCACGAGATTAGCGCGAGTGCGCGTTTCGCTCACCAGTGAGTGGACATTTCTTTTCACGGATTGATTGCGAGTCTTTTATATATGATTTACGAACTTGAGCATGTGTTTTACGATTATGCATATACGAATATACGTATACGAATATACATACATATATATATATTATGTTTTATGCATGTGCACAGAAAGGATTTATGATTTGGTTTACACAGAGTACAGTCTCAGTTATCAGGGTTGTATCGATACACATTGGCTTCTCGGCTGATCCCCGAGTACGCTCCGGGGGGGGGGGGGGGACAGATATCCTGACCCGAGGCCTTTCTGGCTAGGAATCATGTGTGGGTCTGAGATCCCATGATTCAGACTGTGCTATCGCGTGGAAGTCCATGAGTGACTCCGCGATATTTACGATGCATGCTCTGTACGTGGGTTGGAGTCAGCGTCTCCTCATGTACCATTTGATTTTCATGCATTTGACTCGCATATGTTTTTAGGCAAAATAGCATAAATGGTCACTAATCTTTGTCCCAAACGACAGTTTGGTCATTATCGTATGACATATGTCAAAATGGTCACTCCCTCTAACGTTTAATTATCAAATTGGTCACTCCCATTAACTTTTTAGGGGTAAAAATGTCTTTTTATCATTAAATTATATTTATTTACAAAAATGCCATTACTAAAAATTTTAAATAGTCATTGATCTTTGCCCTAAACGACACTTTGGTCACTATCGTACGACATATGTCAAAATGGTCACTCATCTTCGTTCTCTGTCTATCAATTTAGTCACTCTACCTATTTTAGACGTTAAACACTTGATATGTAAGAGGTACAAATGTCTTTTTATCATTTAATTTTATTTAATTTACAATAATGTCATTATTACAAGTTTTAAAAAATTATTAACTATCTCTCTCTCCACCCCACAATCGCCGGTCGATGGAGGTTGAACCCAAGCCTGAGAACAACACGAAGGAGCCGTAAACCGTAAACTCTAAACGATGAGGACCTACAAACCTCTCTCTTCCCTCACCCTCGCCGTCGCCACCCTTAGATTCTCCACAATCGCAGTCACCTCATGGAATCCTATGCCTCCTCGCGGCTAACAAGCCTGGTCGAGGTAGAGATCGATCTATCGGCAATGGATTTCGGTTGCGGTCTACTACAAATGTCAATCGACGAGCCGTCGCTGGTGGTGGCGAGCCTCGGGGGAGGAGAGATAGAAAGGATAATTTTTTAATATTTTTTAGATTTTTAGATTATTTTTTGTCAAATGAGGATAAAAAGATAAAATTACCCCTGAACATAAATGAAATATTCTTTTTTAACGGACGTTTGAGTTTGAATGACCAATTTGAAAATGAAACCTTAGCGGGAGTGACCATTTTGACATATGCCATACGATTGTGACTAAAGTGTCGTTTGGGCAAAGATTAATGACTATTCATGCAATTTTGCCAAGATAAAAAGACAAAAAGACAAAAATACCTTTGAAAAAAATAGTTTTTTTTTGTTTTTTAACGGGCGAATGACCATTTTGATATACTTTCGAAAAAGACGAGTGACCATTTTGACATATGTCATACGATAGTTACCAAACTGTCATTTTGGGCAGAGATGAATGACCATTTATGCTATTTTGCCATGTTTTTATAACATATACATATTATACGGTGAAAGACATTTATTTTCGTCCACTCACTCTAACGGTTTTCATGTCTTTCCCCTGGGCTTTTCGGTTTCCGTGCCCAGTTTGCAGTTCAGGTTCTAGTGTTTCACGTCGTGGTGGGAGGCTAGTGATCCGAGCCACCTGTGTTTTCCAGTAGGTTCTTGTTTCGCCTACTGATATGTATATTATATATATTTACACTAGAGTTCGCTCTGATACATTCTGATACATGTTTTATATGGATTTTCTCGAATATATTATATATATATTACAGTATGTTTACTGTTTATTGATATGTTATGATATTGAGAAATTCGGATGGGATTGGTTCCCACGGTTTAGCTTTTGTGGCATAGGATGAAGTGTTATTTTCAGGGTGCAGGTTAATGCAATTCCGCGTTAGTAACGTTACTCTGCCGAAATTTTGAATGATTTTTGTTGGTTCGTTTTTTCAGAAGGGGTTCAATTCCGATTTAGGTAACTGAATCGGCGTTGGGTCCTTTCACAATATCTCTGGAAAACCTGGACGTCGAAACACCACCTCCTTCTTGTGACAGTCGAGCATAGCCCAATGTGTCTCCAAGAAGTCCATACCCAAAATCACATCAAAATCGACAATATCCAGCAATAACAAATCCACGGCTAAACCATAACCTCCCACAAAGATCTCACAATCTCTATTCACCCAACCAATACTCACAACATCACTAGATGGATACAACACCCTCCATAACCCCGGAAGTGGAGATGCAAGCATAATAGCTAAAGATGACAATCTATATGATATGAATGAATGCGTAACACCTGAATCTAGCAATGTAAGTACTAGATAGCCAAAAACATGCAACGTACCAATAACAACCTCTAGTGAAGCTCTGCCCTCACGCAATGACATGGCATGAACCCTGGTCTGTCCAACTGGTCATCCACGCTGATGGTGACTCTGTTGTCCGCCCTGTCCAGAAGACTGTACTGGTCGAGCTCCAGAATTAGTACCTCGATCTCCTCTAGAACTCTGAGCCGCCTGCCCACCAACACCAGGAGACTGGAAACATTCCCTCGCAAAATGACCCTCCTGGCCATAACGATAACAAATGGTAGTGCCACGCTGACAAGGACCATAGTGATGCCTATTACAGAAATTGCACAATGGATACTCCCTCGGTACAGCAAAAGTGTCACCGGTACGTCGAGGATAGCTGGATCCGCTAAAACTCCCACTGGACTGTGGTCTTTGTGGCCGATCCCTCCTCCATCTCTGTCTCTATCTAGCCGAACTAACTAGTGGTCTATATGGTCCACTGCCAGATGATGATGCTGATCCGGAAGTGTCTGAACTCAGCCTCTTGGAAGGTCCCTGACTCGGTCCACCCTCCTCAAATCGTCGAGACTGGAATCGCATCTGCCTTTCCTTCTCTATGTCCTTGCCTCGGAGTACAGCACTCACAAACTCATCAAAGTTGTTCCGAGGCATCGTAGTAAATGTTCCCTTAATGTTCAGGTTCAAGCCCAACTCAAATCTTTGACACTTGGCTTTCTCTGAGGCTACCATGTCGCGAGCAAATCGGGACAAACGAGTAAATCTGTCCTGGTAATCAAGTACTAACATGCTACCCTGTCTCAAGTTAGTGAACTCCTCATACTTCCGCTGCTGTGTAGCCTGGTTGAAATACCTCCGCATAAACAAGTCCATGAACAATGTTCATGGAGTATCAACCGGAACTCTATCAATGCTAACCCACCAGAAGTATGCATCAAACTCAAGTAAACCCACCGCTGCCACTGTCATCTGCTCAGGAGTGAAACGCAGACGCTCACAAAATCGTTCAACCTGAACCAACCAAGCCTCACATATCTCTGGATCAGCTGAACCCGAGAAAACAGTCGCTCCAGCAGTTCGAGCTTTGAGCACAAGGTCAAAACGCTCCTCCAAACGCAATACTCGCATAAACAAGTCATACATCTGGCGATCCTCATCAGGATCCACATCCCTATTGACACGGGAACCACGTCTAGGTGGCATCCTAATGATAAGAGAAAAGCATTAGTCACAAGGCACAAGGAACGTAATCATGAAACTTCAGACATTTGAAAACATATAACACCCGAAGCATTGATGAGTAACCGCTAGCCAGTCGGGTCATCGCTCCAGACATGTTGTACATTCTCAAATACCCTTAGTATCATAAATACAGAAGTCTACAGAACCTTAAAACCTAATGCTTTGATACCAAGCTGAAAGGACCCAACCCCGATTTAGTTTCCTAAACTGGAATCGAACCCATTCTGAAAACACAAACTTTCAAAAACCATAGAAATTTTGGCAGAGTTTCACTATATCGCGAAATTACCATTAACCTGCACCCGAAAATACACTTCATCTTATGCCACAAAAGTCAAACCGTGGGCACCAATCCCTTCTAGATTTCTCAAAATCATATCATAATATAAAATAATAAGCAAAACTGTAGCTTTACAGAAATCCAGGAAAATCATATGAAAATATAAACATCAGAGTATTCAGAGCGACCTCTAGTATATATATATATACATAAATATACAGTAGTAGGCTAAACAAGAAACCTACTGAGAAATAAAAGTAGCTCGAATACTAAGCCTCCAACTACAACGTGCGACTCCATAATCCGAACTGCAAACTGGGCATTGAAAACAAAGAGCCAGGGAAAGACATATAAATGGTTAGAGTGAGTGGACGAAAATTTCTTTCGCCGAATAATATATGTTATAAAAATATATGCGAGTCTAAATGCATAAAATCATATGGTACACGAGGGAGACTCTAACTCCTCACGTGTACAGAGCATGCCTCGTAAAATCCCGAGGGGTCACTCATGGACACATACACCCTAGTACAGTCTGAATCACGGGATCCCAGACCCACACGTGATTCTAGCTAGAAAGGCATCAGGTCAGGGTATCTTCCCCCCTCCCCCCCAGGTAAAGACCTCGGGTCACGGGTCATAGTCCCCCCCGGTAAACATCCTCTGGGATCAGCCGGGGTGCCAAGTGTATTGATAAAACAATATATACTAAGACTGTACTCTGTGTAAACCAAATCATAAATAGTTTCATGCAAATGTATAAAGCATAATGTAAA
Organism: Geum urbanum; assembly: GCA_946800695.1. Classification (NCBI taxonomy): domain Eukaryota; kingdom Viridiplantae; phylum Streptophyta; class Magnoliopsida; order Rosales; family Rosaceae; genus Geum; species Geum urbanum. The sequence continues at coordinate 33,167,704 of OX327009.1, forward strand.
TGCATATTCGTAATATATAATTATGAAAGTATATTTGTCGATGCATATTCGTAAATGCATAATCGTAAAGCACATGCTCGTATAAATCATAATCTCATACGCATGCTCATGCTCGTAAAACATATAATAAAGACTCGCAACAAATCAATGAAAAGAAATGTCCACTCACAGACAAGCACAGCGCGCCAATGCGCTAATCCCGAGATATGGCGGAAGATCCCTCGCCAAGCGTACGATCTCAGTCTCCTGAATAGTCACAAAATATCACTGATCAAAATCACAATTCAATATTCTGAACCACACCTCGGAAACCAACCATTTCCGGAACTATATAACTCGGATAACAAAAGAATCGCCGAAAATACCAAAATATTCCACATAAACCCTCGACATAAAATCCACCACTTAAATCGATTCAAAAACCTCAAGGCAACGATCGGGGCGCGATTACGAGTAAAACGGCATAAAACTTTCCAAAATCCAAAAAGTCAACGCTTCGCCGGAGCTCCGCCATTGACCACCGCTGGCGCGCCGTCACCGGAGAGATTTTCCGGCGACCAAGACCACCACAGTTTCTTCTCCTCAATCCCATCCCAAAACTCTTCTACACCAACCTTCAATTCCACCTGCAATCGCTCCAAAACCGCCTCGAAAGATCCACGGCCAAGAATCGCCAGAAAACTTTGCCGGTCGATTCCAGCAGCATCACGTCACCAAAACACCTCAAACCAAGGGGTTTTTACCCTTGGCTCGAGCCCAGTTCGTTCCACCTCAAAAGCCAAACGGAAAGTCACCAGAACACCACCCTCCATTAAACCCGATTCCGGGCACTTTCACCTTCAAATTTCACCAATCAAAACACACCAAACATATATCAATCGAAAGCCCATAAGACAAGCTTCAAAACCATACCTTAAACTCCAGCAACCGTGCCGTTTTCCGGCAGCCACCACGACGGCAAGTCACGGATCAGTGAGTCAACACGGGTTGACTCGGTCAACTTGGTCAAACAACCCATTTTCGAACTTTTCAATAACTTTACGACTATTCGCCTATTTATACGGCGCAAATCAACTCTATCCACAATTCGGATAACTCAAACTGAAACGGATAAACACGACCACTACAAGAAAACTGCACCTAGACCACGGACCATTTCCGTCGTCTAGGTGACGTTTTCCGTCGTCTAAGTACTTGGACGACGGAATCTCCGTCGTCCAAGGTCCGTGCTCCAAGTGTTGTCGTCCAAGAACCTGGACGACGGAGATTTAGTGCTCGGTCGTCCAAGTTTACTTGGACCGCGGACATTATCGGTGGCCCAGGTGTTCACCTAGATGACGGAAACGCTAATTCTCCGTCGTCCAGGTGACTACATGGGCCACGGAGATTGCTCGTTTCTCCGTGGCCCAGGTGTTAACCTGGACGACGGAGAATTAGCGTTTCCGTCGTCTAGGTGAACACCTGGGCCACGGAGAAACGAGCAATATCCGTGGCCCATGTAGTCACCTGGACGACGGAGAACTAATTCTCCGTCGTCCAGGTGAACACCTGGGCCATGGAGAATGGCAGGGTTTAGGGTTTAGGGTTTAGGGGTTAGGGGTTAGGGGTTAGGGGTTTAGGGTTTGTGTACCTGGACGACGGAGAACATAATCTCCGTCGTCCAAGTGAATATTTAATTTTTTTAAAAAAAATAAATTGAAATTAAATATTATTAATTTAATTTATTATTAATTTAATTTAAATAATGAAAAATAGTCGAAAATAATTAATTAAACTAAATTTTTAATATTAAATAATTAATTAATTTGTACATATATACACATCCAAATTAAAAACCCAGAAAAATTATATAATATTGTTCGGAACTCGGAAATAAAGAAACGCGATAATTAACTAGCTAGCTAATACACTGGAGGAGCAGATGCGCCGCCGAGTCCTCCGCCTCCAGCCGGGTCGTTGTCGTCGGGGTGTGGGTTCGGAGGAGGTTGACATACTTTTCGATTTTGTTGCATGAGGGCGATGAGTTGGGCTATTTGTGCTTGTTGTTCGTCAAGTCTTTGCCGCATTGACTCATTCTCCTCTCGTGCCAGTCGAGCCTCTTGAATGGCTGCTTCGACGGCCGTAGCCTGACTCCTTCTCCGCTGCCCCGAACCTCCCGTAGAGGATGAGCCGGAGGTCATCGACAAATCTCGTACCACCCTAGGCCCAAAGTGTCTAACCTCCTTGCCAGCTCTACGACCGTAGACCTCATCCGCGATTGCAATTTGGCTCTCTAAGGATAGAGGAGGCAGGTCTTCCGGCGGCACATCTGGGAACGCAAGCTGAGTGTTAGCCAACTCTTCATGCGTACGCTCTATCGCCCTTGCCTACAAAAGAATAATTAATTTATTATAATAAAATCATATTTAAATAATAATTACTATAATTAAAAGCACATATATATATATCACTTACGCCGCATTTACTCGCTTCATTATCGAGCCCTGGCGTCACGTACGCGCTTACGCTTGCATCAAGATAAGGGTGTTTAGAGCCCTTATCCTTGTGCTCCTTGGCTATTTGAATGAACTGCTTGGCGCCGGTAGTATGGTGTTTCTCCTTCTTCCCCCGGTTGGCTTTGTTGACACCGGAGAATTTATGTTACACAACATAATTAAATCATTAAAAAATGAATAACTACAATTTAAATAATTCAATTATCTTAATTGAAATAAAAAAATAAATTAATACCTTAAATTGTTCATCGGCAAAGTGGTTACACAACCACTCCCACTCATCTTCTCTCTCCCTTTGCAGCTCTACCGGGGGAGGCACGGGACCGACATCTTGGAAGTACTTATGGAGCTTGTACTTCCAATCTTTGTAGATGGAGTTGGCGGTTTGGTTGATATGCCTCAACATAGCCGGTGTCGGATCCACGTCAAATTGTTCCTATCAAAAATAAATAGAAAATTATAATCGTATATATTATGAAATTTTAGGCCCAGATTAACAATATTATATAATAACTAAATTGGACGTATTACGTACCGAAAGATCTTTGAAGACTTTCGCCTTCTCATGATCCGGCGCCTCCTTCCAAGTAGGGGCAGTGATACGAACCCGGTTACGGATGATTGACCCTAACCCATGCGCCGAGAGACTTGCTACCTGAGCTGTGGGAGGGCCACCGGTGAATTCGTCGTACGGCAAGTCGATCTTTTTACCGGTCGCCTTGCAAATACGCTCCGCTTTGCCCCCTTTAACGAGACCCCGAGTCCTTTTCGGTTCCGGGTCAGTGGGGGCCCTCCTTTGCCTACGGCGGGCGCTGTACATGATTGATTCGGCGGTCGAGGACGCCTGAGTACTTCCCGTTGAACCGGTACCGGGCGTCGGAGATTGGAAGGGGTCGACGTCATCACCGCTCGAGATGAATGGGGGAGCGGGAATTTCCCCAGAGGGCGCTACGGACGGACCAGATGATCCGTCCGAATTGAGAGCGTCGTTGCCCTCCTGTTGAACCCAACCGACTTGGGCCGCCAACATTCGGAGCATCTCATCTTCTGCCTCCTATTGGGCTTTCTTCTTGCCGGATGTCGTCTTTGGCGGAGCCATTTAAACCTAAGAGTACGGTGTTAAAATACCTACTTACCATAATATTTACAACTTAAAAATTTACGCTAATTAATTAAGTACGTTTAAGATTTAAATAAAGTACACTAGCTTGGCATTTTCGGTCGTTCAATGGACGTGCGACCCGCGCGATAAAGTGTAAATTTTCAATTAATCAGCCTTGGTTAAATCGAAAAACATGGCCAGTTAGGGATAGAGATAACGCGAGAGGCAGGACTAATTTCGACAAAAGTCTTTCTTAGTCCAAATCCTGTCACCAGTCATAACCCGTTTCTAGACACCATGTCCGACATTCGGCCAATTTTTCAAAAATTTACACTCCCTCAAGTCCTTTGCAAACCCCGCATTCAACCTCGTGTCCATAACTTCACTTAGGTTATGGTGTGCAGTGATGAAATCCACACATCACGAGGGGTTAAGGAGATAAGCAAGGAAAAGAGGCGCCATATATTCCAAAGAGTGCGACTTAATAAACCAAGCATATGTACTAAATTTAAATCGAACACGTACTACTAATTAATTTAATCTCATATTTATTTAATTATGCAACTAATTAATAAATAATTACAATAATATTTATTCATTTCATAAATTATCAAGTAATTACAATTATTCATTTAATTATTATTAATAACAATAATTTACCATTTAATTAATTAATAACAATATGTAATCATTTATTTAATTAATAACAATAATTAATCTAAATATAATTAATAACAATAAATTTACAATTATTCAATTAATTAGTATTAATAACAATAATTAATAAATAACATTACAATAATCATTTAAGAAATATTTAAAACTAATTAATTAAATAAAAATTATTTTAATAAGAGAAAAATAGAAATTTACCGAATTGGAGTTTTTCGGGAGTTTTCGGGAAAATCGCCGGAGTTGTGTCGTCGGAGAAGAGGAACCACGCCGGAAATAATGTCGTCGGAGCGTCGCCGGAATGAGAGAGAGAGAGAGGAGATGGAGGAGAGAAAGTAGTACGGGATGAGGAAAAGAAGATGAGGCTCGGCCTATTTATAGAGTTTCACTTAGACGACGGAGCACTATTCTCCGTCCTCTAAGTGCACTTGGACGACGGAAACAGTGTTTTCCGTCGTCTAAGTGAAAGGTTAAAATGTTTCGAAGCGGCGCGTAATTAATGGGCGGGACGTTTCACCCCCCATAAATTTGGACTTAGACGACGGAGAATTCATTCTCCGTCGTCTAAGTGGAAATTCAAGCGGCGCCGAAAATTGAGGCGGTAAAACGAACCGCCATGATTTTCGACTTGGACGACGGATATTGACGTTCTTCGTCGTCCAGGTGTTCACCTGGACGACGGAAAACGACATATCCGTCGTCCAAGTGAAAAATTCATTGGAAAAAAAAAAGAAATAAATAATCGAACCGCCATGGTAAATTGAACCTGGACGACGGAGAAGGACGTTTTCCGTCGTCCGGGTGTTCACCTGGACGACGGATAAAGTCATTCTCCGTCGTCCAGTTTCAATTTACGTAAAAAAAAGTTTAAAATTAATTCGCTAGAAATTTAGCGATCTGTCATTGGAGTGAAATAGTCGTCCAATATCTATGAACGTTTCGTATATATGAACAGTTAAATTTGAACCGACGAATAGATTTTCGTTTTGAAAGTTGTTAAGTATCGACTAATCCTTACGACTTAAGTGTTCATGAGTAGAGGCTCATTTGCAACAGAGTATTAACGAAATTGAATTTGGACAAAACAACCGTTGGATATGTTCGTCGTAACATAATATATAATTGTCTTCAAAGGACCAAAAAATAATAAGTTCGGGAAGAGTTTGATCGGCACAGTCAACCGCAAAACCGATAATTTCACAAACCGGAAACGTGGATACAAGGCATTTCGCAACTCCGATTTTCGAACCGTCGAAGCTCACACACCAAGAATTGTTTACTCTAAAGTCTTGATGAAAAGACTTTGCATTGGAAGAAGGTCTAGATGGTCCTTGTCTTAGAAAAAATTACCATATCTGCACCTGGACGACGGAAATGAGTGTTTCCGTCGTTCAGGTAATCACCTGGACGACGGAGAACGTCATTCTCCGTCGTTCAAGTGTATAGACCCTGAATTCAGGGGTTAGGGCCTTACTGTTTAGGGTTTAGGGTTTCTACACCTGGACGACGGAGAATGACGTTCTCCGTCGTCCAGGTGTATAGACCCTGAAATCAGGGGTTAGGGCCCTACTGTTTAAGGTTTAGGGTTTCTACACTAGGACGACGGAGAATTACCATCTCCGTCGTCATAGTGTGTACCTGGACGACGGATAATGACCATATCCGTCGTCCAAGTTCTAAAACCCGATTTCAGGGGTTAGGGCCTTAGGGTTTACGGTTTAGGTCGTCCCCGGTCATTTGTGTGTCCGTTCAATTATTCTGATTCAAAAATATAATTAAAAAATTGATCAATCGATCCGAACTGCTAGCTAGATTTAGGGTCCAGGATTTAGCTAGGGTTTTATATGAGATTGAGATTTGGCGACAACCTGCAATTAATTTCTCCGTTGTCCAGGATATATAATTCGGATTAATTTCTTACCGTAAATCGACATCGATCATATATATATTACAATAATTACAGTAATTAATTACCAATTAATCTCCCTCGTCGTATGACCGTACTCTTCGTCATAATCATCATCGTCCTTATCCCCGTTAGACGACGGCTCATCCTCGTCATCGTACTCAACATCGTCCGACGAATAACCTGAGTCCTCGTCCGCGTCCTCTTCCTGCTCGTCTTCTTCATCTACCTCATCGATAATCTCATCTTCAGTTAGATCTATACAACCATCAGGCATGGGTAAGCGTTCACCATCTTGAACCAGGTCCATTATATCGGAGCGGACCATAGAAATATTAGGCTCTTGATAGGCAGGAATGTCTCTTTCTGGTTCAGCAGCATCTTCAGTCATCGCCGGTGTCCCTTCAATTGTCTCTGTATTCCATATTCCTCGGTGAGAGATATGGTTCACTATTTTCCACCCTTCACCGGCTTTCGGATCGTCGAGATAGAACACCTGCCGAACTAAGGTGACGAGAGCGAAAGGCTCATCCTCATACCAGTGCGAGTTTGTATCAACTGATAATAGTCCCAGGTCTTCCTTTGTAAGCTTGAACCATCTGCACTTGAATAGGAAAACGTTGACATCATTCCCGTAACATAGCTGAACCACGTATACAATAGCCCCGTAATATAGATCATTGTCTTTCCCAACCGCTACCCCACTGTTTTGTGTTCTTCTTCCTTCGTCTCGGGCCAATGAATGGAACTTTACACCGTTCACAAAACATCCGGGACAAATATAGTGTTTAACCGGCTTCCCTGCTAGCAAGTGCTTCGGCCATGACCACCACCCTCCGTGGTTATCAGATTTTTGCAGATCAATCATCTGCGAAAAAGGGCAAATTAATATAAGGGTTTACTTTCTACAAACATGAGCGATATGTATTTAAATAATTAATACCGAGACGTATGTACGTACCCATTGGAAGAAATAATCGGGAAACTTCTTCTTAACCATTTTCTCAATCCACGCCGAACTCTTGTTTTGATTTAACGCCTGAAGCCTCTCCCTGTATGACAACATGTACGGCTCAACTTCGTCACAGTCTCGCAACACTACCCAATGTGCCTCAATAAGTTCTTCCCGTTTTAACGATTCCTTTAATACTCCTCTAAACGGTCGGACGACATTGGTGACGACAGAAAGATTGATGCAGGCACTGCGATCGGAGGCAGTGGGAGGGGGTGGATCTTTGAGGTACCTGTTGCAGTAAGTAACACACTCATGCATTAGGTATATCTCTGCTATGGAGCCATCCGGGGCCGACCTGTTTTTGACGAATGACTTATACTGTCCAAGCTGTCTACAAAATCAAACGTACACATTACATAAGTACATATAGCTAGCTAGTATATATATAATCTCCAGTGGAACAAATAAATTAATTAGTTGTACGTACCTTTCTTGAGGATACATCCAAGTGTACTGGACCGGACCAGAAATGAGCACCTGCTCGGGCAGGTGGATCATTAGGTGAATCATGATGTCAAAGAAAGCAGGGGGAAAAATCCTCTCTAGTTTGCAAATGATGTGCACAATTTGTTGTTGCAATTCCACCACATCTGACTTCTTTAATTCTCTGGCGCATAACCTCTGCCACCACCTGCACAATGCTACTATTGGTTCTACGACGTCCCGAGGCAAGTATGGTCGAATTACCACTGGAATCCGACGTTGCAGCATAACGTGATAGTCATGTGTCTTTAGACCGACAAACTTGTGTTGCACCTCGTCCACTGCTCCAGTTATAGTAGCTGCATACGTAGCCGGATAACGAACGCCCTTAAACCAGTGAAATACAGAACGTCTAAGCGTCGACTTCACTGTGTATGGTGCATCTGGCATCTTGTTGTACACTCCTTTCCTATCCCTCCTCAACTACAAGGGACGACGTAGATTCATTGATTCCAAATCTTTGCGCGCTTTGGGAGTATCTTTAGTCTTGAACTTAATACCGAGAATTGTTCCCACCACGCTGTCGCACACATTCTTTTCTATGTGCATCGCGTCCAAGTTGTTCCTCAGCTTCAACTTCGACCAGTAAGGGAGTTCAAAGAATATACTCTTGTGATCCCAATAGCTCAGATCATGTGGAGGAATTGGATTGCATTTCTTTACATCCGCGTCATTGCTCAACACACCAAAGTCGAAATAGCTCAACCTCTCTAAAATCTCTTCGCCCGACCAACTACGGGGTTTAGGATTGTTCTCTATCGTACCGTCGAAATGAGCTTCATCCTGTCGCCACGGGTGGTCGTGAGGAAGCCATCTACGGTGACCCAAGTAACACACCTTCCCCGCGTGCCAACTAGAGTTCACGTCGTCCAAACATATAGGACATCCATTATATCCTTTTGTCCTGCAGGCTGCCAACATTCCATAAGCTGGAAAATCGCTGATCGTCCACATTACGGCAGCCCTCATCGTGAACATCGTGTCAGTGAATTTGTCATAAGTTGGGACTCTATTTTCCCACAACAGTTTCAGCTCGTCGATCAAAGGTCTGAGGTAGACATCTAAGCACTTTGATGGAGATTTAGGACCTGTAATTAGTACGGTAAGGAAATTAAATTCCTTGTTCATGCACATCCACGGAGGCAAGTTGTACGGCATCAGAATAACTGGCCAAGTGCTGACGGCGGAGCTATTACTTCCCCAAGGATTGAATCCGTTTGTAGATAGGCTGAGTCTAACATTTCTAACCTCTGAAGCAAAGTCTCCAAATTCTCTGTCGAAATGTTTGAAACCCTCCCCATCCGCGGCGTGTCGCAGGACATCGTCATCTATTCGCTTTTCTGCGTACCATCGTATCGCCTCTGCTGTGTGTAGAGACATGTATAGGCGCTGCAATCTGGGAATCAAGGGAAAATATCGAACAACTTTCACAGGAATTCTCTTTTTCGTACTCTTCCTATTCAACTGGAATCTGCACTGGCCACATACGGGACAATAGTCCAACTCTTTATACTCTTTGTAAAATAGCACACAATCATTCAGACATGCGTCAATTATCCTGTACTTTAGGCCGAGGCTGCTCAGGATATTTCTAACCTTATAATGAGATTTAGGAAGATTGTGATCATCAGGGAGCAACTTACATATTTGCTCCTGAATTTCGTCAAAAGCACTCACTGACATTTTGTGCTTCACTTTTATCTTCATTTGCTCCATCACATATTGCAACACATTCTCTCGACATCCAGGGAACACCGGGGTCTGCGCTTCAAGTAGTATCCGGTTGTACTTTTCCATCTCACTGGTGTCAGTGGCCAAGCTAGCTGCGGGGAATGTGTCATCATGCTCATTAGTGGTACTGTAACCTCCGTCGGGGTGTTGGTGTCCACTATGACTACATCCCGGAAACGCATCATGGACCAAATCTGCAGTTGGGTTGCAAGCTGGGGGGTCCGGCACCACTGCCGCTGGATGAGGCACCATGGTAACTGTACCCTGAACTGAAGTCTGTTGCGCTGAACTCTACTGCTTCACCATGCTCGCTCCATGTAGTGTAACTCCACATCATACCATTTTCGTACAGGTGTTGCACCATAACATTAACCTCCGCATACTGACAATTAAGACATTTCTGACACGGACACCTGAAACGTTTCTTTCCCTGACCATGTTTTATCGCAAAATTCACAAATTCGCTAATTCCATCCATATACCGGACATCACATCTATTCTTCAACTTCATCCAACTCTTGTCCATACTGCTACGTACAAAATATTATAATTAATTAATTATTACATATATATATTTGTCCATTAATTTACGCTTAATTATACGTACTCGATCTACATATCGATCCATCATATTACGTACGTACGTACGTAATTTAATCGATCTGTACATATATATATAGCTAACATCCTTGCATGTATGTACGTACGTTTTCACTAAATATATATTAATTAAGCAAATTTTAACTGCGTACGTACGTACCTGCTGGCCTTCTCGATATCTGTACGTTAATTAAGCTACCTAGCTAGTCAGCGGAGATCCCTTATCGATCCTGATTCTTCTCGGCCTTCTAGCTACCTAGCTCCCTTCTCCTTCAATTCTTCTTCAAATGGAATGAAGAGATCGAGGAATGAATTCAGTTTGGCATCGGGCTTATATAATGCTTCACTTAGACGACGGAGGTGTCGGTACGTCGTCTAAGTGGAAGTACGTTACGTACTCGGACGACGGGGTGTCGGTCCGTCCTCCAGGTAATCACCTGGACGACGGAGAATACCATCTCCGTCGTCCAGGTGATCACCTGTACCTCGGAGTCTTCTCCGTCCTCCAGGTGATCACCTGGACGACGGAGATGGTATTCTCCGTCGTCCAGGTGGTACTTGGACCACGGAGTCTTTTTCGTGGTCCAAGTGTCACTTGGACCACGGAACAATTACGTTTTCGTGGACTAAGTGTTGTTTTCTTGTAGTGGACTAACTCGACGATAATTTCAAATATTCTTTTTATATTCCTCGATTATCTAAAAAATCCTCGAAAAGCTCCTACAGACTCGAAATCAGATTCTCTACATTTCCCACGAACAAACCCAAATCAAATTCGTGTCCGAAAATTAAGTCGTGAATGAAGTTGTATATCCGATTAATTACGATAAACCTCAATTACTCGTGAAACTCGAAGATTAAGCCGATCACTATACCAATTCCAGTTCGGGTCGTCACAAGGTATCACTCTGACTCACATAAAGAACGTTCCCACACTATTTATATGCTCACCATAGGAAGATGGCGATTATTGGAGATCAACAAAGTAAACTCTTATTGCTACTACCTCGAATTATTCTAAGATTATAGTTTTACATGAAACGGTTAAAGAGTGTGTCTGGTTTAGGATAGTAATACTCCACATTTGAGGGTCTAGTGGATCATCATCTACTACTACCGCACCAACTTGCATGTTTAAGGATAATACGGCTTGTATTGAACAAACGAAGTTGAGTTACATTAAGAGTGGTCAGACTAAACTAGTTTTGCCAAAGTACTCCTACAATCAATAACAGCAGTGATTCGTAAATATCCGTGTGAACCGGGTTTAGATCGGTGGATAATGTTGTAGACTTGTTTACCAAGTCATTGCCAAAATCTACATTTGCAAAGCATGTGAGAAGCATTGGTATGCAAAGATTGTCTGAACTCCAAGATTGAATATATTATTGATCAATGGGAGTTCATTTCATAAATATCAGGGAAAGTCTACATCGTATGTGGTCACTTTTGTAGTTGATGCGTTGAACTTTTTTTCCCTTCGACCAAGCTTTTGTTTTACCCATGAGGTTTTTGTTTGCTTGGCATGGCTTTTAGTGAGATAACATGTTATGCATCATTCATTAGGATCACGATACAAGTGGGAGTGTATAAGGAAATTATATTCCTAGCATCTCTGTGTATGTGTGTGTCTTGTCCTAATTAGAGGAGAAATATATATTCTCTCGATCCCTGATTTATAGGGATATTGATTGTAACATATTGTAATGTCTATTTAAAGTTATCTATCAATGAATAAATTACAGTTTCAGATCTATCTATTTACGTATCTACTTTTCTCCTTCAACACTTACGTCATTTCTTGCGAAAGAAAAAAAAGGAAAAAAACAAGTCATGTAGCCTTGTTGAAATGGTAAGGAAAAACCTGGTTGAAATGGTAAGGAAAAAACTGGTTGAAATGGGCCAATCGTAAATGTAGCCTTCTTGTCTTTGCCAGTATCGTGGGCTGAAGGAGAAGTGTGAGCCACACGACTTGAATTTTGTTTATTCTATCTCTAAGGGGGACTAACACCTGGTCGCGCATGGCTTGCGCAAGAACTCTCAGACTAAGCGAAAACACCATGTGTTAAACTCCTCAAGAGTATATACCTACATGGAAAGATTCGTCAGAGGCTCCTAGTGGTTGAACACTGCTTTTGCACTTGTCCTTAACTTCCCTTCAGAGACTGAAATGGATGGAAGCTTACTCATTGGCAAGTATACTGTATAAGTACCAAGTCAGTAATGGTTATGCCATAAGTGAAACACCACGTTCCTGAAAAATTTATGCTGTATCTGCATATAAAAGATTTTGTCTCTCTCTTTTTTTTATGCATGAGGATGGAATTGTACATTGTTTCTTGTTGAACAGTAGTTTTGGCTGAGCACTGTTTTTAAGTTGAATACTGTGTTTCGTGAATTTGTTCAAACGTGCTTTTAGAACCTAGCCAAAAGGAAATTTTACTTCTACTCCTGGCTGCATTATTGACATAGCGATCTTGTGAAAGTGAATATGTATACTTGTGTATCATTTTCTCTAGTACATATGTAAGGCATTTCGTTTACCTCGCCAGTGGTGGAAAACTCAACTGCATATTCCCATACACACTCAAATTCAGAAAGAAATGACACCGTACTCAGGCCGGACCTTTGATCTTACGACTCGAGGCGATCTCCAAAAATGGTGTCCCATATTTTTTTAAAAAAAACTAGCTATTTTGTTTTAGTCTGTCATATTCTGTACTTTACGGATGCAAATAAGATTAAAGATAGAACTAAATCAGATATCCACATCCAATGTTAATTACAACTAGTTAAGAATAAGCCAAACACATATAATCGAAAGCTTGAAAGTAAAAAGCGTGAGAGACCAAAAGGGAGAGAGTGTCAATGAGACTGAACAAGTGAATAAAGTGATTATTTAAGCCACAGAGAAGATAATATTCAGTAGCTAAACTTTTAGATTTTTTAGATATAATGATTATTTGTGTTTGATCGTTGAGATTCCCTATATCTCGCAGTCTCCGGTTTATGAAAAATCTTGGATAACACATCTCCAAAGAAAACGAAAAAGGTGAAAAGCTTAATCATGTATATTCTCTCTAAACAAATATCTATTTCCTACATAAAAATAAATAAGCTTCCAAAATTTTAGACCCGAAACTTAAGCCTCTTGGTCCTCTATTAAATTTCGGCCTGAACGTACCTGGTGGAGATTCTGGGCTGTCAATTTTGATTTTTTGTAAAACTAGGTTATTTAGCACGAATCTCGTACTCGGCTACAGATAACAATAACATATAAGTTTCGATTACGACTCCAACGTGATTTACTTTAATTAATGCTACAAACATGAAAAGCAAATCTCATAATTTTTGACATCAAACTGATATGACATTGTTTGGAGTGATGTCCGCGCCCTCGCTAATAATGCTAAAGTGCAGGTATGCAAGCAATATGTATGAACCAAATGACTCATGCCCCCTGCCCTACGTGTTGATGAGAACCTTCAGCTGTAGGTTACGTTACATATGCTGAAAGTGAAAGATTTAACACAGTAAGATCAATATCCTCGATCACGCATATACTACTAGTGTTTTCCATATCAATACCTCAGCTCAAAATTGTTTTCCACAGGTTAGAATTTGAACCAACAATCGTACTTGTATGCTAGAATTTGAACCCAACAATCGTACTTGTATACAAGTAGCTTTAGCTGAGGCAAGTGTAAAAGCGACAAGTAATTGAACCCACCGGCGGAGCCAACTACAGGCTAGGTGAGGTAAGTGCCCACCTAAATTTTTGAAAAACAAAAATTCATATATACATTTTTAACTATAAAATTACATATTTGTTTGATATATTTGATCATTTAGTCATTCTAAAAAATTATGTTATCCATCCATGTGATATATTTGTCATAAAGTTATTCCTCTTGCCCTAAAAAATAATGCAACTCTACACCCACTTACTATATATTATTTCTTCCATTTCATTTTCTTCACGTACTATTATCATTCTCTACAAATTCATGAGTTAATTATTACTTTCCAAAGTTAAATTATTTGTCACTGAGTTCTAATTTATTCTTCAAATATTTAATTTCTATTTTTGTCTTAATAATTTTTTTTTATGATTCTTATTTGTATTATTTGTTTTTTCAAGTAAGTTGTCAAAGACGAATAAATTTTTTTGCCTTACTTAGACAAAATTACTGCCTCTGCCGACTGATTGAACGCGAACAATGGCGCTAGTATACAAGAACCTTTAGCTAAGCGAAGCTAATTGTGCTAGTCTTTCATGTCATGCATGTCGTTTCAATGCATGCCATAAGTAAAACATCGATCTAGAGGGAGGGTAGGGGCCTTTGCTTTGCATACATCTTTTTGATCATTTTCTTTTATTTTCTTTTGATTTCGTTTCTGGGTTTAGGTTGAAATACTCCTCAGGTACACGCATTTGATTCCAATTTTTGCATGCAAAATAATTCGATCTCCTTTAATAAAGTTTGTGTCTAATTCCAGTGAGAGTTCTGAAAAAGCTGGATGAAAAAGAGAGAGCCACTTCGATTGGACATTTTCTATTTGCAGGGTATTAGAACAGCGTAAAGTTGGATGCCAAAAGGAATGAAACCCTAATCTCACTCATTAAGCATCGTTGACACACCCTAGCTAGCACGCTATATTGTATTGGATATATAGTTTGGAGACACACATCGATATTTTTCTTCATTCCATTAATTTATACCTGCATGGTGTTTGATATGCTACATATAGATGATCAGTGTATTCTTGAAACTGTTGTAGAAGGATATTTGGTAGATTGAAAATTGTATCTTTTTTATTGATAAAATGTGTTATATATAAGTTAATACAATCTGTTATGATAAGTATACCTATAAAATAGAAATTTTTTCTATCTCTATTTAGACTAAATTTTATTTGACTAGTACAAGACACACACCAAAATATTTGAAGAATAAATCTCCTTAAACACTCCCCCTTTGTGTCAATAGCCTCAAAAATGATGCATGACTTGTCTTCACTAAAAATCTCGTCAAGCAAACAAAAACTTCATTGAAAAAATAAAAGCTTAGTCTAAGGGAAAAAGAGTTCAACGCATCAACTACAAACGCTACTATATGTGACGTAGACTCCCCCTGACTATAAACTCAGTCATGGAGTTCAGATAACTTGCACATACTAATGCGTCTCAAATGTTTCACAAATATAGATTTAGGTAATGACTTGGTAAACAAATCCATAGCATTATTCCCCGAACCTACCTGGCTCACATGGATATTCAGCAGTTGTTGTTGCTGATTGAAGAAGAATTTTGGCGAGCTATTCTTTGTATTGTCACCCTTAATGCAACCAAACTTCATTTGTTCAATGCATCTCGCATTATCCTCAAAGATGCAAGTGGGAGCTGTCGTAGTCAATGGTAATCCACTAGACCCTCGAATATGATGAATGACGGACCTAAGCCAAACACATTCTCTAACCACCTCATGCAAAGCAATGATTTCTAGGCGACAGACATTCACTTGGTCGCCTAAGTTATACCTTAGACGACGAACCACTTATTTCGTCGCCTAAGTGACCTCTTAGACGATGAAACCATCATTTTGTCACCTAAGAAGAAACCTAAAATGATGTAATGTCAGTGACTTAGACGACGATAGTGTGGTCGTCACCTAGGTCGTCACTTAGGCGCCGACATACTCTTTTCGTAGCCTAAGTGGCCACCTAGGCGACGACAATGTGGTCATCGCCTAGGTGGCCACTTAGGCGACGAAACGTATTACTTAGGCGACGAAACTGATCAATTATTAGCTCAATCAATTTCTTTTCCTCTCGGGCTATCTCACCCTCTCCTCTCAACTTCTCTCTTTTTCTCTCTTCACTCTACCCAGCAGACCGATCCTGGCCGAGAAAAAATCATCACGAAATATATCGATCGATCGATTGTGATTTTTCATCAACCTCTGCTCTCCTTCTAGGTGAAGCTATGTATTAACTCATTTCTCAGTAATCATTTATTTGAATTTAATACCGTACGTACGTATGTATGTACGTACATAAATCCGGTGAAATATTCCGGCGAATACATAGTTCTCGACGATCTTAGGTAGCTTAACTACTAGCTTGTTGTACTTATTGTATTGTTAATGTACGTAATTGTAAGGTAATTGGTTAATTAGTTAATAATTAATAGTATAATATATATATTATATTATATAATTAGTTAAAACATGTTAGCTAGATAGATTAAGCTAATTGGTAATCTATAAGCGCGCTAATTAATGATTTAATTAAGCTGGGTAGTACGTTAAGGTTAATTAATTAATAGTGTATATATATAGTATAATATATATATATATTAATATAAGCTAGGTACGTAGTACCTTAGCTAGCTAGATTATAGCGCGCATATATATAGTACATATATTAGATTAATTAGTTATTGGTTGAAAAAATATAATTAATATGATATATAACTGTTAACTTATTACGCATGCAGAAATATGGAGAATAATTGGATACAATTGGCGAATAGAAGTGATGTGCGATATATGGACAGAATCAGAGAGTTTGTAGTTTTTGCGATCGAACATGGTCAGGAAAAGAAGCGTTTCAGGTGTCCTTACAGAAAATGTCTTAACCATTAGTTTGTGACGGCTAATGTTATGTCGCAACACTTGTACGAGAACGGTATAATGTGGAGTTACACTACGTGAAGCGAGCATGGTGAAGTAGTAGACTTAAGCTCAAGACCAGACTTTAGTTACCATGGTGCCTCATCAAGCAATAGTGGCACCCCTTCATGGAACCCAACTGTGGATTTGGTCCATGATGCCTTTCCGGGATTTAGTCACGATGGACACCAACACCAAGAGGGAGGTTATGATACCACTCATAGGTATAATGACACATTCCCTGCTGCTAGCTTGGCCGCTGACACTAGTGAGATGAATAAGTACAATAGGATGCTACTTGAACCCCAGACCCTGGTGTGCCCTGGATGTCGAGAGAATGTGTTGCAATATATGATGTAGCAAACACAGATAAAAGTGAAGAATAAAATGTCACACAATGCATTTGACGAAGTACATGAGCAAATGTGTAAGTTGCTTCCCGATAATCACAATCTTCCGAAATTGCATTATAAGGTTAGAAAGATCTTGAGCAGCCCCGGCCTAAAGTACAAGATAATTCACGTCTGCCCAAATGATTATGTGCTATTTTACAAAGAATATGCATATTTGAACTATTGTCCCGTATGTGGCCAGTGCAGATATGAGAACTGGGAGAATAGAAGGAGTTCGAAAAACTAAATTCCTTTGAAGGTTCTTCGATATTTTCCATTGATTCCCAAATTGCAGCGTCTGTACATGTCTCTAGACACAGCAGAGGCGATGCGATGGTATGCAGAAAAGCGAATAGATGACGATGTACTAAGATATGCCGTGGATGGGGAGGCGTTCAAATATTTCGACAGGGAATTTTGAAACTTTGCAGCAGAAGTTTGAAATGTTAAACTCGGACTTTCTGCATACAGATTTAATCCTTGGGGTAGTAATAGCTATGTCGTCAGCACTTGGCCGGTTATTCTGATGTCATACAACCTGCCTCCGTGAATGTGCATGAACAAGGAATTTAATTTTCTTACTTAACTAATTCCAGGTCCTAAATATCCGGGGAAGTGCTTAGATGTCTACATCAGACCTTTGATTGACGAGCTGAAACTATTATGAGAAAATAGAGTCCCAAGTTATGACAAATTCACTGACACAATGTTCATGATGAGGGTAGCCATAATGTGGACGATCATCAATTTTCCAGCGTATGGGATGTTGGCAGCCTGTAGGACGAAATGATATAATAAATGTCCTATATGTTTGGACGACATGAACTCTAGTTGACACACGAGGAATGTGTGTTACCTGAGTCACCATAGATGACTTCCTCACGATCACCCTTAGTGACAGAATGAAGCTTATTTTGAGTGGACGGTATAGAATAAGCTTAAACCCCATAGTTGGTCTAGTAAAGAGATTTTACAGAGGTTGACCTATTTTGACTTTGGTGTGTTGACAAATAACAAGGATGTACATAAACGCAATCTAATACCTCCACATGATCTCAACTATTGGCATCACAAGAGTATATTATTTGAACTCCCTTACTGGTCAAAGTTGAAGCTGAGGAACAACTTGGATGTGATGCACATATAAAAGAATATTTGCGACAGTGTGGTGGGAACAATTCTCCGTATTAAGTTCAAAACTAAAGATACTCTCGATATTAAACACTTTAATTAATTATACTTTAACCCAAATTCTTACAGATGATCAACAAAAATATGATAACCACGGGTGTGGGGGTGGGGGGCGGGGCTGGGGGTGTCCTGGCCAAAGCACTTGCTAGCAGGGAAGTCGGTTAGACACTATATATACCCCGGATATTTTATGAACGGTGTAAAATTTCATTCATTGGCCCGAGATGAAGGAAGAAGAACATAAAACTGTGGGGTCGTGGTTGGGGATGACAATGATATATACTACGGGGCTCTTGTATATGTCGTTCAGCTATGTTACGGGAATGATGTCAACGTTTTCCTATTCAAGTGCAAATGGTGCAAGCGTACAAATGAAGATTTGGGACTTTTATTAGTCGATACAAAATCAAGCTGGTATGAGAATGAGTTTTTCGCTCTTGTTGAAAGGACCCAACCCCGATTTAGCTCCCTAAATCGGAATCAAACCCCTTCGAAAACACAAGCCAACAAAAACCGTAGAAATTTTGGCAGAGTTTCGTTACTAGCATGGAATTACCATTACCTGCACGCGGAAAATACACTTCATCCTATGCCACAAAAAGCAAACCGTGGGCACCAATCCCATCCGGATTTCTCAATATATTAACAGTAAAGTAAAACAATAAATATAAGAGTACTTTACTGAAATCCGGTGTAAAATTGTGTAACAATAATAACAGATTTCTCAGAGCGACCTCTAATATATAAACATATAAATATACCACAGTAGGTAGAACAATAAACCTACTGGAAGAAAAGCTCGAGCACTATGCCTCCGACCACGACGTGCGACATCAGAGCCTGAACTGCAAACTGGGCACGGAAACTGAAAAGCCCAGGGGAAAGACAATAAACACGTTAGAGTGAGTGGACGAAAATAAATGTTTTTCACCAGTTAATATATATGTTTAAAACAACATATGCGAGTCCAGGTAAATAAAAACCATAAGTACACGAGGTAAAACCATAATCCTCCAGCGTACTGAGCATGCAAGTATAAATCCCACGGGGTCACTCATGGACACACACCGTGCTAGTACAGTCCGAATCACGAGGTCCTTAGTCCCCGTGATTCTAAGCCAGAAATGGCCTCGGTTCCGGGGAAACGCCCCTCACCGGTCAGGTCGGGATAACAACGTCCCTCCTGGCGGCCTACCATCGGGAATCAGCCGAGAGGCAAAGTGTATCTATACAACAACGTAACTGAGACTGTACTCTGTGAAAATCCAAATCATAAACAATCCGATGCAAATGCATGAAACAATATAAAAGTGTATGCATATTCGTATACGTATATCCGTATAAGTATAATCGTATAATCGTAAAACACATGCTCATGCAATCCGTAATCTCAATACGCATGCTCAAGTTCGTAAATCATATAAAAGACTCGCAATCATTTCCGTGAAAAGTAATTGTCCACCCACAGACTTGCGTAACGCGTATCGCGTTAACCCGTGATCCGGCGGAAAGTCCATCGCCAAACAAACGATCACGAACACCTGAATATTCACAAAATCCATTTCTCAAAGTCATAACTCGACAATACAAATCAAATCACGAGAAACCACCGTTCTCGGAAACACGAAATTCAAAGTCGACGAATCGCCGAAAATCCGTATATGCACACCACAATACCTCGCTATACTTTCGGTCGCTCAATTCGAAAAATGAACCTCCCCACTGCGATCGGGGCGCAATTTCGAGTCAAATGACATGCAACTTGTCGAAAGTCCAAAAAGTCAAACCGTTGACCACCGTCCACGGCGGCGCCGCTGTCAAAATGAAAATCTTCCGGCGGAGCAACCCCTATTCCACTCAAAATCATGCACTGAGCAACTTTGTCAACTGCAACAAAGTCCAATTCTCACTCTAACTAGGTCAATTTCAAGCAAAACCGAATTGGTACACAAATTTCAAATCCAAAATTCTTCATCCACAAATCGAATTAGAACACCAAACTTACATGGTAGCTTCATGGTGATGAGGGCTACAAAGCCCACCCCAAAGTTCAGCTCGAATCGGCCTGAAAAATCGAACCCGAATTCTTCAAAATTTCATGAACTTTGATCAAAAATATCTTCCACCTCCGGTGACCTCGCCGTGCGTGGTGGCCGGGGTAGGCTCGGGAGGTCGGGGCGAGCAGAACGGAGTAAGCCCCAAGCCATGGGGTTGCCGAAATCTCCTCGTCGTCGGCAAGCCGTGAGCCACCGTCGAGCACCTTCCTCCACCATGGTCAACCAAAGTCAAACAAGGTCAAACTTACTATTTCCATCTTTGACTTTCCCAAAGGGGAAACTGCCATATATAGACTTTCCCAAAATGGAAACTCATAATTATCCATTTTAACGAACTTCAAACGCGCGTAACTTTCTCGTCGTATATCCGATTCCGATAATTCTCGCGGCCACAAACTCGTCTCGATGTACTCTTCAATAATCACCTGAAGTAAAACACATCGGTCAAACAGATAAAAAGTCAACCCTTGAACCAACACACATTTAAATCGACTAAACAATCCGCAAACGGTAATAATCACAACTAAATCTTCGTAACTCCGAATAATGCTCCGAAAGTTCCCACAAACTCAAAATTAAATTCTGAACAACTTTCGTGAAGAAACCAAAACCAAATTCTCGTCCAGTAATTTAGTCGTTAAGTAGCTCGCCATTATAACCCAATTTCGTCGAAACTTCAAATATTCATAATTAATTCCTCGGTCGTCCAAATAACGATCCGGAACCGCCCACGAACTCATAATCACACGTAAAACGACTCTCGAGAAGAGACCCAGCTCAAATTCTCGGCTAATGATTTAGTCGTTAAGGAGTCTGGCGATTCAATCAACTATCGGCAATCTGCGACTATGCGATAACTCACGTATACAGCTGATCATACTGCTGATTCTGGTCCGGGTCGTCACACTTGCCACCTTAGTTAGGCAGGTGTTCTATCTTGATGATCCAAAAGTTAGTGAATGGTAGAAAATAACGAACCATATCTCTCATCAAGGAATATGGAATACCACGACAACTGAAGGGACGCCGGCGACTGAAGATGCTGCACCGCAAAGAGACATTCATGCATATGAAAAGCCTAATATTTCTATCTTCTACTCCAACATAATGAAAATGGTTCAAGTTGGTGAATGCTTACTCATGCCTAATGGCTCTACAAATCTAACTCAGTATGAGATTATAGATCTAGAGAATGATGGCAGTGAAGATGAGATGGAGGATGACGACGAGGACTCAGGATATTCGTCGAATGACGTTGAGTATGATGATGATGAGGAGCAATCGGATAATAGTATTGAGGAGGATGATGAAGTTTATGACGAGGAGTACAATATAACAAATAGGGATATTAATTAATAATTAATTATTGTAATCTCACTTTTTTGAGGTAATTATGATTAATTATGTTGTGATCGACGAGGAGTACAATATAATTAATATTCTAAATTCGATTTTTTTAACGAGGATCGGAGTACTAGTACAATTATTCTGTCATTCCCGACATAACTAATGGATCCGGAATTGAACTGGTTAATTCGGATCAATCGGTCTCAGGACTTCGAATTAATTAATTAACGGTTAATTAATTTTTAATTACCGTATGTATACAACCTTACATCGTATTTCTTTGTGTCTACTTTGGATGATACTTTGACGCACAAATTTCACTTTGGTATGTAGGGTATGACTTAGACGACTAACAGAGCTTATTTTGTCGCCTAAGAAGGTACTTAGACGATGAACCTAACTCTTTTTGTCGCCTAAGTCATACCCTACATGCCATAACCCTAAATCCTACATACCCTAAACACCTAAACCCTTTCCCCTAACCTGGAATTACTTAGGCGACGAAACCAGTTGTGTTCGTCGCTTCAGAGTAATCTTAAGCGACGAAATGTAACTGTTTTCGTCTCTTAAGTCATAGTTTCACAATCTGACCTCTAAGAGCACGACCATGCATACCATCTTCAAAAATAATTTTTTCCCTTCAGGGCATAGAGTAACCAATTCTTGGACTGTGAGTGTCGACGGTTCGAAAATTGGAGTTACGAAGATTTGCATATCAATGTTTCAATTTCATTGAAATTTTAGTTTTATGTTTGACTACTCCAATCAAACCCTTAAGTTACTTTGTTTTGAATGAAAATTCATCCACTTACATACTACGCGATGATGAATATATCCAACGGTTGTTCTGTCCAAATTCAATTTCGTGAATGTTGATATGGAGTGAATATAGAAATACGGTCACTTAAGTTATACAATATTAGTAGATATATAACAAGTTTTTAGTCTTCAGTAATTTTTTTTACAAATTTCAATTAATTTATAATTAGCTAATAAATTAGGTTTTTACGACAAGACAAACACCCATAACTTTATTAATGGGTTTACGAATTATTTTTCACGATAGTTTTCGTCATTTAACTATTTCTTGATAATCACTGCAAGAATATATTGATTCGATCAATTTCTAAATTTATCCGAATTAATTAGGTTCAATTTTTTTCTACAATATTCTATAAATGTAATGATTACATCTGACGATTGATTTTTTTTATTCTTAAGCAACTACCAAATATTAATTTTCATATCTTTTTAAAAAAAATGTACTTAGGAGACGAACTCATGCCGTTCGTCGTCTAAGTGATGACTTAAGCGATGAACCACACGATATCGTCGCCTAAGACTAAATATTCTGGCGGTTCAATAAACCTGCGCCAATTTTTTTCGAGGTAGTTTAAATATCACTTAGGCGAAGAATGCATGTGGTGTCGTCGCCTAAGTCCAATTTTTGGCGGTTCAGTTTTTGAGCCATTTTTTTCGGGGCCCATTTAAATACCACTTGGGCGATGAAACATACCACTTTCGTCACCTAAGTGGATAATTAATCTACTTAGGCAACGAAATTAATCATTTCGTCGCCTAAGTCGGTCATTATATCCAGATCTGAATCGACTTTTCCCAGCCATTCACTCGATCGATCTCTCCCCCCAAAACCCCAAAAATCGATCCTCTCGATCTCTCTCTACCAAACACCCCCAAACCTGGCCTTCTCTTCCTTACCAAGTCGCCGTCCTCCTCCTTGCTGACCACCGCCGTATGACGTTCTCCTCCTCTCTTTCTCCCAGAATTTCCTCTCTCTCGAAATCTCCGGCCTCGCTCTCCCGGTAACCCCCTCCTCCCAATCAAGTAATATATATATATATATATATATTTGTATTGTGTATGTATTATATGCATTTATGGATTTATATATGTATTAGATTAAATGAATTAGCTAGATTAATTAATATATATTGTATTATTTTTCTGTGAATTAAATTAAATGTGGGTATATTGTATATAGTTAGATTACTATTAGATGTGAATTAATTTGGGTGTATTGTATTTAAAAAATAATTTAGGAATTAATATGCATATATTTTATTTGGTAAATTGGTAATATAAATGTCACAAAATAAATTGGATAATTAAATTGGTGAGATTTGAATAAATTAGATAAATCTGGATATATTTGTGAAATTTAGATAAATTTGAAAAATGTATATAAATTGGATAATTTTGTAAAATTTGGATGGTAAATTAGTAATATATATGGAATTGAATTTATTCGTAAATTGGTAATATATATCAAATTAAATTTAATCGTATGTATATTCATGTTATTTGTGAAATTTGGATAAATTCGATTCTTTTCTTCGAAATTAAGATAAATTGGATATATTAATTTGTGAAATTTAGATAAATTGGATATATTTATATTTCATGAAATTTGGTGACAATTTGGATTAATTTTGATGAATTAATTTGGATAAATATATTGTTAATAAATAATTTTTTGATTTTCATTAATTACGATCAATAGCGCCAAAGAATAGGCGATCACAAGAAGAGAGGGAAGACAAACTCCAATCCATTGCACAAGCAATGCGTTGGAGCCAAACTGAGTCGGAGGAGACCGTTTCGGCTCCTCCGAATCGTTTGGGTATGCCGATTGGCCCAATCGTCACTGTCCATACCGACGACCCGTTCACTACAGCACACGGTGCACAACGAGGAGGCAGCCATCAGATGAGGTCACCAAACGGTGTCGAGGACTTGGGAAGGATGCGAAAACTGAGAGCATAGTCAGGTCGACCTTGAAGAAGATCCCGATGCCGTTCAACGATTTCACCCGAGGTCCTCCGTCCTCGTAACTCGGCAGCCTCACGACACACACCATCGACTCAATTATACGGAACAACATCTGTATGGTTGCCACTTCGTGAAACAAGCTGCCTAAATCCGAGAGGTTGAGGGTGTACCGCGAACTCTCGGTAATACTAATTAATTTTTTATATTTTTATAATTAATTACGAACCAAGAAGCTAGGCATAATGTTTAGGTTCTAATTTTTTTTTCTAGACACATTTCGATATCGACGGCATGCCGGAGATGATGGAGCACATCAACACCGTCGCCAAGAACATTTTCAAGGATTGGAAGTACATCATCCACAAGTACTATCTCCGGCATGGCGCCACGCCGGTCCCACTTGAGTTGCGGGACAAAAGAGAATAGGAGTGGGAATGGTTGGTCGGACACTTTGAGTACAACAAGTATAAGGTTCATCTTCATTTCCTTTAATTTGAGAAAATTAAATAATTTATTATTTTTAACCATTTATTTATTATTTAATGATTTTTTTGTCAACAAGTTAGGTCGGATGCCAATAAGGCAAACTGTGTGAAAAAGGATAAACACCATACTTCAGGCTCCAAAGGCTTCATATTCATCGCAAAGGAGCACAAAGATAGGGGTTCGAAGCATTATCTCCTAGATGTCAGCGTCTCGGCTTATGTCAGGCACATGGTGGACGATGAAGCGAGTCAACAAGGGGTAAGTGACTCATCTTGCTTAACTCAATTCAATTTAATCGTACTTCCAAAATGTATCAAAATTTACTATAATGGTAATTACATTTTTAATTTCAGGCGTCCTGGAGAAGTTGACGAACACCCAGCTAGAAAACCCAGGTATGACGCCCAAAGAGTTTCCCCCTCTATCGGTAGAGAGCCAAATTGCCATCGCCGATGCTGTTTACGACCGCCGAGCTAGCAATGAGGTTCGTGGGTTTGGACGGAGGGTCCATAGAGATTTGTCATCCCAGCCCTCATAATCGTTATCCAGTAGGCGAGGTGGGGTCGATGTCGAGGAGGTCCGAGCCACACAAGAGCAGACTCGATTGGCACATGAGTCGGTTGATTGGGCCTGGGAGCAGACCATGTCGATACAGGGGCAGCTGAACGCACAAAACCAAATAATGGCGGACTTTTTCACGATCTGCGCACACATGGGATTTCCCGTTCCCGACGACTCTTGTCGTCCCCCCTCCTCACGGGCCCAACGACGACTATCAGACCAGCGGCGACAGAATAGACGGCCTATTTACCCCCCCCCCCCCCCCCCCCCATAGTTTAGTTTTGTATTTTCTTTAATTTGTAAAAAAAATTATATATAATGAATATTTAATGAATATAATTAATTTTTATATTAATTTATAATTTTTAAAAGTATTATTAATAATTTATTTAATTCACAAAAAGGCGTGTTTCGTCGCTTAAGTGTATTCACTTAGACGACAAACACGAATCATCGTCTACATAGGGTACTTAGACGACGAAACGTTATCGTCGTCGAAGTGGTCTATGAGATGACGAAGCGTGTTCGTCGTCTAAGAGGTCTCTGAGACGACGGACATACTTTGTCGTTCAGAGGGACAATTTTTCGACGCCCAAGTACTTATACGACGCAGTATTTTCGTCACCTCAGATGGTACTCAGGTGACAAAATGTATAAGCTTCGTCATCTATGTACTTAGGCGACAATTCATAGACGACAAAACCTTGGCGACGAAATTTTCGTCGCCCAAGTACTTAAGCGATGAAAAACGCCACTTAGGCGACGAAAATGCTTTGTCGCATAAGTGTATTTTTCTTGTAGTGACAAATCATACTGCAGTAAAAATGCTCACAATAGGAGAGGAATTCGACAGGTCGAAGTCCTCACTTGACGGGTCGAACGAATGGTTCTGTTTGATCCAAGGTACCGGATTTGACGGGTCAAAATCATTCTTCGATGGGTCGAAAGACACCTTTAGGTTATCAAAATTCACTACCTTCGACGGGTCAGAAGACCTACTCGACAGGTCAAAGATTCCAAAACTTTTATGCTGCGACTAAATCATCCCTTTTTCAGGAATTTCAAATTTCTCTCTATACTCTTTGTAAGGGAAGAATAAACTCGTGTCAATGAAACCCTTCAAGTACATGAAGATTTATTTTACTCCATTCCAATAACGTTGCATAGGCACAGAGCTAAATCTAGCTAACCAACAATTTCACTGAGAAGGCAATATCTGGACGCGTGTACTGTGCTAGATAAAACAAAGCTCCAATAACACTAAGATATAGAATTTCAGCTCCCAACATCTCCTCATTGTCATCTAGCGGACGAAATAGGTCTTTCTTGGGGTCTAGACTATGAACAACCATTAGCGTGCTAACAAGGTATGCTTTGTCCATACTAAATTTCCTGAGAATCTTTGGGACATAAGCATACTAATGAATAAGGATTCCACCAACTCGATGCTCCAGCTCTAATCCGAGGCAAAGTCCAGTCCTACTAAGGCCTTTCATCTCAAATTTAGATTTCAAGTAGCCAACCGTCTCATTGATCTCGTTAAAAGTCCTGATGATGTTCATATCATCTACATAGACTGCTACTATAGAAAATCATAAACTGGTTCTTTTAATGAACACGTCAGGGCATAAGTCATCATTCTTGTATCCATTCCCAATCAATTAGTCACGAAGACATGTATACCACATCTTACCAGGTTGTTTCAATCCATTTAGAGTTACTTGATTTGGGTATTGCAATGTCATCTGGCACTTCCATGTATATCTCTGAATCAAGATCCCCATAGAGATATACAATAGACACATCCATAAGTTACATGATTAATTTCTTGGACGCTACCAATCGTATCAGGTAGCGAAAAGTGATGATGTCCATAATAAGAGAATACGTCTCCTCATAATTAATCTCAGGGTGTTGAGATAAACATTACACCGCTAGTCTAGCTTTATAAAACAAGGCCTCATTCTTCTTATTACACTTCTGAACAAAGACTCATTATGTCTACCGGCTTAACATTCGGTGGGCATAGCACTACCAGACCTAAAACTTGGCTTTTCTTCAGAGAGTCTAGTTCGGCTTGGATTGCTACCTTCCAAGTCGGCCAATCTTCTCTTTGTTGGCAATCCACCACAGAGCGAGGTTCCACGTCGTCGTCTATAATCTCCTGAGCGACGGAATAAACAAATGCATCATCAACTAACATTAAAGATCTATCCATAAAAACACGCACAACATTTTTTCTTTGTACTCTGACATCACAAGAGGTTCTGCGGTGTCTTCCAGATATGTCAATTTTGATTCAAGGACATAACTGTAGTCCCAGGCATCACAATGTTAATGATAAATTGATCAATTTGTACCTCGATGGCATGCCCCTTAACCGGTGACTCATAAGTATATTTTCTTGGTCTCCCTCTTTTCTTGGTGGGAGCCGAGGCCGATGCAACACCTTCCACATGGGCAGGAAGAATGTTTTCTTGCCCGGTCTTAGTACTAACTAATCCTTTTTTCGGGATTTCCAACTTTCCAGGAACATTTGCAGCAGGTATATCCGATCTCGTCACTTTAGCGATTTCATTAAAGGAGTCAAGGATGGAGTTTGCTACTTTCTCAAGATCGAGTATTCTTTGCATTTCTATCTCACTCAGAGATATGCAATGATCATAATGAGACATAGTGGGATTAGACCACATCAATTCCTGACGTTGAGCCAGAATAGATACATTCATTCCTCCCCCTAACGTCAGGAAACATGTCTCATCGAAGTGATAATCTGTTAATCTTGAAGTAAAGAGATCTCCTGTCGAAGTTTCAAGATATCGAACTATTGTTGGAGCTTTATAGCCAACATAAATACCTAATCTTCTTTGAGTACCCATTTTGTGCGATGTAGAGGCGTAATTGGCACATATACTGCAGAACCAAAAATACGTAAATGTGAAATATCAGGCTCATATCTAGTTACCAACTTGTGCACACTGAATGGCTGGAGGCCTACGGGTCAAAACGAAGAAGCATAGCTGCGTGTAACACTGCATAACCCCACACGTTTGTATGCATTAACAACGCGCGAGACACAAGTTGTAACTGCTTGATGTGAGTCTATGCTAAACCGTTCTAAGAATGAACATGAGGAACGAGATATTCAACTTCAATCCTAACAGACATGCAGTAATCATCAAAAGATTTTGATGTAAACTCTCCTACATTGTCCAATCTAATAGACCTGATTGGATAATCCGAGTGGTGAGCCCGGAGCTTAATAATTTGTGCCAAGAGTTTAGCAAATGCAACATTCCTTGTTGATAGTAAAACAGCGTGTAACCATCGCATTAATGCATCTACCAAAACCATGAAATATTTAAATGGTCTATATTCTGGTTTAATAGATTCACAAATATTACCTTGGATACTTTGTCAGAATGGAATATTGTCATTGTTGTCAACAACAAAAGAACGACGTGCCTGCAACTTTGCTAAGGAACAAACTTTGGAAAATGAGTGATGTGCATCAGAGTTTGAAATATATGAATTTGGTGGGATAACGCACGATGCCACAACGGTACTTTGCCGGGATTGTGTTACACTTGTCTTGCAAATCGAGTCAGGATTGAGAGGAGTAGTCTTATCCACCCTATCTAAAAAATGGATGACCATGAGTGTTTGTGAATATTTTGATCATCATGTCACGACCTGGATTCCCAGTCAAAATTTCCAAAGTTTGTGTGAGTCCTAGTCATAAGAAATCATGTGAGTCATGGCATTGGATTCAGTGATCCGAGCCGTAGTTAGATATAGACCACTACGAATAGCCGGAAACATCTCTAGAATGCGCTTGCATCCACATTCATCAGAGGTGATACATAATAATTCTTGTCCATTCTCACAATATGTTTCCAAGTAGAAACTGCTGGCGCGAATATCCTTGAAACTTAGCAAGGTGTGATTGGCCTTTGGCGCGTATAAGGCCTCAGTGATAAACAATCGTGTACCATGAGGCAGCAAAAAATTTTCTGCACCATGCCCTTGAATAACCAGTGATGCATCTTTGATGGTAGTCATTGAGGATTTGTATGGAAAAAGATCCACAAACAGTTGCTTATTCCACAGAATCGTGTGGGTAGTACCACTATCTGCAAGACATTCAATCTGGCCTTGAGACATCTACAAAACCAATAAAAATAAGTGAGTCTTAGAACTAAAGACTAGGTGGATACTTTAATTAAACACTTAAAGATTTGAATAGGGATGTGACCCTTATTGAGTGCTGATATAACATGACAGAAACCGATATAAAATTACATCTGCTACAGACTGATGTAAATACATCAAAAACACCACAAACCGGATATAACCTTTGATGGTTTGAAGAAACCCAAAATAAAATTTTATTTTCAGATACTAAGTCTTGACGGATTGATGTAAATGTTCGACAGGTCAAAAAATCTATCCAGAAGCACCCCTTTCGATAGGTTGAACGAATGTGTCGATGGGTCGAAGGAAACCTAAAACCGATATCGATTTTCATATATCTATCCTTAATGGGTCAAAAAGTATTCTTGACGGGCCGAAATGGGAGATAAACAGAGATAGAAGAAATCAATCGACGGGTCGCGGAAATCTTCAACGGGTCAAAAAGTGCAAAAATTGATCCAGAAAGGAGTCTTCGACGGTTTGAGAAGAATCTCAACGGGTCAAAGAATTTCTAAGACTAAAACTTCCTCTTTTTTCGGGTCTCATTTTTACTTTATCATTGTGTCATTATGCCATATAAAATTGTAAACATCAAACCATACACTAAATGAGGAGTGAAATAAAATTCTCAACACTTTCATATCCCGAAAAATAGAGAAAATTATATTACTTGCCAATTAAAAAGTTACATCATAGATGTTCTTATCAAAAAACCAAAACAAGCCAAAAACAAACTACAAACTTGAATCTATTATAGAGCACCTTTTACATAGGCTATTCAAAATTCAGAGTAACTAGATCCATCTCCTTGTTCTCTGCAATCACGAGATTGGTATCAGCATCCATCTCAAAATCTCCAGCAAAGTTGGACTCTTGAGCCAAGTATTTCTTGTGCCTCTTGTAGATGTTCTAGATTTCTTTGCTAGCATGACACTGTTTGTGCATATGCTTTGTTGAACCACACCGGTAACAGGTGAATTTTCCATAATTAAAATGCCTTTGCCCATTATTAGCTGAACCAGATTGGTTCTTGTTGGAGTTGGCGTTCGCATTTCTATGCCCAAGTCAAATTTTGATTGCGGCCTAGGCTACGCCCATTCCCTCCTTTCTCGCCACATAGAGCTTGTCCTCCACGATTATAAGGTTCCAAACAAACGTTATTTTTGTCCTTATGGTTTCCTCCAGTTTGGTAACTCTCAGACTTTCTAGTACTAGCCGGTCATCAAATATTATTGAAGATGATATCATGGTACCTTTCTTTTTTAGCTAGGCTATTAATGAGATCACTGAAGGTAAGGATCCTCCCTTGTTCGTACTCGAGCCGGTACTGATGAGCAAGGATGCTCATGGATGTTGGGAAAGTATTTAACGACTTTTCAATCATGTCGTTCTCAAACTTTTCCACCCCACAGAAGCTCAACCCAGACCGTAGATCCAAGGTCGCTTGATTATAATCATGGATCTTTGAAAAATCCAGAAGCCGAATGGCTTCTCACTTACTAGTCAACTCAGGAAGCTATGCATCATGCACCTTATCGAAGCGTTGCTTCAAAGCATCCCACAGATCCAGGGGATCAGTTTTCTTTAAATACTACTTCTTGAGAGTTTGATGAATATAACGCTTCAAAAACATGAGTTCTTGAGATTTTTATTCCTCTGATGATGGAATAATGTCTAGCCCATCGGGTTGAATGGTATTTCTGAGTCTCTTTCTTATGAATGTGTTAACCATGATGGCATTCATTTCCTTGAAGATCAAGGATGTCGAACTCTGGCATGATTGACTCATTCAAACTCATTTACAAAATACAAAGAGATTTTATTAGTATCGATCAAAAAACCACGATCACTAACATCAAGTTTTAATTAATAAGAATGTGATCCACGATGTATGGTCACAAAATCGATCATCAATAAACGGTGGCTCAAAAACCATACCCAGAAACCGTGATTAACCATTATATAGCATCGATTCCTCTTTCTTTCTTTTCTTTTCTAAATCATAACTCCCCCAAGACCGTCACTCATACTCTATGGATATAAGTCCATAGGAACTAGGGCATAGGTATGCAATAATCACAAATCATAATATCACAATCCTAAGATCTAGGGTTTTACAGAAAGTAAGTTTTATTCCTAAATCTAAAGATTGGCGGTTTAGAAAATTTATCTCGATTGGTGATATGCTCGGTATGACTGATTCAAAAGTTGGGCGACGTTGAGGAGGAGCTCATCTGAAGTGGTTCATTGGAGGTCTAACAATTTTGTCGAATTTGGGAGGTTTGTAGGAGTGTGTGCTTGACAAGGAGGATCGAACTACAAAGATCACCGGAAGAAAGAGGAGCCGACGATAGAGATCGGCGGTGGAGAATTTTAGGGTTAGGATTTTTTTTCATTGTGGTGATAGCTGACTATTAACTCAGAGCATGTCCGAGAACTTGTTGTAGAGAAATATTTAATAGACTGAAAACTGTAAGTTTTTCAATGATAGAATATCTTATATATAGGCTATTATTATCTGTTACAATCAGTATACATATAAAGTAGGGATTCTCTATATCTCTATCTAGACTAAATCTTATTTGATTAGGATCAGACATATACCAAAAGTTACAGAGAATAAATCTTCTTAAACAGAAACTACGATTTACAAATAGCTACAAATATATTTAAAAAAAAAGTTACAAATACTATCAGTGCATCAGTCTAGGGCCGAAATTGGCTCACGTTTAATAAGTGTATTCTTGATCGACTTCTTAATTAATTTACTTCTCAATCATCTAATTCAAGTTGTTCCATAAGGATGGTTCTATGGTTGGAAGCATTCATGATATTTAGTATTAGACGATTTTCCACTGCTTAGCACTGTGCAGCGGGTGTTACCCATTTTTATCCAAATCCAATCATTATCAGATAAATAGAACACAATATTTGAGAAATTTTCTAATATATTGATCAATCTCGAATTGGGCATATATACACGCATATTTATTGTCCTAGAATGAAACCTAATCAATTACAGAATCCTACTTAAGTACAGAATATACACTTCTTAAATATATAAGGAGTGTGACTCACTCTAACGATAACTAAACACATGTCTTATTCTTTGGTTAAATTTTAATAAAGTCGTCGAGGGTGGTCGACTTAGTTCACTGAACTTGGAGCTTGTGGCCTGCATCTACACTATAATAGACCTTGTCAAAATGTTGGTTGGGCATGAAACTTGGAAGTTTCCTGGTCATGAAGTGAGAGATAGGAATCACTTCCCAGACATGGGAAATGAAACTGAACTCAGACTCGAGACCTTGTCGTTGCGTGCTGGCTAGGGTGGGTGAACAAACTCAAGGAAAAGCTTGTGAAAAGTGACCAATAAAAGCTTGTGAAAGAGAAGCCATTCATCTGGTATCGAAAGAAGACAGAGGGGGATTCAAATAGTGTATAAGAGAGTTGTGAGAGTGAGTCACACGAAGAAAGCTGAAGCCATTGTTGATCCAGTTCGTACACATAATGAAACTCAGGCTAGCTACACAGATACATGTCCAATTGTGATTGGATTAAACAGAAAATGGGCAGCGCTCCCTGCCTAGCCATTGGCAGCCAAGAACCATTATTTATTATTTGTGATTGCAATTTTTGCCTTTCTTAGGTAATAGGTATCCGATTAAAAAGATAGTCTCAATTTAGATAATAATTTTTTTGTTAGTCCTTGCGTAGGTCGAATATTAAGTATTTTGGTTGCTTATCACAATACCAGAATGCCTAACTTAGCCGACGAAATAGATTCGTCAGCTAAGAGCCTAATTTCGTCGTCTAAAAACTTATGCGACGAAATTTTCGTCGTGTTAGATTCATCGTTTAAGCTTCGTCTCAATGGTACTTAGACGAAGAAAAAACATAATGCGTTGTCTTAGAAGTTTCTTAAACGTCGAATAAAAGTCCGTCATCTAACATTCAAGACTACAAACTTTTGTAATCTTAAACAACGAAATATTTCATCGCAAAAAACTAACCTAGACGAAGAATTTTACAAATTCGTCGTCTAAGAACAAACATTTAGACGATGAAAAATTTACATTCATCATCTAGGTTCAAACACACGTACTTAGATGATAAAATATTTTACATTCATTATCTAGTATACCATCTTAAAAGAAGAAATTGTCATTTTTTCGTCATCTAATCGTTCCATTTAGATGACGAAAAAATGACAATTTCGTCATCTTAGATATAAAATTAATAAAAAAAATATATAAATTTCTGAAAATATTTAATAAATATAATATTGATTAAAATATCTACATAATAGCCGATATGTACAAAAAAATTGATATCTACATACGCCGGTATCCATATTGGTGTAGCTCAGCGTAGCCCAGTCCCGCAACCTTCGGCATCGTCATTGTTTCCTCGGTCTCGTGAATGCTGAGATGGCACATCTGAACTACAATTAGATTATATGCCCATCTATAACATCATGCATTCCATGGCTGTGAACGTCTCTTTGGTTTGTCAATCCACCTTGGCTTGCTCCTCGACCTCTCGAGGACGCGCCTCCGCCGGCTCCTCGACCTCTCAGATGTGCTCATAGACCATACTGAAACGAGCTCACGAGGTAGATGTTGATGATTGGCTCAAATCTCGAACTCCATCTCGTCCAAGACCCCGAATCTCCCTCCGAGGTTGGATTCCAACTGTCTTTTCATATATCTGAGTAGGTACATCCAATGGAGGGAGCTCTTCACACAAAGTGTGTAGGTTTTGTGCCAGCATCTCAGTCAATTCTTCCTCAATCAATTGCGTCACCATCTCCTACAATAAAATAAATAATTGAAAATAAAATTAAACTCGACTAACTCGGATAATTCTACCAAAAATTTGACATAATTTCTCCTAAAAGTAAAGGCAACCAAAAACCTGAAAACACATATAATTGAACCATTTTAGCACACGAAATAGCTGTATTCTCAATATAGCAATGTGACGACCCGGAACAGAATCAGTAGAGTAAACGGCCTAATTCACGAGGTAGCGCGTAATCGCAGTTTTTCGATAATTGTGTGATTTGCCGGTTTTGATTGCGACTTAATTATCTGTCGAAAATTTGAGTTGAGTCTCTTCTCGAGAGTTGTTGTACACATGATTCCGAGTTCATGGGCGGTTCCGGATTATTATTTCGACGACCGAGGAATATCTTATGAATATTTGACGTTTCGGAATATCGTCGAGTTTATCCATTCGTATCGAGTTTATCCGAATCGTAATGGTTATCGTTTTAGACCGTCGATCGTCCCGAGATGCAAGTATAAATATTGAAAAATAGTTTAAAAAAAATTGTCGAAAACACTGTTCGGGAAGTTTGACCGTCGTTTGACCAAGGGTTGACCGTTGACTTTCGTTGACCGGAGCTCTACCGCCGCTGTGCCGAACTGCCGCCGTCGAATTATGAGATTCTGGCCACTTCAGGCCTTAAAACCAGTATGGTTAGCTTCCTCTCTTCATTTTCTATGGATTGGAACTTGGTTTGACGTGAATTAATGCCGTTTTGGGGTAATTCAAACTCGGGAAAGTTTTGGATTTTCGCCGGTTTCGGGTGGCCGACTCTGGTCACTTTTGAAGTTAGGTGTTTGGGGGGAAAGGTTCCCCTCAACCTCTAGATGCTTTGGGTAGAAGAAATCGAAGGATGGTTGCCGTTTTGGAGCTCGCCGGAAAGTCACCGGAATCCATGGATTCCGTGACTTTCAAGGCAAATTTCGGCCACTGTGGTGGTTGGATGGTGGGGGTCCTTTGAGAGAAGTTGTAGGGTTGGTTGTGATGAGCAATTCTGTAAAGTTTGGCCGAGTTTAGGCACCGTCGCCACCGCGCCGCCGCCGCCGGCGGTGCTCCGGCGAGGTCCGGTTTTTCAAGGTTTTTATGTGTTTTCGACTCGTTTTCGCGCTCCGAACGCAGTCGTGAGGTTTTTGAGATGATTTGGATGCCGGATTTTTAGTCGAGGATTTATGCGGAGAGTTTTGGGAATTTCGTCAATTATTTTGTACCGCGTAATATATTTCCGGGAACGGTTGGTTTCCGAGGTGTGGTACAGTGTTATGAGCTACGATTTTGATCAGATATATTTTGTGATTATTCAGGGGATCGAGATCGTACTTCGGGCGAGGGATCTTCCGCCGGACCACGTGATTAGCGCGAGTGCGCGTTTTGCTCACCTTTCTGGCTAGAATCACGTGTGGGTCTGGGATCCCGTGATTCAAACTGTACTAGCACGGATGTGTCCATGAGTGACCCCGTGGGATTTTTCTATGCATGCTCTGTACGCTAGAGGAGTTTGGGTTTCACCTCGTGTACTATATCATATTCATTCATTTTGACTCTCATATGTTTTTATAACATATATTATTCGGCGAAAGACATTTATTTTCGTCCACTCACTCTAACGATTTTCATGTCTTTCCCCTGGGCTTTTCGGTTTCCGTGCCTAGTTTGCAGTTCAGATTCTGGTGTCTCACTTCGCAGTCGGAGGCTAGTCATTCGAGCTACCTTTATGCCCCAGTAGGTTACTTGTTTTGCCTACTGTTTTATATTTTATATATATACACTAGAGGTCGCTCTGATATGATACTAATATATGTTTTATGTGGTTTTCCCCAGATTTTCTATATTATACAGTTATGTTTACTGTTTATTTCTATTGTTATGATATTGAGAAATCTGGATGGGATTGGTGCCCACGGTTTGGCTTTTGTGGCATAGGATGAAGTGTTATTTTTTGGGTGCAGGTAAAGGCAATTCCGCGTTAGAAGCGTTACTCTGCCAAAATTTTAATGGTTTTTGTTGGTTCGTGTTTTCAGAAGGGGTTTGATTCCGGTTTAGGTAACTAAATCGGGATTGGGTCCTTTCAAGCAACAAATTAAACAACCCCATAACTGTATTTCAATGCTCAGTAAAATTTCAATCGAATCAATAACCAATCTGAATATTGATTCGTTCATCATAAAGTAAATTTCATCTGGTCACCATTTACATTAACCTATGTGCATATCGGAAAGATGCATCTAAGGTTTTTTGGCATAAACATTCACACAAAAAAAAGTTAATTTTGGTTTGTTTCGAATTTAGTTGTTACTTACAGCATTCAGAATCGCTTTCTCTTCGCCGGGTCTCACGTACATATATTTGTAAGTGTCTAAGAGTCCTACAAACCGTTTTGCATATGTTCCATGATCATGTAGCAAACCACAGTTGCGCCAAAATGGTGGTTCAGATCTTTCTTAACCCGGTTGATTGTGTTAGCATCCGACCTTGTCTATTATAGGAAACAGGAAGAAACAATTGAATAATAATAAATTATTCAAATAATATACTTTCTATTTGATATTTAACACATTACCTTAAATTTTCCGCTCTCAAAGTGTTGGACCAACCATTCCCATTCATCTTTCTAATTCTTGAACTCGTCAGGCGTATCGGACCCGAACTCATTATAGATCTTGTGCAATTAGTACTTCCAATCGGCATACCTATATTAGCCTATTCCTTAATGAAATCAAACTTCTCTTGACTCTCCAGAAAATTAAAGTGTACCTACAAATAAATATAAAGAGAAATTAAATATAGATATTATAATTGCTAATAACATAATTTAATTTATTTAAATCGATACACTCGTATCAAGAGATAGACTTACATCATGTCTCTCTTGCCCTATGGGAGCTCTGTCCATACCAGCGCCTGCATTGCTACCTTGCTGCGTATGGCGATGAAATATGGAACATCGATTTTTCGCGGGTAATCAAGCTGCTCAATTGCTTTGTTGGAGGACCTCTTATGAAGTCATAGTATGGAACATCGATCTTCTTTCTCGTCATCTTAACCATTTGATCGACTTTGATCCCCTTACACAACCCTCGACTGCGTTTTGGGGCTGGTCCTACAACAAAAATCACAAATTTAATTCGTATTTATTGAACACACTTCATCAAATTATAAAACCATTAAACATTCTACATATCGCATAAGAGATTACCTATGGTGTTATGCCCTTTGCATCGGGCATTGATGTACACTTAATCGTTTAAGAGAGTAGATGGTGATGGAGTCGTCGGGGTCTGAACATTTATTAGCAAGTCGAAGGCAGACCCTCTCCTTCCAGTGGCTCTTGGGTCGGTGTGTCACCTCCCTTCCTCTGACAGAATAACTGATATATGGCAAGTCTTGCTTCCTCTTGTTGTTTCCTCTTCCCACCTGAAATCTTTTGCAATATCCAAACACACAAAAAAAATCATTTCAGAACCAATTCATATGTTATGTAAAAAATAACAACATACATCAACCCTTATCAACAGCGCACATCTACCAACATGTATCAACACTTTAACAGCAGCACACATCTGAACCTTATCAAGACTAAAAACCAAGAAAATTAAATAGAATGAAAAACATAAACCAAGTACTGGTCTTCAATCATACCTGCAAAACATAAACAACAATCATACCTACATTCTCCACCTTAATACCCTACCTGCAGATTACACAAATAACCCAGCATAGCATAAAAAAAAAATCATCGACGAAACTGTATAGCCTCAACTCAGTCAAGAATACCACAAAAAATATCCAGCTAGTTCAATATCTCAGATTAACACAAGAATATAGACAATAGCCATTTGCTGTAAAATTCTAAATTTTGAGTGGATGAATAACTTGGAATGTACAACCAATAGTATGCATAACTTAGGGAGGATAGACTAAAAATGCACAGATCCAATGTTTCTTATTTCATTTCTGAGCATATATCAAACATTACAGCATAATCACAAGACAAATACCCCAAATTTGTATTCATGTTCATTACAACCATGTTCTTTACTCTTGTTCATACACCCAAATTGAAATTCTCCACATAACCCAAACTAACATTCCCCACTTTTTTTCATATAACCAAACCCTAAAACCCCAATTGATTGGGTGTGTGTGTGTGTGTGTGTGTGTGTGTGTGTGTGTGTGTGTGTGTGTGTGTGTGTGTGTGTGTGTGTGTGTGTGTGTGTGTGTGTGTGTGTGTGTGTGTGTGTGTGTGTGTGAGGGAGAGAGAGAGAGGTGAGGGAGAGAGAGAGTGGCCTTTTGAATCGAGGTGGTGTCCTACGATGGACATCATGTGTCGGCGTCGGCGAATGGTCAGGGTTCGGGGAGAGAATTGGGAATAATAGGGATTTGGATTGAGAGAAATAGGGAAAGAAGATCGATGTAATCGATCTTATTAAAACGAACTTAGACGAAGAAAAACTTTTGTCGTCTAAGTAAAAAAATTTGTCTTCTAACAAAATTGAAAACTTCTCAAAAAATGGAGAAAAAAAATTTACCGCCAAATATTTGGGTGTTAGACGACGAAATGAAAAGATTTCATCGTGTAAGAATTAAGTTGAAGTTAGGTGACGAAATAGAAAATATTTCGTCGCCTAAGTATTATTTTCTTTTAATTTTTTAGATCATTTTTAAAAAATTAAATTTTGGTACCTATATATATAATTTGGATAGTATTATACACTATATATATATCATTTGAATAGAATTTTTAAAAAAAAATTGGATGCAAGGATAAAATCATGCGCTATATATATACACTAAATTTGTATAACTTAACAGTTCGCGTGTCAATATTCCCTCCACATCAATATTAACAAAATTGAATTTGAACAAAATAACTGTTTGATATATTAATCACAACATAATATATACGTAGACAAAATTAGGAGAGATTTGAAGTTTAGTAAGCGTATGATCATGGTACTCAACCATAAAACGTCATTTCAATGACACCGAAACATTCATAAACAAATTTTCGTAACTCCGTTTTTTGAACCGGAGACACTTACAGTAAAAGAAATGGTTAGCATATGCCTTCGACGAAAAAAAATATGCATTATAAGATGATACGTATAGTCGTGTCCTTAAACGAATGGCAGTGAACTGAATTAGACGACGAATATCTTAGTTTTTATCGTCTAACCATTCATGGTTTAGGGGTTGGGAATTAGGACTTAGGGTTTAGTTTAGAAGGTTTGGTGATGAAATATGTTAACTTCGTCGTCTAAGGATTTATGTAGACTTCGATGGGTCGTAAAGAACCTTCGATGGGTCGAATGGATGCTTCTGCCCCAATTGACTCAAATCTTCGACGAGTCAAGAAATTTCTCGATGGGTCTAAGAACACTTTCTGGTTGAATACAGAAATTTTTGGTAGTTTGTCTTAGACGACAAATATGGTAGTTTCATCATCTAAGATTTACTTAGACGACAAAATATAATGATTTCGCCGTCTAAGGACTTATGTAGACTTTGATGGGTCGTATAGAATCTTTGATGGGTCGAAGGGATGCTTCTCCCCCAACTGACTCAAATCTTCGACAAGTCGAAGAAATTTCTCAATGGGTCGAAGGACACTTTTAGGTTGAATACTCAAATTGGTAATTGGTCTTAGGCGATGAAATATGGTATGTTCATTGTCTAAGGTTTACTTAGACGATGAAATATGATGATTTTGTCGTCTAAGTTTTCATCTAAAACAGAAAATATAACTTGATTTTTTCAAATCATTCATGTATTGCTTGAAATACTCATTCATTCCAAAAGAAAATAAGACTTTAATTGAACAAATTATTAAAAATATGTTTTGGAATTAATATGAAAAGCATCATTAAATTTCATAATCTGTGTCATCCTCCTCATCATACTCACCGTCACCTGAGTCTTCCTCCTCGTATAAGTCTCATTCGTCCTCATCAACCTCTTCATCCATGTTATTGTTCTCTAGTTCCTAGACCTCAGTCCAAGTTAGCTCTCTTGACTCGAGTTCATTTGCAACAGGGTCTTCGTTCATGCAAATAAGAGTTGTGTCCAATAAGTCTGCAATACAGACTCTTCATATGGATCACGGACATCATTTATGTCACTTTGTTTTGTAACAAACCTCTCTTCAAGTGTTGTTGCGCTCCATATATTTCGGTGACACATATGATTTACTACTTTCCAACCCACACCCTCATTTGGATCATCCAGATAGAACACCTGCTTAACCAAGGTGACAAGAGCGAATGACTCATCATTGTACCAGCTTGTGTTTGTATTTACTGATAACAGGACAAGATCCTTCTTCGTAGTATTTCGTATGTTTAGGTCAGTGTTGAACCATTTACATTTGAAAAGCACAACAGGCATTCCATTCTCATAAATTAAGTTAGCCACGTTGACAAAAACCCTGTAGTATAAATCATCATTTTCTCCTACTAAGATCCCACAGTCTTGTGTTCTCTTGCCTTCATCTCGATCCAATGTCCAAAACTTAATCCCGTTCACAACACATGTAGAATAAATCTCATATCTTTTTGGATTACTGGCCAAATTGGGCAACACCGGTGTGTACCACCCGCGGTGGTTACTTGTTTGAAGTGTTGTCATCTGCCATATTATGAACAAGTAAAATAAGAAGATTAAGAAATTATTATGTACAGTTATTGATATTATTTACCATATATACATACCCATTCGAGGAAATAATACGGGAATATTATGATGTGCAAACAACTATTTATGACTAAGGTGCAGATAATCTCTCTGAAGCACCTCCAAATGATCTTCCATGAAACGTTCGACCTCGTCACAGTCTCACAATACTACCCAATGTGCTTCAATGAGTTCATTTTTTCTTAATCTTTCTGAAATTTCGTGTACTAGTCCAAACACTCATAGAACATCTGTGATGACAGAAACATTTTAGTGATCAAGTGTATAGGAGCTAGGAGTCAGAAATGGTTGGCTCGACGGTATATTTGAAATACACGTTGCAGTAGGTCACAAACTCATGTCTAATGTAGGTTTCTGCTATAGACTCTTCTAGGTAGAGAAATTTTTACCATATCATTTGTATTGTCCGAGTTGTCTACAAAAATTGTGAAATCAATATATGAGACATATATAATCTATAAGTATTGGAGAAACATTCATTAGATAATGTATCTTTCATGAGGATACATCAAAGTATAGTGTACCGGATCAGATAGCAGCACTTGTTCGAGAAGGTGGATCATTAGGTGAATCATGTACACAATCTCTTCTTTCAATTCCACCATACATGACTCCTTCAACTCTCAAGTACATAACTTCTTCCACCACCTAGAGAATGCTACTGACGGCTCCACCCCGTCACAATGCAAATA
The DNA here is from genome assembly GCA_946800695.1 of Geum urbanum. Lineage (NCBI taxonomy): Eukaryota > Viridiplantae > Streptophyta > Magnoliopsida > Rosales > Rosaceae > Geum > Geum urbanum. The sequence continues at coordinate 33,209,609 of OX327009.1, forward strand.
TGGTCGAATTACCACTGGGAGAAGATGTTGCATCATTACATGACATTCATGAGTCTTTAGATCATGGAACTTTCTATTCTCAACTTTTAAACAATGAGATATATTTGCTACATTGTTGGATGGATATCGAAAACTACGAAACCAAGTGAACACTTCCTTCTTCTTGTTCGACTTCACTGTGTAAGGTACAATAGGTATCGTGGGTCTGCCTCCCCCCCCCCCCCCCCCCCCCCGACTTCTATAACCACAAGTGAAAGCGAATTTTCATACGCTACAAATCTTGACGCGCTTTAAGAATGTCCTTATTCTATTTATCAATACTAAGAATTGTTCCAACTACACTGTCAAATACATTTTTCTCAATATCTATGACGTGTAGGTTGTTCCTAAGTTTCAACTTCGACTAGTAAGGTAGTTCAAATAAAATACTCATGACTCCAATATGTAAGATCATCGTCAGCCACAGAATTGTTGGCAGTCACAAATGAACACTTGATCAACACTCCAAAATCAACGCCGTATAACCTGTGGAAAATCTCATCCCCGAACCACTATTGGGGTTTCAGACCATTCTCTACTGTCTCGTCAAAACTTGCCTTATCTGATCTCCATTAGTGATCAACGGGAGATCCACTCACAGGTGAAGTTGGAGAGTTACCCAACGGGAGATTTAGAGTTTATCTTCAATTATATAGGTTGGCGTTGTTGATTTTGGATAAAAAAAAATGGCAAGGACACTCGGCCAAAAAGACAAAAGACTAAGGAAGAAGATGAATAGTTCTCCGCAGAAAAACACGATAGAAAGAAATGTGGTTTGACTTTAACAATTTGACTACAACGACATCTTTTAGAGTATGAATCATTTGTAATTAAACTACAGCACGTGGGACAGTGGGAGGGAGAATAACTTTTTCTTAGAAAGAATAGCTTTCTAATTTAAATAAATATAGCATTGCTCTACCTTTTTATTGTTCGTCGACCTCATAAATATTGTTTGCAAATTTCAATTTTTTCTTTATGTATTTTTAATATATTTAATTTTTTGTTGTGGTTGTATTTTGTAAAAAACTATAAACGTATTCTTTTATACAAAAAAAATTAATGAATAGAGAGGTTTATAAGAAGACATTATCAAATTCTGATGAATGAGATCGTCACTGACAGAGAAAGACAAAAAAAATATGAATTTGAACCAAAAAATTTGTTCAAATCTTCCATTTTAAGCTTGTATTCCGGATTACAATCCACTTTTTCGTGATCAAATTCAAAGACATTATTTACTGTTTAAGAGAATAATTGGGCCAAAATTATTATTAATTTGCCGATTTTGTAAATTACAAGTGAATTTGTGGTTCTACATTTTTATTGTTTTGCGATAATTTTCTTGTCTTTCCTATATTTTGTGTTGCCCAACCTAAAAATATTTTCTAAATCCGCAATTGTTGGTGATCCTCAGGGAGCCATCTACGATGACTCAAGTAACACACATTTCTCGCGTGATAGGTAGAGTTGACGTTGTCTACGCTGATAGGGCAATCTTTGTATCCTTTAGTCTTGCAAGATGTCAACATCCCATAAGCATGAAAATAGTTAATGGTCCACATCACAGTTGCTCTCATGATGAATGAAGTTTTAGTGTAGCTATCCCAAATTCTCACGCCTAATTCTCACACATATTTCAACTCGTCAATCAAATGTCTTATAAACACATCAAAACACTTTTCAGGCCAGTAATGACCCAGAATTAACGAAGTAAGGAAATTAAATCCCTTTCTCATATACATCCAGGGAGGTAGGTTGTATGGTATGACAATAATAGGCAAAATGTTGTACGTGCCATCATTATAACGATTGAGCATGTATGTAGAAAGTTCAAGTCTGACATTTTGAACATCTGATGCGAAGTTTGTAAACGTTATGTCAAAAGATTTAAAGGCCTCCTCATCTGCAGGGTGTCTAAGCATATCGTCATCTCTCCTCTTTTTCCCATGCCATCTCATTGCCTCTATCGTGTATGGAGACATGAACAATCGCTCCAGTCTAGGAATCAAAGGAAAATTGTGAAGCACCATCCAATGAACATTTTTCTTCTTATTCTTCTTCTTGAGGTTCCATCTCGACTCACCATAAACCGGACAGTGCTGGAGGTCTGCGTGTTCTTTGTAAAATAGGACACGAGTGTTTTTGCATACTTGAATTTTCGTGGATGAAAGACCAAGGTCGTTCAAGATCATTTTTATCTTATAATAACTATCGAGAAGTTTGTGATCACCTGGAAGCAACTTAGATGTATGTCGTTGGACATCGTCAAAACTTGCATTCGACATTTTTGTGCTTGACTTTATGCCCCATTTCCTCCGTTATGACACTCAAAACAGTCTCTTTACTCTGCGAGTACAATAATGTTTTGGCTTCTAATAGAAGCATGTTGTACTTATCATAATTAGTGGATCTCATGAAGTCGGAAGCAATAGGGGTTGTCTCATGGTTGGGAGTATCATAATGTCCCTCTTCAAACCCGTATCCACTTTAACTATACGACAGAAATGCATCATGCACAAGTTCCATAACGAAGTTTGGAGAAGGTCTGTCAGTATTACTAGATGTGGTACCCTAGTAACTTGATCTAAACTCTTCCATTAAGGTTTGAATAGTAGTCTCTGATACTTCACTATGTTCAGTCCATAAAGTGTACTCCCACATCATACTGTATTAAGATAAGTGCTGGAACATGTGTGGAATTGACAACTACTCTAAGTTACGACATCTCTTGCACAGATATATGTAATGCTGCTTTCCTTGACTATGTTCAATTGCAAACTTTATAAAGTCGTAAATTTCTTGTATATACTTCTGGTCTCCATCTACTCTAACCTATGTGCATATCGGGAAGATGCTTCTAAGGTTGTGTCGCATAAACATTCACACAAAAAAGAAAATTTTGGTTTGTTTCAAATTTAGTGGTTACTTACAGTATTCAGAATCGTCTTCTCTTACCAGGCTTCACGTACGTATCTTTGTATGCGCAAGATGATGAAATTAGTTAACTTCGTCATCTAAGTAACCCTTCGACGAACATACCATATTTCTTCGTCTAAGAAAAAATACTAAAAATGACTGATAATGTTTCCTTCAACCCATCGAGGAATTTTCTCGATCTGTAGTAGATATTATTCAATTTCGGAAAGAGCCATCCCTTCGACCTATCAGAGGTTTTTTTGATCCGTCGAACTCTTAGACGACGAAATATGGTATGTTCGTCGCCTAAGTAAATTTTTAGACGACGAAACACTCAATTTCTTCGTCTAACATCTAATCTAACCCTAAACCCCAACTCCCAACCCCTAAACCATGATACCTGATAGCAACACTTGTTTGGGAAGGTAGATCATTAGGTGAACCATGACGTCGAAAAAAAGCAGGGGGGAAAATCCTCTCTAATTTACAAATGATGTACACAGTCTCTTCTTTCTATTCCACCATACATGACTTCTTTTCAACTCTTTACAACATAAGTTCTACCAACACCTGGACAACGCTATTAACGGCTCCACCACGTCAAGATGCAAATACGGTCAAATTTCAACTGGATGAAGACGTTGCATCATGACATTACAGTCATGAGTCTTAAGATCTTGGAACTTCCTATCCTCAACTTTGACACAATGAAATATATTTTCTGCATAGTTAGATGGATAACAAATACTAGGAAAACCATGCAAATACCTTCTTCTTCTTGTTCGACTTCATTGTGCAAGGTGCAATAGGTACCTCAAGTTTGCCCACCCTGGACTTCTTTAACCACAAGTGACCTCAGGGTTTCAAACCATTCTCTACCGTCCCATCGAAACTTGTCTTATCCGATCTCTATTGGTGATCCTCAGGAAGCCATCTACGGTGACCCAAGTAACACGCATTTCTCGCATGATAGCTAAAGTTTACGTCATCTAGGAAAAGCCTTGTACCATTTAGTCCTGCAAGATGCCAACATCCCATAATTAGGAAAATCACTAATGGTCCACATCACTGCTACTCTCATGATGAATGAAGTTTTAGTGTAGCTGTCCCAAATTTCCATGAGAAATTCCCACACACATCTCAACTCGTCAATCAAAGGTCTCATAAACACATCAAAAACCTTTCCAGGCGAGTAAGAACCCGAAATTAACAGAGAAAGGAAATTAAATTCTTTGGTCATACACAACTAGGGAGGCAGGTTGTACAGCATGATAATAACAGGTCAAGTGTTTTACGTGCCATTAGAATAAGGATTGAACCCGTCCGTAGAACATCCTAATCTGACATTTCAAACTTCCAATGCGAAGTCTGTAAATGTCATGTCAAAATATTTGAAGGCCTCCCTATCTGTGTGGTGTCTAAGCACATCGTCATCTCTCCTTTTTTCCCCATGTCATCTCATTACCTTTGCTGCGTACGAAAACATGTACAATCGTTCTAGTCTAGGAATCAACGGAAAATGGCGAAGTACCACCCAAGGAACACTTTTCTTCTTATTCTTCTTCTTAAGGTTCCATCTCGACTCGCCGCAAACCGGACAGTACTAGATGTCCGCGTGTTCTTTGTAAAATAGGACTCAACTGTTTTTAAGGACGTGGATTTTCAAGGATGAAAGGCCAAGATCGTTCAAGATCATTTTTACCTTATAATAACTATTGAGAAGTTTGTGATAACCTGGAAGCAACTTAGAGATATGTCGCTGCACATCGTCGAAACCTACTTTTGACATTTTGTGCTTCACTTTATATCTCGTTTCCTCTGTTATGGCAGTCAAAACAGTCTCTTTACTCAGTGGGTACAACGATGTCTGGGCTTCCAGTAAAAGCCTGTTGTATTTATCGTAAGTAGTGGATCTTATCAAGTCGGAAGCAAGAGGGGTTGTCTCATGGTTGGGAGTATCATAATGTCCCTCTTCAAAATCGTATCCACTAGAACTATATGACGAAAATGTATGTACAAGATCCATAACGGGGTTTCAAGAAGGCCCGTCAATATTGCTGGATGTGGCACCCTGGTACCCTGATCAAAACTTTGTCATTAAAGTTTGAATAGTAGTATCTGATACTTCACCGTGTTCAGTCCATGAAGTGTACTCCCACATCATACCGTTGTAACGACCCGAACTGGAAATTGTATGTTTATTGGCTTAAGTTGCACATTTCACGATTAGTCGCAGTTAGTCGTAATTGATCGATCTAGCGGCTTTGTTCACGACTTAATTATCAGACACGAATTTGGTTTGAGTTCCTTCGCGGAAATTGTAGAGGATGTGATTTTGAGTTCATATGAGGTTTCGGAGGATTTTTCAAAAAATGAGGGAATATAAAATGAATATTTGAAATTATCGTCGAGTTAGTCGTACTTATCCCTTTGGGTTTGAGTTATCCGAATCGTGAATTTGGTCGGGTTTGCGACGTATAAATAGCGGAATAGACATAAAAGTTGTCGAAAAGTTGAATTTGGGTGTTTGACCAGAGTTGATTGAGCCAGACCTGAGTTGACCGAGTCAACCGAGTTGACCCGTTGAGTTCACCGAGTTGCCGTCAAGTTTGTTGTCGGAAAAAGGCACGGTGGCCGGAGATTGAGGTAGGGAATTAAAGCTCTCTTCTTGGGCTATTATTTGATGTATGTATTGTGTTGTTTTGTGTTAAGTTTGTTGGAGAAATGTGGAGGTGAAGTGGACGGAATCAGTGAGTTTTTGGGGGAGGTTTTCCGACGGTTTTCTGGTGGAGTTTTGGGTTGGAATGGGTTGGGTTCGTACTGGGGATGAAAACCCCCAAGGTTTGGAGGGTTATGGTGGAGCGACGGCACCGGAATCGGCCGGAAAAGTTTTCCGGCGATTTCGGGCCGGTGGATTTCGAGGGATTTTTGAGGTGGTTGCCGGCCGATTTGGGTGATGGTGTACTTGAATTTTGGACTGAGCTTGGGGAGAGGAAGCTTTTGGGGTATTGGTCGCAGGAAAATTTCACCATTGACGCCGTGCCGTCGCCGCCGCCAGCGGTCAACGGCGGAGCTCCGGCGAGAGTTGACTTTTTGGATTTTGGAGATTTTTATACCGTTTTGCTCGTAATCACGTCCCGAACGTAGTCTTGAAGTTTTGAGTTGATTTGAGTATTCGATTTTGGGGCGAGGGTTAATTGGGTATATTTTGAAAATTTTGTTATCCTCGTCAATATTTCGAGCGATACGTTTTTCGAGAACGCGGGGTTCTCGACGTATTAGCTCCGTATGTCATACTGCAATATGTATTGATCGTATCCCTGTGATTCAAGTGATCGGGATCGAGCGTTTGACGATGGATTTTTCGCCAGACCTCAGAGTTAGCCGCGTACTATGAGTGGACATTTTATTTTCACAGTTGAATTGCGAGTCTGGATTTATACATTTTATGAGTATACATTTTTGATTATGCATATACATTTATGATTATGCATTTATGATTATGCACTTTAAGATTATGCATATGCATGGAAATGATTTATGATTTGGTTTACACATAGTACAGTCTCGGATATAGAGGAATGCATTGATGATTTAGCTTCTCGGCTGATCCCCGAGATGCTCTGGGGAGAGAGGAGGTGGGGGACAGATATCCTGACCCGAGGTCTTTCAGACTTATATTAATCACGTGTGGGTCTGGGATCCCATGATTAGACTGTACTATGCGGAGGAGTCTATGAGTGACCCCGCAGGATTTTACGTGCATATTTATGGATCAGGGAAAATGTACTTGGTCGGGATTTTCATATGCATTGACTCGCATTATGCTTTTATGAGCATATATATATTTGGGAAAGACAAATTATTATTTTCGTCCACTCACTCTAACGATTTTATTTGTTTTCCCCTGGGCTTTTCGGTTTCCGTTGCCCAGTTTGCAGTTTGGGTTCCAGTGTTTGCACGTCATCGGTGGAGGCATAGAGTTCGGATCACACTTCAGTTTCTGTAGGTTCTTTGTTCGACCTACTTGATGTAAATGATGTATTTAGGCGTCACTCTGAATACTTATGTTGTGTTTTCAGTTGAGTTTACTCCTGAATGTTTCTGGATTTCTTGTAAACCTTTGAGTTTATTTTATATATGTTGTTGAGAAATCTGGATAGGGAACGAAGTCCCAAGGTTTGGCTTTTGTGGAATATTCGAAGTGTGTTTCTTTGCAGGTTCTAATAATGGTTCACGTATTTCAAAGTAAACTCTGGCAAAAAAAAATTTAAGGTCGTGTTTTCGAAGGGATTTGATTTAGGTTTAGGCAACTAAATCGGAATCGGGTCATTTCTACCGTATTCAGACAAGTACTGGAACATCTATGAAACTGAAAGATACTTTGAGTTACAACATCACCTGCACGGACACATGTAACGATCCTTTCTTTGATCATGTTCAATTGCAAACTTCATAAAGTCGTAAGTTCCCTGTATGTACTTAAGATCACCTCTTTCCAACTTTAACCAACTCTTGTCCATATTCCGCGTTAGGCATAATGAGCGAAACAAAAAATTGTACAAATCTATTTAGAGCCATAATTATGCATTAATTATTCAAGAACCTATATAGCTAATTTTTCCACATTTTGAGAAACTAGATAGCTAATTTTGGGACAAATCATGAACATAACCTATGTAGCTAATTAATTACACATTGGGAATCATTCTTAAGTACACCCAATAAATTGCATAACAAATTAAACTAATTAATACATATGCATTTAATCCAAAAATTATTCATTTGTAAAACTACGTTCTAATCTAACATTTCATATATATAATAAACAGATGCAAAAGCATTATAGTTATCAAGCGATTCTATACCAACAATTTTGCCGAAATTCATTCACTGGTAAACTTCAAAACACACCCAAATAATTGAAAAAAATCGAAGAAAAGAATTTATACAAACACTAACCAATATAAGAAGTTGATGGAATGCTTTAGGAGGCCTCAATGAAAGCTTTTTCATTAGAGATCGAAAAATCATCGAAGGAGGCGTTAAGATAGTTTTTGAGGGGTTGTGAGAAGATGTGGTTCAATCTGGAATTCCTACTATCTCTTATTAATTGTTTCACTTAGACGACGAAACGAAATTTTTCGTCGTCCAAGAAACAAACCTCGTCGTCTAACTACAATCCAAGTCGATGAAAATTTTTTGTCAGCTAACTTCATTCTTGGATGACGAAATTGATTTTCGTTGTTTAAAAGACACTTAAACGACGAAAGTTGCAATGAAATTATATTTCGTCATCATATTTATTAGTCAACGAAATAGTGACGAAACCAATTTTCGTCGTCTAAAAATGTTTTAAGGTGACGAAAACATATACTTAGGCGACGAAACAACATTTCGTTGCCTAAGTCTGTCTTAGATGACGAAATTGAATTCTGATAGGTTTCGTCCTCTAAGTTAGGAATTCTGATAGTGGTTTGATATGGAACCCCCACGTCATGCGTTTGAACGCTAGTGGCGTCAAAATGTGTTTGCTGAATTATAAACGTAGTCAAGCATTATACTACAATGCATAGTTGTACAATTTCACATGAGCCGATGGATTTATACTGGGCCTAAGAAGTCTTTGGGTTACCCTTAATACCTCAATATATATAAGGGTCATTCCACTAAGGTATATCTCTTTTTGGTAATTTTTAGGTATAGGACATTAGACAAACTTTTCGATCATATTTTAACATCTTCACTGCCAAATATTAGGTCTATATGAGTAGATCATTCCTGTAAATTTTTAGCCAAAATGGTGATTGTTAAGGTATCGAACTAGATTAAATCAAGGAAGGGATCAAATCTGTCAAACCTGAACTGTTCATATTTATAAAATTCAATTGCAATTTTGAATACCTTAACGATCACCATCTTGGTTGAAAATTTACAGGCTTGATTTACACATTGAGACCTAAGATCTGAACGCTGGAGATTGTAAAATATGATCGAAAAATTAATGTAATGTTCTATACCTGAAAATGATCCAAAATAAGTATACCTTAATAAAAAATTTCTGATATATATATATAAAGTCGCATAAATTAGTTTTCATCGATCTGTCTTAGTATATATTGATCAATGATTCCCCATTTCCATGAGTTTATGTATATAACTTATTCACTCTTCCAAGCATGCATGCATGTCGATCACTTCGACATGACTTAACTCGTTAAAATCGGTCTATCAATACTGGACTTGTCTAAACGCCCTACGTACAATTCTACTAAATTTCCAACACAAAACCGTATATGAGTATTCTCAGACTTGTCCACTACACAAAATCCCAAACAGACCAAATTGGAAAATCGACGTATCACAACTTTCTGAAACTGACATATCAATCTGTCCACGAGTTCATGATGTTTAATTGTATAAAAATTTAAATATATATGTATATCTATATATAGCTTTCGGGTACTACATAGTACGTTTTAGACTGTTAATCTGCTTAATTAATTGGGGAAAATAACGTTTTTTATTTGATACAGGGAAAAATAACGTTGGAGTGGCCCTGTTGGCTATGAAAGAAATAAAAAACAGCTGCATGTGTGCAAATATCTTTCCGCTTCACGTATGGCTTATCTTGCTTTTGTGTTTCAGAGATGGTGACTTTACATGGATTTGCAGAATCAAATAATGTAAGTACTTTGTATCAAAAAAAATAAAATAATGTAAGTTCTTCTTCGCATACCTTCGCTTAGTTATTCGGGTAGTTTAATGTAAGGTTGTTTTTCTATGTCAGTGTCAGTAAATATACCAGTCGCTTTAGTTCAGTTACACGAAAATATTTAGTACCGTAAAAAAGTCGCATACTAATAGCAATTTCAGTTTTCCTACGAGTCCAAATTAATCGATTAATGGATATGCATGTCTTGCCAAATCATTAATTTGATTCCACTATTAAGCAATCTAATCATTTTTTTTAAAAGAAGCAATTTAATTATTTAACATTACAAAAGTATGAAAATCTTTATAATGAAGACTTGGTGAGTACATTCTCATTAAATCCACTTTTTCTTCATATTTTAACAAATTTATTGTTGGTTAGATAGATAATGATGAATAGATCACTCATGAAAATTTTACAAAAATTAAAAATCGTTAAATTATTCATAATCAAGATTTATCACTTATAAACATAAACGGTGTATGTTTGACAATTTTGGTTCATCCATTGATTTGATCTCATTCGATTACTTATCAATTTTCAATTTGAATGAAAATTTGTAGAAATGATCTACTCATCGCGATCAATATCTAAACTTCTAACGGTTAATTTTGTAAAAATGTTACCGAAAAAATGACTTTTACGACAATTTTATAAAAAGTATTCATCAAATCTTCATCATAAGGATTCTCATTGGAAAAGTTTGTACAAAAGTATCCTAATTACAAATAGATCGGATTAAATTAGCTCTTAATTGGCTGGGAGTTGCATCTTACAAGCAAATAGAAACATATGAAACAAATAAAACTACATGCATGCATGTGTGATGTATGCATGTGTGATGTACTGTCTATTATTGGTGGAACATACATCCTTTTAACTATACATGTGAGTGATATGACCAATATATCTATATGTTTTATGAGAGATTGAGACTTAATTAATGGAGTAATATATATCCATATGAATGTACGTACAGACTCCACAAAATGTCAGCATTTGCAACATACATCTCAAGTTAGACGTTGCGAACTAATGATGATGTTCATATATATTAATCTTCTTTAGTTGAGTAGATATCTTGTCTTTCTGAGTTCTTTCACTAATTTTGATATTTATACTAATTCTATTGTAATTTGCTACCTACTTCGTACTTACTCGCGATTTCAATATTTATATCGGAAGAAGTATTAAAATCGCAAATGATGAGTTTATGTAAAATAAACTGATTAGTTATTTTAAAAAATAATTTCTTTGATGTAATTTTATATTACGAGATGAAAACCAGTAAGCCACATATCACAACTTAAGTCATTTAGTCAAGGGTAATATTAGGGAATTTCAACGAGGTTATAACGTGTACACCTTAAAATGACGTATTATGACACGTCATAAAAACATATAAAAATAAAATTATTTCTTATAAATTAATGAGAAAATATCTAACCTAAAGATGCAATAGTATCCTTTCATATATTTGATTAAATTTATATCATCAATCAAAACAAAAAATCTAACAACAACAAAATTATGAACCCGACAAAACATATCCTGTGATCACTGCTAAAAAAACTTCATCCCCCAAGAAAAAAATTCGTCGTCTAAATTGAACTTAGATGACAAAACATGATATTCGTCTAAGAAATTAATAACTTACACGACAAATTACATAATTCATCGTCTAAAATCTACACTTAGACGACGAATTACACAATTCGTCATCTAAGTTTGACATCTTAGACGGCGAAAATAATATCTGTCATCTAAGAGATGACTTAGACGACGCATTAAGTAATTCGTCGTCTAACTTATCTCTTAGACGAAGAAATTATTCGTCATTTAGGTATGTACCTAGACGACGAAACTTTATACTTAGATGACGAAATAATTCGTCGTCTAAGACAACTCAATTATTTAGATCAAATTCCATTTCTAGATCAGACGTTTCTCAACTTCTCCTCTCTCAACTTCTCTCTCTCGCACTCAACACCCACCTCCGGCCACAATATCAATTCATCGATTTTTCAACCCCAAGAGTTTTAGTTTTCTCATTTATCTCATAATCGGTGAAGGTATTAACTCGTTTCTCTCAATTAATTTTTTTGAATTTTATTACTACTAATGTACGATGATGAAGCTATTTGGCGGCGAATGTATAGTTTCCGACGACCTTGTTTGCATATATATTGCATTAATTAATTATTTAATTGTGAATGTAATTGTATGCTTTTATTAATTAATCAAGATATGATTAGTTGAAAAATGTTAGATTAAGCTAATTGTATATATATTTAATTGTTAGCTAATGGTTTAAGCTAATTATTAAGCTAATAGTTTAATTAAGCTACTTGTATGTTTAATTAATTGTTAAGCTAATATATGTATCATTAGTAAAAAAATTATATATAATAAGTAAATGCATATTAACTTAATAATATAATATATTAGCTAGATTAATTATAGTACGTTTATTAGATTATAACATATTAATTTAATTGTGTTATGTAAATTGATAATATAGTATATTTATTTAATTAATTAGTTAAAAAATTATATAATATGATAATTAACTTATGCAGAAATATGGATATGCAATAGTTGGATATAGTTCGTGAATAAAAGTGATGAGAGGTATATGGACGGAATCAGAGAGTTTATGTAGTTTGTGATGCAACATGGTCAATGACGGAATCGTAACAGGTGTCCGTGCAGAAAATGCTGTAAACATCAGTTTGAGGAGATTACTGTTATATCTTAATACTTGTATGACCACGGTATTATGTGGAGTTACACTACATAGATTGAGTATGGTAAAGTAGTAGACTTCAGCTCATAACAAGACTCCAGCTCAGTTTACAGTTACCAGGGTGCCTCATCTAGCAGTAGTGGCACCCCTTCTTGGAACCTCACTCTGAATTTGGTCCATAATGCTTTTCCGAAATTTAGTCATTGTAGATACCAACACGAAGAGAAAATTTATGATACTCTTCATTATGACATAGTCCCTGCAAGCTTCGCCACTGACACTACTGAGATAGATGAGTACAACTAGATGCTACTTTAAGCCCATACCCCGATGTACCCTGGATGTCCAGAGAAGGTGTTGTGATATGTAATGGAGAAAATTTAGATACAAGTGAAGAAAAAAATTTCAGACTGTACTTTTGATGAAATGTAGGAGCATATATGTAAGTTGCTTCCTGATCATCACAAACTTCTCGAAACTCATTATAAGGTTAGAAAGATCTTGATCAGCCTCGGCCTAAAGTACAAGAAAATTCACGCATGCATAAATGATTGTGTGCTGTTTTACAAAGAGTATGCACATTCGAACTATTGTCCTGCATGCAACCAGTATAGATATTTGCATCGGAGGAATTGAAGGAGTTCGAAGAAGCAAATTCTTGTGAATGTGCTTCGCTATTTGTCGTTGATTCCTAAATTGCAGCGTCTATACATGTCTCTATACACAGCAGAGGCGATGAGATGGTATGCGTAACAGAGAATGAATGATGATGTGTTCAGACACGTGGTAAATAGGGAGGCTCTTAAATAGACGGAGAATTTCTAGACTTTGCAGCAAAGGTTCAAAATGTTAGACTCGAAATTTCTAAATATGGATTCAACTCTTGGAGAAATAATAGCGCTTCCATCAGTATTTGGTTAGGTATGGTCATGTCATACAACCTGCCTCCATAGATGTGTATGAACAAGGAATTTAATTTCCTTACTCTGCTAATTTCAGGTCTTAAATCTTCTGGAATGTGCTTAGATGTGTACCTTAGACCTTTGATCGACGAGCTGAAACTGTTAGGGAAAAATGGAGTCCTAACTTATAACAAGTTCACTGATACAATTTTCATGAAGAGAGCAGCCATAATGTGGACCATCAACAATTTTTTTACATATTGGATGTTAGCATCTTGCACAACTAAAGGATATAATGCTTGTCCTGTCTGCTTGGACGATGTCAACTCTAGTTAACAAGCGGAGAATGTGTGTTACATAGGTGACTGTAGATGGCTACCTTATATTCACCCATGATGACAGGATAATGATCATTTCGATGGGACAATAGAGAATAATCCTAAACTCCGACAGTGAACAGGCAAAGAGATTTTTGAGAGGTTAAACAACTTCTATTTCGGTATGTTGACAAATGATGCCAATGAGAAGAAACGCGATCCACACTCTCTACACGATCTTAGCTATTGGCATCACATGAGTATTTTCTTTGAACTACCTTACTATTTCCCGAACAAGTGATGTTTTCTGGTCTGGTCCACTACACTTGGATATATCCTCAAGAAAGTTACAATTAATTATAATGCTTTTTCATCATTTATATATATTTTTGTGTTTTTACTAATCGTCAAATAATTAATTGTATCATTTTACAGACAACTCGGACAATATAAAGGATTCGTCAAAAATAAATATACCCCGGATAGTTTCAAAGTAGAAATATACCTAATACATGAGTATGTTACCTACTACAACATGTACCTCAATGATCCAGTCCTAATACATGAGTATGCTCATAACAATCTTTCAATCATCAGAGATATTGTATGACCATTTTGCGAGACTGTGACGAGGTCAACCCGTACATGCAAGCTTATAGGGAGAAAATTCAGAGAGCCAAACCGGACAAGAGTCATAACTACGTTGAAAAAGTGTTTAAGAAGAAGTTACCTGATTATTCCCTCTACTGGGTACATATGTTTAAACCATGCATATAGGTTTGTGTTTTTTTTTTAAATTGAGAAATCCGGATGGGAATTGGTGTCCACAGTAAATTCGAACAACGTTTGGTGTTTGCTTATTCGAAGTATTTTTCCTTAGTTTGCGCATGTAAGTTTTTGGTTTCCTTTTGTTTTAGGGAAAATTATGTCAAATTTTTGGTAGAAATTAAATACATAATCATATATCTTCTTCACATTTTTTTGTAGATGATCAATCTAGAAAAATTAACCATGAGAGGTGGTGGCCATAGAAAAAATACTTATTGATCCATAAGCCGGTTCAACACTATCTTTACCCCAGGTATTTTGTCAACGGTGTAAAGTTTCATTCATTGGACCGAGATGAAACAAGAAAAATATAAAACAGTGGGATCGCAGTTGGAGAAGGCGCTGATGCATATTACGGGGTTCTTGTTAATATTTTTTTTATCTACTTTCAGGAATGATATCAACGTTTTTCTATTCAAGTGTAAATAGTTCAAGCGTACGAAGGAAGATTTAGGTATTTTAGCAGTCGATACAGATTCAAGCTGGTATGAGGATGAGTCATTCGCTCTTGCCACCTTAGTTAGGAATGTGTTCTATCTAGATGATTTGAAAGCTGGTGAAGGTGGAAAAATAGTAAACCATATGTCTCACCAAGAAATATGGAATGCCATAACACTTGAAGGGACGTTGGCGATTGACACTGAAGAGCATAATGACAATATATATCAAAAACTTAATACTTCTATCATCTCCGACATAAAGGAATTGATTTGGTCTAACGAACACTTACTCATGCCTGATGGCACCATGGATCTTATTTAAGAAGAAATCAACGACTAGAGAAGAATGTCTCTGAAGAGGAGCTGGAGGATGACAACGACAAATCGGATATGATTCAGACGATGGAGATTATGATAATAAGGATCATTCAATTGAGAGTAAAGAAGATGATTCAAACGATGATGATTATGATAATGAGGAGTGATTGATAAATATACGAAATACTCAATAATATTTATTTAATAGATGAAGGTAATTTGATCGAATTTTGAATTTAATTAGTTAATTTGTACGTACGCGCATAGCATAATAATTATTAATTAATTAATTAAGGTGCACACACTACTAGAAAAACACACTAAATTACACATAGAAGCAGTTTCACCACCTAATTAGCTTTTTTCGTCGTCTAAGTGCCGTAGTGTAAGTACTTAGGCGACGAAACTTAGGTGACAAAATAAATTTCGTCGTCTAAACTTTTAGACAACGAAAAAATTACTGAAAAAAACGAAGAAAGTTTTCGTCATTTTAGTGAACACTTAAACGATGAAATCAACAATTTGTTGCATAAGTTAAACCACGAAGACGAAATTTTAGATTATTCATCCCTTAAGTGTCGAATTTAAAAAATAAAAAAAATTCACTTAGACGACGAAAGTTTTTCGTGATCTAAGTGGTTGATTTTAATTAAAAAAATAAAATTAAAATAAACAACTTAGATGATGAAATCAATGGTTTTTAAACTAATAATTAAACTATTGGTTTTGTCGTCTCAGTGATTTTTTTTAAAATTAAATCCTGATTAAATAATTAATATTTAATTATTATCTAATACAAAATTTGTAATTAATAAATAATTTAATGGTGGTGATGGCGGCGGCATCGGCGTTTGTGTGGTGGTGGTGGTGATGGTGATGGTGATGCCAAGGTTGTGGTGGTGTCGAGGTGGTGGTGATGTGTAAGGATTGAGAGAGAGAGAGAGAGAGAGAGAGAGAGAGAGAGAGAGAGAGAGAGAGAGAGAGAGAGAGAGAGAGAGAGAGAGAGAGAGAGGCGACCACTAAGTGATTTGAAATTTTGATAAAAAGAATTTGGTGGAAAATATAACCGCCAAAATTTTGAACTTAGGTGACGAAACCAATAAGTTTTGTCGCCTAAGTGATTTTAAATTTTTGGTAAAAAAATTTGCCTGAAAAACCGCCAAAATTTTGGACTTAGGCGACGAAACAAATAGGTTTCGCCGCCTAAGTGAATTTTTTTTAAATAAAATATAAGATAAAATAAAATAAATTTCACTTAGGATACGACATATATAGTTTCGTTGCCAAAGTGAATATTTTTAAAAATATATAAAAATTAATTTTGGGTAGTTGCTAAAAAATCAACCCTCAGATGTAACAATTACATTTATATAATATTATAAACAAAAATTCAACCTAATTCGGATTAGTTTAGGATTCGATCGAATGAATTTAGTGATTATCGAAAAATAGTTAAAAGACGAAAACTATTGTAAAAAATAATACGTAAACTCGTTTTCGAAGTTACGGGTGTTTGTCTTGTCATAAAAACATAATTGATCAACTAAATAGAAATTAATTGAAATTTTACATAAAAAATTGATTGAAGACTAAAAACTTGTTATATACCTACTAATGTTGTATAACGTAAGTGTTCCTATGTCTATATTCACTCCACATCAATATTAACAAAATTGAATTTGGGCAAAACAACCGTTGGATATATTTATCATAACATAATATGTAAGTGGATGAAATTTCAGTAAATACGAAGTTCGTTAAGGGTTTGATCGAGTAATCAAACGTAAAACCAAAGTTTCAACGAAACAGAAAAGTTGATATACGAATCTTCGTAACTCTGAGTTTTTGAACCGTCAATACTCATAGTCTAAGAATTGTTTACTCTATGCCCTCGATGAAATAAATATGCATTTTCAGATGATATACATGGCCGTGCTCTTTGATCAGAGGCAATGAAATTCATCTTAGACGATGAAATGAGTGTCATTCGTTGTCTAAGTGGTACTTAGACAACGAATGTTACCTATTTCGTCGTCTAAGTGTTTAGGGTCAGGGGGTTAGTGTTAGGGTGTGGATTTAGACGACGAATTAGTAACTATTTCTTTATCTAAGTACGATTACTACGGCGACGAAATTTTTCGTCATTTTTAAGTTTCTCTTAGACGATGAATTATAGAGTTTGTCGTCTTAGACGATGAATTTTTTCTCTCTTAGACAACACCGTTTTATCGTAGTCTAAGTGTTACTTAGACGACGAGTTTGCTTTCTGTTAGACGATGCTTTATAATTTGTCGTCTGAGTACATTTAAAGGACGAAAATTATGTCTTAGGCAACGAAATCTAAGTGAGTTTTTCTGGTAGTGACAAATTAAAAGAAGTTTATTAGAGTATACATATGTACATTTGTAATACTTATTATGTCTAACCGGAATGATTTAGAATAGAAAAATACAAGATCATTTTCTGGTAACATCTTAGATGACGAAATCATATAATTTCGTCCTCTAAGGTTCACTTAGACGATGAATATATATTCGTCGTTTAAGAACAACTTAGACGATGAGTATATAGTGATTTCGTCGTCTAAGTACATGTGCATCCCCTAAACCATAAACCCTAAAAGTGTCACTACCAGAAATACACACTTAGCAGACGAAAAAAAAAATTCGTCCCCCAAAAATTATTTTCGTCGGCTAAGTACCACTTAGACGATGAAACATGATCTTCCTCACATAAGAAATATCTTAAATGATAGATCACAAAAGTCATCGCCTAAGTGTGTACTTAGATGACGACAATCATGTTTCATCGCCTAAAATGCACGCTTTGGACGACAAAAAATTATTTTCGTCGGCTATGTGTGACACACTTAGACGACACTATTTTTTGTTGTCTAAGTGATCACTAAGAAGATTAAATATGTAAATCGTCGCCTTAGATATGATAACTTAGACGACGAAAATTTTATCCGTCGTTTAGGTATACACTTAGACGATGACATATATTTTTCGTAGGCTACGTGATCACTTAGGCAACGAAAATGTACACTTAGGCGATGAATAATTTCTTCACCTATGAAAACTCAATTATTAGATCAGATTCCTTTCTCTCCTCAAACTATCTCATCATCCTCATCCTCACTTCTCTCTCTCTCCTCACTCAACAAAATCCACCGGCCTCCGATCCCATCCGGCCAAAATAAATTCATCAAATATAGATTTTTCACCCCCCGGAGTTCTAGTTTACCCATTTATCTTCTTATCGGTGAAAGTATTTAACTCATTTCTTTCGATTAATTTTTTTGAATTTAATACATATGTAATTACGTATTGTGATTATTTTTTCGGCGAATATATAGTACTTTCTGGCGACCTTCAATTACATGTTGTATTGCATTGTTAATCTAATTGTAAGCTAATTAGTTAGTTAATTAGTATGTTTAATTTGATTAATTAGTTAAAACATGTTAGATTAAGCTAATTGATTTTTTAACTGTTAAGCTAATGGTTTAGGCTAGGTATTTAAGGTTAATTAGTTGAATGTATATTTATTATATTGTTAATTAAGCTAGTTATAAAGCTAATAGTTATTAAGGTAATTGTATGTTTAACTAATTGTTAAGCTAGTAGTTTCATATATGTTAGAATAATTAGTTGAAATATATATATATATATATTATGTAAATGCATTTATGGTTAAGTAAATAATATGATATAATATTAGGTAGATTAATTATAGTATAAGATTGATTATAGCTTATATGTACTACTTAATTAATTGTGTTATGTATGTCATTTCATAATATATATATATAGTATATTAAATTAATTAATTTTTGGGTGAAAAATTATATAACTAATATAATTATTAACTAATTACGTAGAAATATGGACAAGAGTTAGATACAGTTGACAAATAAAAGTGATGTGCGGTATATGGACGGAATCAGAGAGTTTGTGATTTTTACTATCGAACATGGTCAGGGAGAGAAGCGTTTTAGGTGTCCGTGCATAAAATGTGTCAACCATCAGTTTGTGGAGTCTAATGTTATGGCTCAACACCTGTATGAGCACGGTATGATGTAGAGTTACACTAAATGGAGAGAGCACCGTGAAGAGTAGACTTCAGTTCAGTACCAGACTTCAGTTCAGGGTACAGTTACCATGGTGCCTCATCTAGTGGTAGTGGCGCCCCTGCTTGGAACCCAACTGTGAATTTGGTCCATGATACTTTTCCGGGATTTAGTCATATGGTGGACACCAACACAAAGAGGGAGGTTACGATACCATTCATGATGTCGACACATTCCCCACTGTTGGCTTGGCTAGTTACACTACTGAGATGGATAGGTACAACATGATGCTACTCGAAACCCAGACCCCTGTGTACCCTGGATGTCTAAAGAATGTGTTACGATATATATCAAATGACCCAACCCGAATTTAGTTTCCTAAACCGGAATCAAACCCCTTCTGAAAACACGAACCAATAAAAACCATCAAAATTTCGGCAGAGTTTCGTTACTAACACGGAATTACCATTACCTGCACCCGGAAAATACACTTCATCCTATGCCACAAAAATCAAACCGTGGGCACCAATCCCATTCGGATTTCTCAATATATCAACAGTAATGTATAGTAATAAATATAACTATACTTTATAGAAATCCGTGGAAAACCGTATAAGAATATACATCAGAATACTCAGAGCGACTTCTAGTATACATATACAAACAGTAGGCCAAACTAAGAACCTGCCATAAAAGAAACATCGCTCGAATACTATGTCTCCGACCACGACGTGCGACACCAGAATCTGAACTGCAAACTAGGCACGGAAACTGAAAAGCCCAGGGGAAAGACATGAAAATCGTTAAAGTGAGTGGACGAAAATAAATGCCTTTCGCCAATTAATATATGTTATAAAAACATATGTGAGTCAAATGTATAAATAATCAAATGGTACACGAGGGAGACTCTAACTCCTCACACGTACAGAGCATGCATGGAAAATCTCACGGGGTCGCTCGTAGACACATCTGTGCTAGTACAGTCCGAATCACGGGATCCCAGACCCACACGTGATTCTAGCCAGAAAGGCATCGGTTCCGGGGTACTGCCCCTCGCCGGTCAGGTCGGGGTACTGCCCCTCCTGGTAGGCCTCCATCGGGGATCAGCCGAGAGGCAAGTGTATCGATACAACAACGTAAACTGAGACTGTACTCTGTGTAAATCAAATCATAAATAGTTCGATGCAAATGCATGAAACAATATATAAATGCATATACGTAATGTATACTGATATAGGCATAATCGTATAACACATGCTCATGTAAAACATAATCTCGTATGCATGCTCTAGTTCGTAAAACGTGTATAAAGACACCCAATCAATCCGTGAAAAGAAATTGTCTACTCACAGACTAGCGTAATGCAGTTCGCGTTAATCTCGTGATCCGGCGGAAATCTCTCGCCAAACGAACGATCACGAACCCCTAAATAATCACAAAATTCATTTCTCAAAATCATAACTCAGTACCTCGAATCAAATCACGAGAAACAACCGTTCTCGGAAACACGTAATTCAATTACGACAAATTGTCGAAAATCCGATAATCACATCACAAAACCTCAATATAATTTCGGACGCTCAATTTGGAAAACAAACCTCACCACTGTGATCGGGGTGCGATTCCGAGCGAAACGACATGCAACTTGTCGAAAACCCCAAAAAGTCAACTGTTGACCACCGTTGACTGCCGTTGACCACCGCCGGCGGCGGCGGCGCCACCAACTGTAAAATTTCCCGGCGGAGCAACACCTATTCCACTCAAAATCATCCAACAAGCAACTTCCATAACTACACCGAAATCCAATTCTCACTCTAACTAGGTCAATTTCATGCAAAAC
Source organism: Geum urbanum (assembly GCA_946800695.1). Lineage (NCBI taxonomy): Eukaryota > Viridiplantae > Streptophyta > Magnoliopsida > Rosales > Rosaceae > Geum > Geum urbanum. The sequence continues at coordinate 33,230,745 of OX327009.1, forward strand.
CGAATTATCACCCAAATTTCAAATCAACAATTCTCCATGTACAAGCAAAATTAGAACTCCATACTTACATGGTTAGACTCATGGTGATGAGAGCTTTAAAGCCCACTACATTTTGCAGCTCAAATCGGCCGGAATAGGATCGAGCAAAAACCCCCAATTTTTCCAATCTTTGGCCGGAATTTCTTCTTCCTCCGGTGGTGACCCACGCCGTGGAGGGTGGCCGGAAATGGGACCGGGACGTCGGGACGAGTCGATTGGGACAAACGCCAAGCTCGGAGGTGGCCGGACGGCATCTCGCCGCCGGCGAGCCCGCCACCGTCGCCCCTCCACTCTTCCCCCCGCGTTGACTGGTCAACCCCATTTAATGCAAACTTTGACTTACCACAAATAGAAACCTCATTAAATACTTACCCAATTTGGAAACTTCTATAATTACACTTTTCGGCAAACTTCAATTACCCGTAACTTTCGTATCGTAAATCTGATTTCAATAATTCTCGCGGCAACAAACTGAACTCGACATGTTCTTCAATTACCACCCGAAGTCAAACATTTCGACAAATCCGATAAAAAGTCAACTGTTCAACCCATCACATGCTTATCCGATTAAATAATCAACAGTCGAAAATATTCGTAACTCGGAAAAATCATCCGAAAGTTCCGACGAGCTCGAAATTTAATTCTCTACATCTTCCGTGAAGAATCCGAAATCAAATTCTCGCCCGAAAATTTAGTCGCTAACGAAGCTGTCATTTTAAAACTGATTATGTCGAAACTTCAAATATTCATATTATATTCTTCAGTCGTCCAAATAATGATCCCGAACCGCCCATGAACTCGAAACCGCGCGTACAACGACTCTTGAGAAGAGACTCAGCTCAATTTCTCGACCAATAATTAAGTCGTGATCAAGTCTGGCGATTCAATCAATTATCGGAAATCTGCGATTATACGCTAACCTCATGAATTAAGCTGATTATACTGCTGATTCTGTTCTGGGTTGTCACAATATAATGGACGAAGTTCAGATAAAAGTGATGAACAAAATTTTAGACCGTGCTTTTAACGAAATGCAGGGGCATATATGTAAGTTATTTTCTGATCATCACAAACTTACAGAAACTCATTATAAGGTAAGAAAAATCTTGAACAGCCTCGGCCTGAAGTACAAGAAAGTTCACAGCTGCATAAATTATTGTGTACTATTTTACAAAGAATATGCAGATTTGGACTACTATCCCGTACGTAACCAGTTGAAATATGTGAACCGGAATAGGAAGAGTTCGAACACGCAAATTCCTGTGAAGGTGCTTCACTATTTTCCATTGATTTCTTGATTGTAGCGTCTGTACATGTCTCTATACATAACAGAAGTGATGAGTGATACGCAAAACAACAAATATATGACGATGTGCTCAGACATGCGGCAGATGGGGAGGCTTTTAAATATTTCAACAGGGAATTTCAATACTTTGCAGTGAACGTTCGAAATGTTAGACTCAGACTTTCTACGGATGGAATCAACAAGTTTTTGAGAGGTTAAATAACTTCTGTTTCAGTATGTTGACCAATGATGCCGATGTGAAGAAACACAATGCACACCCTCTGCACGATCTCAGTTATTGGCATCATAAGAGTATTTTGTTTGAACTGCCTTACTTGTCCAAGTTAAAACTCAGGAACAACCTTGATGTTATGCAAATAGTAAAGAATGTGTGTGACAGCGCAGTGGGAATAATTCTAGGTATTAAGTTGAAGACTAAAGATACTCTCAAAGGGCGAAAAGATCTGAAATCTATTAATTTACGCCGTCACATGTGGTTGAGGAAGATTAAAGAGGAATGTAAAACAAGATGCCAGATGCACCTTACATGGTGAAGCCAACACTGATGGGTTCTATATTTCATTGGTTTGAGAGTGTTCGATATCTGTCAACTTATCCAGCAAATATATTTGGAGCAGTCGACGAGGTGCAACATAAGTTCATTGGTCTAAATACTCATGACAATCACGTTATGCTGCAACGTCTGATTCCAGTGGTCATTCGACCTTATTTTCCTAAAGATGTTATCGAACCAATAGTAGTATTGTGTAGATGGTGGAAGAGGTTATGCGCTAGAGAGTTGAAGAAGTCAGATGTAGTGGAACTATAATACGAAATTGTGCACATCCTTTACAAACTAGAGAGAATTTTTTTCCCCCTGCTTTATTTGACATTATAATTCACCTCTTGATCTATCTACCGGAACAGGTCCTCCTTTTCGGTTCGGTCCTCTACACTTGAATGTATCCTCAAGAAATGTACATATACAATTATTTATAACGATTTTTCATCATTTACATATCTTTTTTGTTTGTTTCTACTATTCGTCAAATAATTAAGTTTATGATTTTGCAGACAACTCGACACTATAAAGGATTTGTGAAAAATAAATCTGCCTCGGATGGCTCCATAACAGAGACATACCTTATACATCAGTGTGTTACCTACTGCAACAGGTACCTTAACGATCCAGTCCAGACCACCGCCTTCAATCCAAATGCCTGCATCAATCTTTCAGTCATCACAGATGTCGTACGACGGCTTAGAGAAGTATTAAAGGAATGATAACTAGAAAAGACATTGTCGAAGCGTATTGGGTAGTATTGTGAGACTGTGACGAGGTCGAGGATTACATGAAGCTCTACAGGGCGAACATTTAGGCAGCCAAACCGGACAAAAGTCTTGTCTGGGTTGAAAAAGTCATTAAGAAGAAGTTCTCCGATTATTTCCTCCAATGGGTACGTATGTATGTTTAATTAATTTAAACCATGCACGCATATAAGTATGTGATTAGTTTTTGATGAAATTGAGAATCCGGATGGGAATAGGTGTCCACAGTAAAACTATGACATTTGGTGTTTGCTTATGCGAAGTGGTTTGCCTTAGTTTGTGCATGCAAGTTTTTGGTTTCCTTTATTTTTAGGAAAAACTATGTCATATGTTCGGTAGAAATTAAATAAACATTCATATATATTCTTCACATTTTGCAGATGATTGATCAACAAAAATCTGATAACCACGAGGGGTGGTGGTCATAGGGAAAGCACTTGTTGGCCCATAAGCAGGTTAAACACTATTTACCCCGGCTGTTTTGTGAACGGTGTAAAGTTTCATTCATTGGGTCAAGATGAATGAAGAAGAATCAGAAAACAGTAGGATCGCGGTTGGAGAACGCGTTGATGTCTATTACGGGGTTCTTGTTAATGTAAACCATATGTCTCACTGAGGAATATGGAGTTCGACGAAACTTGAAGGGACGTTAGCGGTTGATACTGAAGTGCATAGAGACAATGGATATCAAGATCCTAATACATTTGGCATCCTCGACCTAAGGGAACTTATTCGGCCTAAGGAATGTTTACCCATGCCCGATGGTGCCACAGATCTTACTCAAGAGGAGATTAGAGAGTTAAAGAAAAATGCACTTGAAGAAGAGCCAGAGGATGACAACGACGACATCAGATACGATTCAGATGATGTAGAGTATGATGATGAGGAGCAATCAAATGATAGTGAGGAGGATGATTCAAAATATGATGATTATGACTATGAGGATTGATATGAGGATTACTATTATATTATCAATTAATTAATTAATGCCACTATATTTAAATCTATATTATTTTAAAGAGATTTATATTATTGAAGTAAATGCAAGATATTCTTTCTTGAATTCTCACACATCTAAAGACCTAGCTTAAGCATCTGCACCTTAGTTGGGCATGAGATGCCTTTTTAGTCCACCAAGGTTCTTCAAATTGGGAGGCTTGGGGGATGGAACGGGACAAGAGTCATAGGACCGATGCACAAAGTTAAGCACATTCAAAAAGTAAAAGGAGGAGCTTGATTTAGATAGTTTCAGACTCGAGCTCAGCCTGTAAAAGGAGGAGCTTGATTTTCCACTTAAATGCTCAAAGGGTATGTTTCTATTAGTATTTGTGTATGTGTGATGTTCTGATGACGTAGTGTAATGATCAACTATAATTTTTAGTGCATGGTTTGGTATGTAGTTTTCCATCTGATAATTAAATAATTAATTAATTTAATTTTAAGATATATATTATTTTTATTTGAGGCTATAGAACTACATTACTAAATTAATTAATATATTTCGATCCATGTGTCGCTTGAAATACAATTATGTTTGAATTGGAACAAATAAAATTCAAACAAAAATGACCTCTTAGCTGACGAAATAACTTATGTTCGGCGGCTAAGTCGCACTACTTAGACGACACCTATAAGATTTCGTTGTTTAGGTGAACACTAAACCCTAACACTAATCCTTTTACCCTACCCTAAACCCTAAACCTTAAACAAAATGGTATATTTTCATCGCCTAAGTTCTACTTAGACGATGAAAATAACCTATTTTGTCTTCTAAGTAGGTTTTCATAATATGAGCTATTTTCTTTTGTGTTGAAAGTTCAAAATCGGATTTACGAAGATTCATAAACACTATATCAACGTACGTACTTTTCTGTTTCGGTTAAATTAACTAATTAATTAATTTTAGTTTCATGCATGGTTAACTACACAGATCAAACCCTTGACGAATTTCAAATTGAATGAAATTTCATCTACTTACATATTAAACGGTGATGAATATATGTAATGGTTGTTTTGTCTGAATTCGATTCTGTTAATATGGATATACAGACATATGAACACATACATTATTCAACATTATTAGATGGCATGGATAACGAGTATCAACTCCTTAATCTAGATTTTAAATAAAATTTCATTTAATTTAAATTTTATTGATATATAAAGTTTTGACATATTACAAAATGTCCGTCATGTCGGATCGCAACAGTTTTAAAGTTATTAATATTTACAATCATTTCTATTGATTAAAATTTTGTCGATATTTACAAAACATATGTATATCGATTGAATACCAAACTATCCCGAGATTGCGTAAAAAAAAATTTAACTATTGTATAAACGTAATTATTACATCTAACGGCTAATTTCTTCATATTTTTAAGAATGTAGAGAAAAATTAATTTTAATTTATGTAAGAAAATATTAAATTAAATATCACGTAGACGACGAAACTACATAGTTTCGTCGTCTAAGTGACTTCTGAGGCGACTAAATCACGTATTTTCATCGCCTAACAAAGAAATTTGGGCGGTTAATTTTTTTGCGCCAAATTTTTCTGGACGTTTAAAAGCGACTTAGACGACTAATGTTGTTGGTTTCGTAACCTAAGTGGATCGATATATCCTCAAAAATAGATCAACTTCGAACCTATTTGTTTCGATCCTCTCTCGATCTCTCTCCCCCTAAACCACGCCTAGCTGCAGCCCGGATTGCCTCGCGCCGCCGCCCTCTCCTCTCTTCTCCCAGATTTCTTTGCGCCGCCACCGCTGCTCTCTCATAGATTCTCTCTCCTCTCCCCGGATTATCACCCCGTGGCCTCTCCCTCTGTCTCTCTCCCCGTCGGCATCACTCTCACTCTCCTCTCCATATATATATATATATATATATTTATGAAGCTATATATATATTGGTAAATTACGGATTATTTGGTAATATATTTATGAAAATATGGATTAATTTTTATATTATTTTTTTGATTAATTTGGGTATACTAATGTTATTTGGATAAATTTGGATATATTGATGAAATTGTATATTATATATATGTATATAAATTTGGATAAATCGGATATATTGGTGAAATTTTGATAAATTAGATATATTTATATTTGATGAAATTTGGATGAATTTGTACATTATGATGCCAATGAAAATTATATTGTTAGTATTTAATTTTTTCAGCTTAATTAAGATGCCGCCAAAGAAGATGCGCTCACAAGAAGAGAGGAATACCTAACTCTAATCCATTGCACGAAAAATGGGTTGGGGCAATCCTTGGAGGAGACCGTTACTCCTCATCCGGTTTAGACTTCCGTTGTGGTGACTGGCCCAATCCCTCATGCTCTAAATGAGTCAGCCAGTGCCTATATAAATGGCCCACCTGTCATCGCTTCAACAGCGGCGGCGTCAGAAGTTCCGGAAGAGTCGGTCAACGAATCGATTCACTACAGAGCCCGGCGCAAGCCCAAGAGACAGCCATTAGACCCAGGCCTCAAAAAGACTCAGGGACTTGGGAAGGGCGCCAAAAGTAAGCGCATAGTGAAGTCAACGGAAAGAAGATTGAGGTGTCGTTAGACGAGTTCACATGAGACCCTCCATCAGCACAGATCGTCAGTCTGTGCTCGCACGACATCGGCTCAGTCATATGGAACAACATCTGTATGGTTGCCCATTCATGGAAGAAGCTGTCCGAAGCTGAAAAGTTGAGGGTGTACCACGAACTCTTGGTAATATTGTTTAATTTTATTTATTTATATAATTAATTACAAAGCATAAAGGAATAATTTATGTATAGGTGTTTAATTTTTTATTTATTTTCCTAGGTACATTTGATATCGATGACAGACCCGAGATGATAGAGTACATCAATGCCACTGCCAAGGACATTTTCAAGGATTGGAAGTACGACCTCCACAAGTAATATCTCAGACACGGGGCCTCGCCTACCCCATAAGAGTTGCGGAATAAAAGAGAAGAGGAGTGGCAATGGTTGGTCGGACACTTTGAGTCTGATAAGTATAAGGTTCGTCCTTATTTTCTTTGAATTGACAAAATTGAATAATCTTTATTTTTACCATTTATTTGCTATTTAATGATCATTGTTGTGAAACAGACAAGGTCGCATGCCAACAAGGCAAATTGTGGCAAGAAGAACGATCACCATTCTTCGGGTTCAAAACAATTCATCTACATCGCAAAGAAGCACAGAGATGCGGGTTTGAAGCATTATTTCCTGGATGCCAGCATCACCGCTTATGTCAAGCTCGAGGTCTTCAATGAAGCGAGTGAACGTGGCATAAGTAACTCATCTTTCCTAAATCAATTCACGTCAACCGTACTTCCGAAATGTATCAAAATTTAGTATAACGTTAATTGCATTTTTAAGAAATTGAATTATTAGTTTGGTGACATTAGTTAGGTTGTACTCTTGCAATATGATTTTGAACTTGAGTTAGGTTATGCTTTAGTTGGATAAATTATGATTTTCAACTTGAGAAATCCGGATGGGAATCGGTGCCCACGGTGAATTTGTACTGTTGGAATTGGTTGTTCGAAGTGTCTTCTTTTCTATAGGTTTTTGGTTTCCTCCAATTTTAGGAGAAATTATGGCGAATTTTTTTACGAATTAATATTTATGTATTGTTCACATGATTAATTTCAGGCAAGGTTGATAGAAATGGTCCAGAAGCAATTGGCGAACACTCAACTGCAAAACCAGGAGATGACGCCTAAAGAGCTGTCTCCTCTATCAATGGAGAGCTCGATCATTATTGCTAATATTGTTTACAGCCGCCGAGCAGGCAATGGGGTTTATGGGCTTGGACCGACGGTTCAGAGAGATTTGTCACAATCATCCACATTGTCGACTAGGTGCCGAGGCACTCCAAGCTACCCTTGAGCAGGCTCGATTAGCACAGGAGTCGGCCGATGGGTTTGGGAGCAGACGAGATCGATGCAGGGGGCAACTTAACGTGCAGGAGCATGGGGTTTTCCGTTCCTAATTATGAGTGTCATCCCACCCCGAGGCCACTTCTGGGCCCAACGATGATGATCCGAGCGGCGGCGGGGGACTTGGAGGAGTGTCGGAGTGTCTACTCTCGGTTTTGTTTCATAGTTTCTTTCGTTTGTATTATTTCGATCGATGTACGTACGTTTGTATATATAATGAATATTTTATTAAATTAATTATTTTTTAATTTTATATTTTAAATTTAATTATAATTCATAAACAAAAAACAAACAAAAATTTGAACTTAGACGATGAAACATCCTTGTTTCATCGCCTAAGTCATTCACTAACATGACGAACGCTTCATCGTCCTGGTTTAAACCCTAGACGACGAACATTAATCTTCGTCGTCCAAGTGGTTAGACCTAGACGATGAAGAATAGTTTGTCGTGTAAGTGGATCACTCAGATTGTGAAATATTACTTAGACGACGAAATATACTACTTTTGTCCTGTAACACACTACCAGAAAAATACACTTAGACGACGAAGAAATTTCGTTGCCTAAGTGGCTTATTTCGTCGCCTAAATACTTAGACAACAAAACAAATTTCATCGTACTTATACAACGAAACATATTTCATCGCCTATGATGCTACTTAGGCGACGTAACAAAATAGTTTGTTCGTCTAAGCACTTAGACGATGATTGTTAGACGACGAACCTTAGGCGATGAAAAAATCCACTTAGGTAACAAAACTGTCTAATCTCTCTCTCTCTATCTCTCGTCGAAAACTTCTAACGACGTGCCCTCTCTCTCTCCTCTCAACGGAAACGAACCCATGTCTGGTTACCTCTCTCTTTCCTCTCGTCGGTCCCTCCCCCCCCCCCCCCCACTCCCATCCTTGGTGCCAACCACCTCCACGCCGATGCCCCGGTCGCCGGTTTACTCCACCTTCACCGTCACCTTCAACCCTCAATCTCGAGCTCGGTCAATCTCTCTCTCTCTCTCTCTCTCTCTCTCTCTCTCTCTCTCTCTCTCTCTCTCTCTCACTGATATATATATATAAATAAATATAACTAAAAATTATATATATAATTCGTTAGAAATTATATGATTTTATAATTTGTTGTATATATATATTAGTTGAAATGGAATTAGTTGTATACTTTTATATATATTATATTATAAAATTAGTTGTATTGGTTGAATTTATTTTTAAATGAATTTGTTGGTTAATGAATTTGTGGGATTGTGGATTGTGGATTGTCGATATTGTTGGTGGAGTTTATGGATTGTGAGTTGAAATATATTAGGAGTATGTATTGTTGTTGATGGAGATTATGTTGACTTGTTGTTGATGGAGAGCTTCCCTAGTGTTGTTGTGGATTAAGAAGATTAGGTAGAATTGTGTAGCGATTATGGTGATTATGTTACCGGTTCTGGAGTTTATGAATAATTCTTTTTGATGATCCTATAATGATGTGCTTTTTTGAATGAAAATGGATAGTGCATGAATGTAAGTAGGAGCAAGCAATGAGGCTTAAGTTGAATATATACTGGATTAGATGAAATATTGTATTTTTTTGGTATGGATGTGTTTTGATGAATATGGTTTTGTTGAGTAAATATTTTTAATATCCGATGTTGTACAGCTTGATAAGGATGCCTTGCAGTAGGAAAAGGTGCAATGCAAAAGAGAAGGATGTCAAATTCAAATCCATTGGACGATAGTTGGGTTAAGGTCAAACCTTAGAGTAGACTGTTGTGGCTCTGATGGCTTCTTAGTCAATAACGAATGCTCCAAATGAATCGGCTACAGCTTATATAGACGGGCCAGAGATTTCCTCTTCGGGGGTGGCGTCACTAGGTCCCCAAGAATCTGTCAACGATTATGTTTGCTATAGTGCGTGACTCAAAGTGAACAGGAAGGACCCCTCAACCCTGGTCCCAAACGCACTCGAAGACTTATAAAGAGCTCTAAAGAAGAGGGGATAGTAAAGTCAATTGGGAAGAAGATTGAGGTGTCCTTCGACGAGTTCACTGGAGGCCCTCCAACACCATAGCTAAGCAGTTTGTGCTCGCACACCATTGGATCAATCATACGGAAGAACATACGTATGATTGCCCCTTCTTGGGACGAGTTGCCCCAAGGCAAAAATTTCAGGGTGTACCGCGAACTTTCGGTAATAGGCTCTCTTTAATTTTATTTTATTTCTTAATTAATTACAAAGCATAGATGCATGGGGTATAGGAATTTAATTTTTTTTCTAGGTACAATTTGATTATGATGGCAGATCAGAGATGTATGAATTCGTAGAGGACACGGCTACCCGCATTTACAAGGATTAGAAGTACGATTTACATAAGAACTACAAGAAATACGGCGCCTCGCATGAGAGTTGCGGACAAAAAGGGTCGACGAGTGGGAATAGTTGGTCAGGCACTTTGAGTCCGAGAAGTTTAAGGTTTGTCTTCTTTTTTCTTTAATATAATGAAAATGAATAATTTCTTACTTTTAATATTTATTTATTATTTAATATCCATTGTTGTGAAGCAGATAAGCTCGGAGGCCAACAAGGCTAATCGTGACAAAAAGACCAAACACCATGTTTCCGGCTCCAAAAGGTTCATCGACATGGCAAACACTACCAAAATACCTTGGTTAGAAGACGGACGAATTCCGTCTCCTAAAAGATCTATTCCGTCAGCTAACAGGTTAGACGACGGAATTTCCGTCGACTAAGGTCCGTTGGCTAAGGACTGTCGCAAAAAATTGAGTCGACAGAATTTGAAAAAAAATAGCGTCGTTGTACTTAAAGGTCACGGAAATATTCTTTATTGGACAACAACAATAAACATCGTTTGGATGCTTTTTTAGCCGACAGATTTTTTTCCGTCGCCTAAATGTTTGTTTTAAAAAAATAAACTTAATATATTAATTAATGACTTAGGCAAAGGAATTTAAATTTCATCGCCTAAGATGTTGTTTTTGTTAAAAAAATGATAAATTCATTAAATCATAATTAATTATTATATGTTAATTAATAATTAATGGAAAAATCCATAATTAATATATTTTAAGGGTGGTGGTTGCCGATGGTGGTGGCGGCGGCGTTTTGTGTGGTGGTGCCGAGGTGGTGGTGGTGATGGTTCCGTCGTCGTGGTGGTGTCGTGGCCATGGGGGTGATGGTGATGGTGATGGTGGTGGTGGTGGTGTGTAAGGTGTGATTGAGAGATAAAGAGAGGAAGAGAGAGATGGGTGAGATTAGTGAGATGGGAGATTGTAAAAAATGGTGGATGATTTGGGTTTTATAGAGGACCACTTAGGCGACGGAACAAAGCATTTTTGATGTCTAAGTTATTTGAATTTGTGGCCAAAAAAATTTTGGCGGAAAAATAGATGCCAAAATTTTCAAGTTACGTGATGGAAATACAAATATCCGTCGTTTAAGTTGCCAAAATTTTAAAAAACCCGCCAAATTTTTTTTACTTAGGCGACGGAAATATGAAGATTTCGTCGCCTAAGGCATTTGAATATTTGTCATTTTTTTTAATTTTGACAAAAAATTTGACGGTAAACAATAAAATTCAAAATAAAATTCACTTAGGTGACAGAAACTTAAATTTCCTCGCCCAAGTGTTTACAATTTTCCCAAAAAATTTGCAAAAAATTAATTCTAAAAGAAAGTGTAGAAAAAATAATTAAAAAACACTTAGGCGACGGAATCTTTACGATTCCGTCATTTAAGGGATTTTTTTCAAAAATTTCTGAAAAATTAATTTTGGGTAGTGCCTTAAAAATTATTACAAAAACAACCGACTGATGTAAGCACTACATTTATACAATATAGTAAAAAAATTCAAACCAATTCGGATTAGTTAGGATTCGATCGATCAAATTTAGTGATTATCGAAAATAGTTAAAATACATAAATGATCGTAATTTTTTTTTCATAAATCCCTTTTCAAAGTTATGAATGTTTGTCTTGTCGTAAAAACTTAATTTATCGACTAGATAAAAATTAATTGAAATTTGAGATAAAAAATTTCTTTATGACTAAAAACTTGTTATATATTTACTAATGTTGTATAACTTAAGTGTTCATGTGTCTATATTAACTCTACATCTATATTAACAAATTTGAATTTTGACAAAACAACCATTAGATATATTCATCATAACATATTATAGAAGTGGACAAATTTTTAGTAAATACGAAGTTCGTTAAGGGGTTGATCGGCGTAGTCAATCATAAAACTGAAATTTCAGTGATACGGAAACGTTGATATACGAATCCTCGTATTTCCGATTTATGAACCATTGACACTCACAATCTAATAATTTTTTACACTATGCCCTCGATGAAAAAAATATGTATTTTAAGATGGTATAGGTGGTCCCTCTCTTTCATCAGAGGCAATGAAAACACACTTAGACAACGAAATAGGTGTTGTTCGTCGCCTAAGTAAACACTTAGATGACGAATATATGTATTTCCGTCGTCTAAGTGTTCAGGGTTCAGGATTTATGGGTCAAGGTTTAGGAGATAGTGATAAGATATGGACTTAGATGACGGAATTGAGATATTCTGTCGCCTAAGTGTTTTGAGTCAAGGGTTTAAGGGTTAGTTAGGGTATGGCCTAGACGACGGAATGACAAAATTCTATCGTCTAAATGTCTCTTAGGCGACGAAAATATTCTAATTTAGACGCCGTTCTCTTTTTCGTCGTCTAAGAGTGTCTTAGCTGACAGAATATTACGACGGATTTAAATTTGCTCTCCTAAGTCCCTCTTAGACGACGGATTTAAATTCCCTCTTCGGCAACGGAACCTTTTAGATTCTGTCGCCTAAGTGAAATATTTTGGTAGTGAAAGGCTCAAAGAGATGCGGGTTCGAAGCATTGTTATCTTGATGCCAACGTGTATGCTTATGCCAAGCCCAGGCATGCTAATTCCGTAAGTAAAATTTTTTTCCAAATTGATTGAATTTAATCGTACATCCGAAATTGATTGAATTTAATGTTATGGATGGTTTGAAGAAATTGAATTATGATTAGGACATTTAATTAGGTGGTGCTCTTAGAATTTGGTTATTTCGCTAAATTTTGATTATGAACTAGAGAAATCCGGTTGGGAATCGGTGCCCACAGTTAATTTGTTATGTTGGAATTGGTTATTAGAAGTGTTTTCTTTCATGCAGATTTTTGATTTGCTCCATTTTTAGGGTAAAATATGTCAAATTTTCTTTAGAAATAAACAATCATATATTGTTCACATGATTAATTTGAAGACAGGTTGATACAAATGACCCAGGAGGAATTAAAGCAGGCAGATTTGTAAAATCTGGAGATGACGCCTAAAGAGTTGCCTCCTCTATCGAAGGAGCCTCAGATCAGAATTGTCGATGCAGTTTTTGGCCACCAATCTGGGAATGAGGTTCGTGGGCTAGAACGGGCAGTTCAGAGAGATTTGACCCAATCATCTGCATCGTCGAGTAGGCGAAGGGCGACGGATGTCGAGGCAGTCTGAGTCGCCCAAGAAGAAGCTCGATCGGAGGAGGCTCGAACGGCCCAGGAGTAGATTCGATCGACCCAGAGTCAGATGAGCTTCGTCCTCAAGTTCCTCGAGTTGATGGTCATGTAACCTCCACCCCAATGTCAGCTCCCCACGCCTCGAGATCCTGGGCATGACGACAAAGATGATCTCAATGGCGGCGGGGCAATCAACAAGATAAGCACTCTCTGTTTAGTTTCGTAGTTTGTATATATTTCGATCAATGTACGTACATTTTTTATATTCAATATATTACATGAATATTTTCAAAATTTATTATTTAATTTTTAATTCAATTTATATGTATAAAATAATTTTAAAAAATAAAATTACAATTTAGACGACGAATTAGTGAATATTTCGTCGTCTAAGTTGGACATGTTAGACGACAAAATATTCACTTTTTCATCGTGTAGAAACCATGTTTAGACGATGAAACTTAGAATTCATCGTCTAAGTGTTTATTTAGATGACCAAACTTAAGTTAAAACACTTAGATGACGATATATTTTTCGTCGTCTAAATGATTCACTTAGACGACAAAAAGGATTTCGGCGTCTAAGTTAATTCACTTAGACATCGAAAAATATATCGTCGTTTAAGTGTTGTACATGACAAAAAAATTTGTCGTCTAAAAAGCTACTTAGGCGACAATTTTTTTTTCGTCGTCTAAGTACTACTAAGACTACAACTTTTAGATGATGAACCATTTTTTTCGCCTAAGTACTTAGACTACGACTCTAAATGTCATTTAGGCGACGAAATTGTTTTGTCGCCGAAGTGCATTTGTACTTAGACTACGACTCTAAATGTCATTTAGGCGACGAAATTGTTTTGTCGCCGAAGTGCATTTTTCTGGTAGTGAAATGATGTAACTCGGTAGTTTTGAAAAAAAAAATGGTGTTTAAAGATGAAATTTTGATACTAATGGAGATCGATTTTGAATGTTCTTTGCTTGTCACAAATCTTTGTTTCCTATATGGTTATCGATTTTTAATTCAATGCTGCCAAGAATCGGTGTCTGGCATTCAAGTTTGTATTGCAATCAAACAAAGTTAATTAATATATGGTAGAGTCGATAGTATCAACTATATATGTATTAATCAATTCCTTCTAGAGTCATTGTGAACAGAATTACTATATACAAATTTTAATCTTTTAAAGATGAACAAATACTAGCCATTAGATATAGGACATGATGGTCTTTTGGTATACATGACCTGACACGACATTAGTGATGTGTATATATTACATATGTTATGTCATGTGAGATTTTTTGTCCTACACAATTATACATCATGATCTTAATAAGGTCTAAAATTATTTTTCTTTAATCGCTTAGTTGTTAATTAAACAATTTCATCACTAAAATTAATCAAGCAATTCCATCACTAAAATTATTTAGAGACAAAAAATTAATACAATCTAGCTTCATAGTTGCTAGATGGCTGGGTTTGCCTAATTAATTACACAAAAAATTGGATTAGAATAGAAAGAACTCATCGTCAAATTTGATTTACAATAATATGCAATCCAGATGTCTATGTCGTGTGCATTACGATCATGATCGAATGATGTATGACGATGAATGATGCTCGCTCCAAGTCATTCTCAAACATATCCATCAGTCTTTAGTCTTTACTCTCTTTAGGTATAGTATACGTATACCACCATATGTGCCCCATGCATTTACTAATTTTATCGATCGATGACACTGATAAATATCACATCAAAATTTTCCAATCATTGACCTTTTTCAGAAATTGTAACGAAGCGTCAGCATCCGGTCCTTTCAATTTTGTGATTCAAATTCGTGTCTTGAAATGACCTGTGGGCTGTGGGAAAATAACTGCATATGTAGCTTGGATGATTCAATGAAATTATTGATTTAATTGGTCATAGTTTTTTTCTTTAGGTTTTTGTATAAGTTGGTGATAGTTTCATAAGTAGTTACTCTAGATAGAAAAGTCAGTTTTTGCTTGTGTATATAGTTTCCATTTCGGCTAAGAAAAGTTGTCATTTGTGACAGGAAGAGTCAGTAGGTCGACGGCTATGTCTAAATGTGTATACTATACATAAACGTGCAATTGATGGAATCATATAGCTAGTGCTGGACTGCTGGCATTGTATTTCTAGTTTATAGCTATTAGTGAGATTATACTTGAGCTCACGCCTCACGGTACGCACTTGCTTACTAAGGCCCGGCTTGCAACCTTATAGAGTAATTTTTCTGTTTAACTTAAACTTTAAATTGTTTAGGATGTTTGGTAAAATAAAATAGTAATAATTTATTTAAAAAATTACACATTTTTGGTAAGTTATAGCAACTTATAAAATTAGTTGACAATATACAACTTCTATAATTTATAAGTTACAACTCATTATTTTCACAGCATGTCTCTCTTAAACTCTCTTTTAAACTCGACATAAAGTAAGGCACAAGCTTGAGATTAATTTTTGATAAATAAACCAAAACGTACGTATATATGATTAGCTTACTCACCAAAACGGCAAAACGTAACAAAAACCCAAAGAAGTCATCATTATTTAAGCTATATCCAAATTAATTTATCTAACATTTAACTTGCATGCATATATATGCATTCAATTGTTGAACAAATAAAGTATATATTGATCACATACGAAAAATAATAAGTGTATCTTGTGTCTGAAAAAGAAATCTCACTTACAAATTCCACAGAACAAGTTACGGAATAAGTATTCGATCAAATTTGGTGATAAAAAATATATACAAAACCTGACTAATGACAAGATCTCAGGCATGGAGCATATATATGTAGCTAGTGACACAGTTGCTCACTTGCTCGGCCTCATAATATCAACAAAACCACCGTAAACTCTAAACTCATTGTGGCTTATGAGTTTCCGCGTTCTTTTCATTATGGAATTTCCGTGTTAGATAACAATTTTTTTTCTTCAATATATCTCTATTGGTAATATGCGAGAATTTATAAAACCAATACAAGATAAAAGGCGCATAAAACTGATAATTATTATGTTTAAATAAAACTTAAAAAGAGAGAAAAAGGAAACGCCATAATTTTAGCAGCTTGAGGATTTAATCGATAAGTATAGAGGAAGTTATTTCCTCCTAGATTTAAGCTTTTATTTTTATTTATTTTTATAATTTATTAATTTTACATATTTTTCCTTGCAAAATTAAATTTTTTAAAGTCAAATTATTGTTAGATGAGGGCAAAATTGTGTATTATGAAAATTTGACCTTAGTAACTATCAAATGTCCTTAATTCTCTCTAAATATATAGAGATATATCCATTGTGTATCTATTTTGTGAATTTGTGTAGAAAGAGCATAGTAGATATGATCCTGCCTACTGAATTATCACTACCACAAAAACCTCATCACACAACAGTTATCAGACAAGAGTTTAGCAATCGCCTATTGTTTGTTGATGGTACACCTATTATACAACGGTTTTGAATCCTAGTCGTTGTGTGAGTTACTGAAATATCAATTTATTACATAATCACATATCGAAACAACTACAATGTGTTGTATGAAGGTGAAAAATTGGGCAGGACTTCCCCTCCATTTCACAACACAAATTGCACTCCCAAATACCAAAACTTGGCCAACATTGCACAACGGTTGATATTAGTTTTCGTCGTGTCATTTTAGTTTGAGGTGCCAATTTGGAAATGGACCTAGCTATTTTTGTTTCATTTTTCTCACACCTTCCTGAGCATCAGCCAAGGGAAATATAAAAAACGTTGTCTGATTTTTATGTGAAGTGTCAATTTTGAGATGATGCCCATTTTCATTTTCATTTTCATTTGCCTTGCGGTCTTCAAATTTTTCTACTATTAACATTACTTTAGACAATAATAAAAATAAATTTCGTTGTTTGATTCAAAAAATTGAAAAAAAGAGTTAGCCAATTTTGGGAAAATCAACGGTCACTACCACATAATGACTCATTGCCGGCGACTTTTAAGTCGCCGGCAATGTTTTTTAACATTACAAACGACTTTTTAACATTGCCGGAATGTTTTTTTTTTTTTTAGACATTGCCGGCGACATAAATGTATGTCGCCGGCAATGTCTCGATGGTAATGTAAAAAAAAAAAAAAAAAGACATTGCCGGGGACTTAATTTATGTCGCCGGTAATGTCTTTTTTTTTTTTTAGACATTACCGGCGACATAAATGTATGTCGCCGGCAATGTCTCAATGGTAATGACATTGCCGGCGACATACATTTATGTCGCCGGCAATGTCTTAAAAAAAAAAAAAAAAAAACATTACCGATGAGTCATTATGTGGTAGTGGGCCATAGTCTTATTACTCTCACTTTGAATAAAAAACCTAACTTGCAATTGCCAATGTCAATAACCTCCACCTCTTCAGAAGAAAACCAAATTGAAAATCCATATACCTTTCTCTGTCTCTCTTTCATTGTCCTTGCCTCTTAGTCGCGAGCCGTGCCGCCCTCGTCTCCAAGTCGACACTACCAGAAAAAGTACTATAGCTGACAATTTTTTTTCGTCGGCATGTTAAAAAATTTCATCTGCTAAAGTTATAGCCGACGAACCTTCGTCGGCTATAGTGTCTTCGGCAGAAGGTCGTCAGTCATACTTTAGCCAAAAACAAAAATGACTTTCGTTGGCTAAAGTCTGGACTTCAGTCAATGACTTTTTTGTCTGCTAAAGATTGAAACTCGTCGGCTAAAGTCCCCAGATTTCTGAAGAAAAAAAAAACTACAGATCTGAATTTTTATTCCTAGAACCAAAAGTCCCCAGATTTATGAAGAAAAAAAACTATAGATCTAGATTTCTATTTCCATAACCTTCTGGGAATAGAAATTTAGATCTGTCAATTCCACAATTTTATTTCACCAAACCATAATCACAAAAGATCTAAAGTCACCAAACCATAATCATAAAAGATCTAAAGTCACCAAACCATAATCACAATTTTATTTCACCAAACTAAACCAAAATTACAACCTAAACCCTAAATTACACACAAATTAAACAGCGGCGGCAAGCTGCGGTGACAGGCTGAAACAGAGAGAAATAGAATTACACACAAATTAAACACAAATTACACCTCAAACCCTAAATTAAAAAAAAACTCAAATAATAGGGTTTACAAGGATAGAGAGGCGGCGGAAATTAAAGGGCGAGGCGGCGCAAAGATGGAGGTCTGAGAGATAGAAGGAGAAGAAAAATTAGGATTTTTGAGAGAGGAGCGGCGATCTGGGCGTTATAAACCCGATGACTTTAGCCGACGATGTATAAAGTCGTCGGCTTAAGTATAGCTGACGAAAATACAAAAAATGTCGGCTTAATTATGTTCATATGGACATCATCACACAATGAATTAAAGCAATTGACACAATGGTCAAAAAATTGTTGTGTGATCATCTATCAGACAAGGAATTAAACAAGGAATACAAACAATTGTGTGATCATCTATAACACAACAATCACAAAACTCATGTGTGATACTTGTCATGGCCTCTATAGTGCATGCGCACCTCATGGCATGTCATGGCATTCAGAAATCACACAACGATTTTTAAGTAAAAGTCGATGTCCCAAAAGTTAACAGATAACGGTGATCCACTGTTGTCCCTAGATTTCATCACACAATACGCGTTAAGACAACGTAAATTTAGGTTGTCATATAGCACTTTAAGACTGTTGTGTGATGTGTTTTTTTGTAGTACTGTACTTTTTTAACTCCGTAATAATGTTGACAAAGTGAGCTATCTCAAGTGGTAAGAGTACCACTATCCAAGAAGTATACTATTATGTCTTGGGTTCGAATCACGAGAGAGTAGCAGTAAAATCTTATAATCTCCTTAAAAAAAACTCCATAATAGTGTTAAAGAGAGGATATTTGCCTTTCAAAAAGAGAGAGAGAGAGAGTGGATATTTAACTTTTGTTTTTCAGTTCAATCCCTGAAAATTTTTACACGTACTGAACACGCGTACGTATATATAAGAAATTAACTGGTTAAAACGGCTAGGGCTTGGAGTTTGTAGAAGACAAAGAGAATCATCGAGAGAGCATCAGGTGCAAACTAACATCATTTGTAATTTATTGTTGTTTTTTGAGTGAGATTCGAACGAATAAAATTTTACATAATCTCCGATTTTTCAATTATCAAGTGCACGAAAAAATACAAGAAAGATCTACGACCAAGACAAGAGGTTCCTTCCCCGCCAGACACTCCAGACATTGAGCTGTTGAACACAGTCCACCCAACTTCGGTACCCACTCATCAATCTCCACGCTAATCCTCTGCTCTCTGCTCCATGTGATCCACCTCCACCTCCACCTCCTCCTCCTCCTCCTCCTCCTCCTCCTCCTCCTCCACAACATCATCGCCGTTGATCTGGTCCAGCACCAGCACCAGTCCCATGGCGAAGGCTCCGTCGAACCCTGGCTTGAGTACCAGAGAGAAGACGTCCTTCCCAAGCACCACGTGGGTCGAACTATCCACTTTGCGTCGAATCTCAGCCACCGGCTCTTTCTCCCCGTTGAAGATCGTGCAGCAGCGCTGTGCAAACGACCCTTCGATGTGATACTCCTGCGGTGGATCCGTGAACACCTCCACGGTCACGCTCGACCGTCCTATTATCGACGACCGCCGCACGCTGAAGATCGGCTTCTGGCCCTCCGTTCTCTCCCCCAGGTACCCTTCCCACCGGTGATGCAGACTCGGCCTCTGTACACATTCATTCACAAATTAATACGTATCACTTTTCTAAACATCCCCGTCTATTCTGTCTAGGCGCTAATATCACTGAGTAAACTCCATCGCAGAGCTAACTAATCAGAAACTAAACACATTACTCGAATGGTAAAGAGTTCGATCAGCAAAAGTGAAATAGTATGTAGATGATTCGTGGTATGCAACTAGGCAAGGGCATAAGTTTCAGAACTGGATCAGCCGAGTTGACTCGGAAAAGGCTTAGATGATGTTGGGCGTGCGTACCTTTCGGCGGACAGTGAGGAGGCAGCGGCCAAGGGCGTCCATGAGCACGAGCTCAGATTGTTCATAGGCGTCGGTGCCGTACGAGTCGACGCGGAAGACGACTTGGGCGTTGCGGTCGTAGACGGAGAAGCCGTCGCCGGGGAAGAAAAGAGAGGTTTTGGAAACCGTAAGGCATGTTTCCTCTTCAAACACCAACGCAGGTTCCACAAGCTTCATCGATCGATTTTCTTCTTATTTGGCTCTATGTAATGGATGAGATGAAGGCCGGCCGGGGGCTCTATCTCTGGTTTTCGGTCTTCTGATCTAATAGAGTACGTTGTGTGAAAATGAAAGCGAAAAAAAACGGAAATATTAAGATGGACGTTATGATGAAGTTTTTGCGTCGAGGGGAATCCAAATATATAGCGGCTTTATTTTATGCCGACTGACTACTGTACAGCAGTCTAGAGAGAGAGAGAGACTGCAGATAAATTTGTAAGTGAACCAGTTAATATGCATGTGCATTAATTGTATGAACATGCATGCATAGATTATTGTATGGCCTATATATATGGGCAATGAGTATGGATTATAGCATACATTATCCTTCAAATGTTCAGTTTGATCATTATATGGAACGAAGAATTTGTCGTCGGCTTAGAAAACTTTTGGATTCTTTAACACCTCGAAAAAAAAAACTTCAGTATGGACCAAAATATATAGGAAACGTATCACCAATCTGGCAAAGAAAGATAGCTACCCTGGGCCGATTACTCCATTTGTTCTCGGCAGAATCTGTTGATTTTTTTGGTAGAAATTATAAGAAAGTCTCGGTTCACCATTACGAGCACCAAACATTCTTAATAGTTCAAGTGTTGTTATGTTGATCCTGATAAGCAGCATATTGTATAATTACAAATCACAGACTGGTAAGCATATATACGTGGTGGTCTCGGACACAATAATTCTCGACTTCTAATGCATAAGGGTACCTTATATATGAACGATCGAGTTCATTTGGCCAGAAATCGATCATATATGTATTGAAAAATAATCTAAATGATCACTCAAATATGTCACAATCGATAATTTGATCATTGAACTTTACAAAATATCATAAAGGTCATTAAACTTTAACTTTATTTATTAATTTGATCACTTTCTCCATTAAATATAATGACTAAATTGATAGAAAAAGTAAAAGTTTAGTGTTCTTTTTAATATTTTCATTAATCTTTTTAATATATTCTAAACTTTAGTGATCAAATTGTCGATTTTGACAAAATTAACTGAACATTGTGACTATTTTTTCTATATATATCTTTATGTATATGTGTATATATATAGTACGTTGTTAGTTGCGACGTGGTTTGGATGGACATATGAACTGATTTGAGTTGGTGGATTGCCTGTGCCCTTTGGCTTGGGGTAAATGGCCTCAACTCTGTGGCCTCTAGTGGCTATTATGAATAGTTGATGGAGAATTCATTCATAGATAAGTGATGGTTGTCACTTCGCTTTTCTTTCTAGGTCCTCGTCAACTGTGGCATAGCAATACCTACCTACCTCAGTGCAAATGTGCAATATCCGTGGGATCGATGGGATCTCAAATGGACATACAGCTGTAGTAGGTAGGTAATCACTTATAACTAGGGTTACTGAGAATGATTTAATTAGTTGTACTATTTTTAACTAGCTAGTTAATATCAATCATCCATAATTTTTTTTCTTATTGGAGAAACACTTCCTTTTTTATTTTTTATGTAAACGCAAATTTTCATTAAATCAAATAAAGTACAACCAAAGATAGAACTAAAATCAAATAAAGTACAATCAAAGATAGAACTAGATACCGTAATGAACAAAAAAAACTAAGTAGGGTCTAGAATTAATATATCAAAAGGTAAGTTAACATGACAACAATTGTTGGAAACGTCATTAATAGCACGAACTAGTTCACTTATTGTACATTGGCTATACTTACTCTCTACATCGGAGCCAGTGACTCCAGCAAAATTCTGACTACATATGTGTACTTCCATAGCCGTTATGACCTCACTTTACGGTGCTAAAAGTCCTCAAAAATGAGGATACCATCAATGGCGTAGCTAGAATTTTGAGTTAGATGTATTAGAACTTAACTTTTTTCCGATACAATGTCAAAATTAATACTACCTACGCCAACGACAGTTAATTTATAGTACTCAAAATCAACGAAAAGTAGAAGAAATGTATGAAAAACTAAGTGAAAATATAAAAGTTTAGAGATGGAGACATTTGCGGACATGATTTTAACTATTTAAGAAAATTATTCAAGTTTATAGATTAAATATTGTTATGGGATTGATCATTTTACCAAAGTAATTTATTAATTACTTCCATCAATTATGTTGGAGTCCACATCCAACCGATAATAACCTTATAGGTAATTATAGATATTATGCATATTCCTTCTTATTTTTCAAGCTTTACATATTGAGGGGTGTCAAAAATAACATTAATATAGATTACATACTAAAATTAGATTAAAGCTCTTAACCAACTAGCTTAAATCTAAGAAGTGAGTCATGTCATTGACACTACTACCATAATAGTAGCTAAGTCACTGGGTGCCGTCTTGTTAGGAAATGCCTCATCCAACTTTGAACTCGTTGAGCCGTATCAACATCGGCCCATGCTAGATCACTTGGATCCCAAAAAAAAACCCAAACTTTGCCAACAAAGACTTGGGGCAGCTTAGCAGCCCACAAGGCCCAGAAATAGAAATTTGAAGCGGCCACAAACTAAGATCTAGGAAAATGACACTTAGGGTTTCCCCATGGCTGTCGTCGCTCTTCGACGTAATAGGAAGAAAATCACCTTCCAAAGATACCCTACTTTGTACCTAAGAATGTCAATTGTAGTTCAGGAAAGAAGGGGTCGACATTACCCACAAAGAGCTTATGAGACTAAAAGTTTTAAAAGACTCGATTACACCAATGCCAGAAATCTGGCAGATTGACTCGACCTTTAGACGAAGAATTAATTTATTATAATACAAAGACTCGTCCTAAAATCACAAGAAAACAGATACTACAAACAGGCTCAGTGATGGACAACCACATAAATTTACAGGTTTTTTAAGTTTCATTTAGATGTCAAAATATGTTACACTAAACAGAATAGTAAACAAAAAAAATGAAAATAACAATGTAAAGATTAAGAAGAATCTAATGGAGAAGAAAGCTAGGAACCTCTCTCCACTCTAGATAGTTTCGATTATCCCAATACTAATCTAAATAATCATGGATGATTGAATCCCACATGATTGGGCCAATGTCAGTACGACACTGATTTTATTACACTTTATTACTGGTCGTACTACGTCTTAGCTTGATCCCTAATTAGTGGATTGATACATATCGGCATCCTAGTCTAGTCAACTAAAGTCATTATGATCTAAGAGTGTTTGAGAAACAACATAGCTTCTAAGGTCGATATAGCGGTCGCCTTAATTAACATCACTAAGGAATAATTTCACACAAGAGTATGTTTTGTCTCTATAGAACATGCAATGATATAGCGGTCAAATACACATTCAAGAAAGATAACTAGATTATGTATCTAAGTAGTGACCAAAGAAACATAAAAAAAAAAATTATCGCTGATATTACTAATAGTGAAATAAAAATCATCCAAATAGTTAAGTAAATCACAAGGGGCACTACCGCATTTCTTCCCATTGCCCACGAAATGGGAAAATAAAGGCCGACGATATCATATATCGTCGGGTATAATAAGTATTACCAACGAAATTGTCACTCACTGGCAATTTTTTTTCCTCATCGCCGGCAATGACATTATAGCCGACGACTCGTCGGCAATAATATTCTCGTCGCCGGCAATAATGTGTAGTATGGCCGACGATGGTTCGGCCGGAATACCAACGAGATAATCTCTCTATAGCCGACGATTTAATGAATCGTCGGCCTTAACTCTTATATCAGATCTACTCTGCAGCAGCTCATTCATTTTACAAAAATCGGGTGAGAAAGAAGGAAAACGCTCTGAAATCGTTGGGTATTGTCAAAAGGCGTCCAAAACCTGCTCGTGAAGCTATATAGCTAGGTACGTATATATATATATGTGGATGTATATGTGTGTTGATTTAGAGTTGAGATTAATGGTTTGATATGCAAATAGAGTTGATATATTGTTGATTTTGAGTGATTGACTGTTGATTTTGAGTTGATTTGAGATGATTTCGATGAAAATATGCTTGTGTATATATATATATATGTATATAAATTTATTTTGTGATTAATTGTTAATATGTATATATAGACATGTAAATTTGTAATTGGGAATTGTTGGTATATATATATATATATATTTTTATATGCATATATGGGTCAACTTTTGTTTAGGGAGATATATATATATATATATATATATAGATGAAGAATTAATTAAATTAGTGTAGCTAGTTTAATGATAGATATATATATATATAGATGAATGTAATGATGATTTTTTTAATTAATTAGTAGTGAATATATATACATAAATATATAGTACTGTTAGAATTTTTAGGATGGACAAGAGTTGGATGAGCTTTGAAAGATGGGATGTGAGATATCACCATGGAATTAGGAGTTTTGTGAATTTTGTGAAGGCTAATTATGGAGACACTACACTTCATTATTGCCCGTGTAAAGAATGTAAGTGTCGCAGTGATCGATTTCGTTTTCCCATTGATAAAGTCCAGAAGCACCTGAGTAAATACGAGTTTTGGGATAAGTACATTTGTTGGATTTATCACGGTGAAACATCGTTAGCGGGTCCGCATGATCATGGACAATTTGCTGAAAGGGCCAGTCCATCCTATGATCCAACAACGATGTTGATCAATGATATGTTTCCTCATGAGAACGGTGTATTTGCTGATCAAGCCCCAAATGTCCCTCCTGTCGTTGAGGGTTTCCCCCATATTGAGCCAGTCGAGCCATTACTTGGAGCTCATGTCAACACAAGCGGTATAGACAAGTACAACAACCTGATTGCATTGCAACAGACTCCGTTGTACGACGGTTGTAGTAAGACTTTACTTGGAAGTGTCATGGGAGTGATGCAGCTCAAAATGGAGAACAAAATGACTGTCAAAGCTGTTGATTCTTCGCTGAAGTGGACTGCTTCGCTACTGCCACTCGGTCAGCGCCTTCCTACCACTCATATCCTGGTGCGACATATCCTGAAAGATCTTGGGCTTTCCTACATCAAAATCCATGCATGCAGATATGATTGTATTCTCTTCTGGGGGAAAGATCTTGAAGACCTTGAAGCCTGCCCGGTATATTTTACAGAAAGGTATAAGTTGACTCCTACAGGCAACAAGAAAGATGTGAAGATACTTCGATATTTCCCGCTGATTGATAGGCTGGAGCGGTTGTTCATGTGTGCTTTCACGGCCGAAGCTATGAGATGGTGGGCTGAGAGGAATTTGCCTGACGATGACACCCTTATACACCCTACCGACGAAGAGGTTTGGAAGCACATGGTCAGGGAGTTTGATCATTTTGCAGCAGAGGTCCGAAATGTTTGGCTAGGGCTCTCGATCATCTGACGGATTCAACCCTTTTGGCAACATGAGTCTTCAATACAGTATATGGCCAGTTATTTTGGTACCGTACAACCTTCCACCATGGATGTGCATGAAGAAGGAATACAATATGCTCACTCTGTTAATTCCAGGACCTATTTATCCAGGAAAGTGTCTCGATGTGTATTTAAGGCCTTTGATTGAGAAGTTTAAGTACCTGAGTGAGTGTGGCCACCCCACTTACGATAGATTCAAAAATTAGATGTTCCAGATGCATGCCATGCTTGTTGGCACCATCAGTGATTTTTCTGCCCGCGGTATGTTGTCGGACAACGTTACCAGGGGTTACAGGGTTTGTTCAAAGTGCATGACTGTTGATTGTTGCAGTCCTCATTGCAGTAAAATTATTCAGATGCGTCACCGTTGTTGGCTTCCAGATGATCACCCATTTAGGCAGGATCAAGACGCTTTTGATGGGACTGTGGAAACGGGTGTGGCACCCAGGCGATGGACAGGGGATGAAATTTTGGAAGTGCTGAATGAATATGATTTTGGCCAGCTGAGCAATCATCCTGAGATAGTGTCGTCAATTCCAGACAAGCCCGAAAGGTATAAGTTTTGGACACACAAGAGCATATTCTGGGAACTCCCGTACTGGTCCAGGTTGCCTATCAGACACTACCTAGATGTCATGCACATAGAGAAGAATGTATGCGAAAGTGTGGTGGGCACAGTTCTGAATTGGGAGGGGAAAACAAAAGACATCCCTAAGGCATGCATTGATATGAAAGCTATGGGACTACGGAAACATTTGTAGTTGAGAGATGGTAAGAAAAAAATGCCCCAAGCTCCTTACACCGTCAAACCAAACTAGAAGCATGAAAGTTTTTGGTGGATGAGTAATGTCAGGTATTCTTATGGCTATGCAGGAAATTAATATAATTGTTGCTTATGGCTATATATGTAGGTATCCTTATGGCTATGCAGGAAATATAAGCAAGTGTGTTAACTTCCGGGACAATAAGATGTACGGATTAAAGAGTCATGACTGCCATGTACTGCTTCAACGCCTTTTCCCTGTTTTCATTCGAGGGTACCTGCCCAAAGAAGTGGTGGAGCCATTGGTGACCTTGTCAAGATTCTTTCAGAAGTTATGCACCAGAGAAGTTAAAAAATCAGACCTCAGAGAGATGCAAGATGACATCATTTTTATCATGTGCAAGCTTGAGAGGATATTTCCCCCAAATTTTTTCGACATCATGCCTCACCTGATGATCCATCTTCCCGAACAATTGTTGCTTACCGGTCCGGTACACTACACTTGGATGTATCCCATGGAAAGGTACAAATGATTCATACATTTGTGTTTGCCTCAGTTTTTATATGTAAATTCTTATTTTTTAAGTATTATAACATGCACTTGTTAACTTGTAGAAAATTGGGAGACTACAAGGACTATGTGAAGAATAAACCTGCACCTGAAGGGTATATCGCTGAAGCATATCTTGCGCACGAGTGTGTAACGTACACCAACTTGTATTTGGGAGCGCTGGAGGACCCCCAACAACATATGCCGATAAATGAACCCAAGTTCAACATTTATATCATCTCCATTGATGTGGTAGTACATGGAAGCTTGCCAAAGTCGTACAAGTTGGATAGAAATGAGGTAGCCATTGCCCACTGGTCGGTACTGATTAACTGTCCAAAAGTTCAATATTGGAAAAACTATCATCTTCACTGCCCTGTTATTGCCGGTGATGTTGACTACCACAACAGGACGTTTGCAAACTACTTTAGTTAATGGGTAATGGTATATGTGTATATATATATTTTTATATCCTTATATAGCATGTGTGTACGTGGTTTTCTTTTTCTATGTTCATAATTTCTTGTGTGGTTTCTTATCTTTTTCAGATGAACCATGTAGCAAATGATGGTTACCTAGAGTGGTCAAACGAATTGAGGCTCTTGGCGATGAAACCGATAGCTTCAAAAGTTTACTCGATGTGTCAGGTCAATGGCGTGAAATTTATATGTGAAAATAGAGATGACCGACTGAAAACACAGAATTGTGGGGTGATGGTCCACAGTAGGCAGGATGGCGTTGACTATTACGGTGTCCTTCATTCAGTTGTTGAACTAATTTATGGGAACCGCATGAAAGTGCACTTATTCAAGTGTAGATGGTTTGATACTAGCCCGGAGAACACAAGGACCGATCAGTACGGAATATTTTCGGTGAATACTGCTACAAGCTGGTATAAAGAAGACCCTTTCGTTCTTGCCACATCAGTAAAACAAGTGTTTTACCTTGACGATCTTATGAACAAAGTCCCATGGAAGGTGGTTAACCATGTTGCTCATAGAAACATATACAGTGCTGCCACACTTGGTGAGACCGCAGATGATGAAGAAGTTACCGCATACCAAGAGCCGAACACTTTTGACATTCCGGAATCCTCTACGATTCGCCTTAATAATGTGAGATCGGGGAATGTGGTTCGAATTATTGGACCAAAACTTCTTGATGTTAATCCAAATGAAGTAGACGATGATTCAGATGACGAGGAGCGGCACATATTGCCAGAGGTTACCTATGAAACCGAGTCAAATTCAAGTGATGAAGATGATTATGATTATCATCCTTAGTACGTTAATGATGTACGTATTTTAGTATATATAAACGTGCATGTATGTTTGTTATGATCGACGAGTTGGTAAGAAACTCGTCGGAAATACTATCACCGAAATAGAAGAACTCGCAAAATTTCGTAAATTACAAAAAGGTGGCCAACGTCATATCGATCAGCCACATCAGTGTTTATACTACATTAGACTTGAAAGAAGATGACGAAGCTAAGATGCCCGTACGTCTCAGGGAAAATGAACACAGAGCCTTCGATAATGGCGTTATTTGTTGAAGAAATTTGGGAATCAAACAATCACCGACGAGTTAATAAGAAACTCGTCGGTGATAGTATCACCGACGAGTTTCTCACTAACTCGTCGGTGATAGTATCACCGACGAGTTTCTCACTAACTCGTCGGTGATAGTATCATCGACGAGTTTCTCATTAACTCGTCGGTGATAGTATTACTGACGAATTAATAAGCAACTCGTTGGTGATAACCCTGTCTTTATATCCCAGACCGACGGGGCAGGGAGCCATTTCTTCAAACTCGAGCTGAACCCTAGAATCGCCCCCTTTCGCCCCTCGCCGCCGACCGTGCCGAAATCACCTCTCTTCGCCTCCCCTCTCCTCCTCCCCTCTCGCCTCTCCCCACCACCCCCCCCAAAAAAACCCCCAAATCTCCTCTCCCCAAAAAATCCCAATTCATAAATTCCCCCCTCCCCTCCATCCGGCCGCCTAAAATCGAGCACCGCCGCCGCCCTCTCTCTCAACCCGAAGAATGACAGGTCCCCTCTCTCTCTCTCTCAATTCGATTTTATCATCTTCAATTTTAATTACATGAAATTCTCCTAATTATTGTGTATGCATTTTAATTAAGTTGGTGTAAATTTAATTAAGTTGGTGTTGGTATAATTAAGTTGGTGTTGGTATAACTTTTTGTGTAGAAAATATTTTGTAGAATATATTTTGTGTAGAACATGATTTTGTGTAGGATATTTTTGTGTATATATGTAGACTATATGTAGGATATATGTAGAATATATGTAGAATATATGTAAGATATTTTGTGTATATATGTAGAATATATTTTGGTAATGATATTTTTGTGTTGGTTAATTAAGATTTTGGTTAATTGATATTTTTGATAGTGGTAATGATATTTTTGATAATGATATTGGTAATGATATTTTTGATATTTTGGTTAATTGATATTTTTGATAATGATATTGGTAATGATATTTTTGATAATGATTTTGGTAATGATATTTTTGATATTTTGGTTAATTGATATTTTGGTAATGATATGTAGGATATTTTGTGTATATAGTTTTGTGTTGGTTATTTTTGGCATATAGAATATATTTTTGGCATGTATATACTGCTGGTTTAATTAGTTGACAATTTATTTTTGCATAAACTTGATGTACAAAGGTCTATATATATAAGCAAATTTTTTGCTATCAACATGTTGTTTTGTTATTGTTGTTGTCATGGATGTAGTTGTTGAATTGTTGCTGTTCTGTTTAATTGTTGGATGTGCAGGAGGTTTTGCGGCAAATTGGCTTGGGGGGCAACAAACGGAGAGCGACTAGATCCAGTGGAGGGAGCAGTAGTCAAGCATCCTCATCCCCAATTAGCAACACACGCAACGGCCCTATTATGAATGCTCGCACACAAATTTTGCTACGTGCGCGAGAACAGGAGGAAGCTGCATGATCCGGATCTTTGCAACCCCCAATCTAGCCTCGACCCTCAGGCAGCAGACACTCAGGCAAGCGACCCTCAACGAGCGCATAAGAACTCCCTCCATTCGAATGCCCCCTATTGGCCTGGTGCCTACTCCCCTTTCACGACAATCATCTGAGGCAGATGGTGCTGGCGCCTCATCGTGCAGGCCTCGTCTATCTCCGCCGTCCGGTCTCTTCGTGCCCGATGAGATTCCTGTCATCCCTCAATTCGATGCTAGGGGGAGGGTTATTTTTATTGAAGTATAGCCGGAGTTCCTAACCGTGGATGAAGCGTACGTGTTCAAGCCATTCGACCCCGTGTATCTTTGGAGTGCGAGGTGCATGAACCAGCAAACGGATGATGCGGGTAAATTTTATTTAACAACATTGATTACTTAATTATTACTTAAGACTAAAAATAGTGTCAATTAATAATTTCAATTTTTTGACATTGTATTATTAGGCAATCTCGTTAATGCCAATGGAAAACAAAAGACTAGAGGCCCCTGCACCGGGAAGAATCTTGAGCAGGCCACCGGGGGAAAGAAAACAATCATTAAGGCCAATGAGCATGGTGAGGTGATCGAGACAGAAAACATCACGCGAAAGTATGCCAGCATGTTCGTGGCCGTCGTGTGGGACAAGGTCCCAATGCTGTGGCCAGATTGGGGTGTTGTGCCTCGCTACGTGAAGTTGCAAGTGCATAATGCACTGACTGTGATTTAAATCGTATTTTCATTATGTAAAGTTTACATTTATTAATTAAGTCCGAAGAAATATATAATTTTACCATTTATATATTCATCTTGCAGCTGTGGTTTGATGTGGATGAATGCCTTATTGAGACATGGGCAGAGCGTTAACTACATATCAGGTGATGTGATTCGAGTTATTTGAGTATATATCGAGTTAGATTTTTGTTTATCAAGTGTTTTAATATCTCTAACATTTGTTTCTGGTGTTAATATAGGTATAAAAAGTGGAAGAACGAGCTTTCAAAACATTACACAAAGTACAAGGATCTAGGCCGAGGTGCTACCCCTAGCGAACTCCAGTTTAGGGAGTACGAGTGGTTGTGGCTGGTAGCCCACTTCGAGCACCCCAAAGTGAAGGTATGCATCCTGAATATATTTTACAATCCTAATGTATCGTATCACATTGGAATAGTTTGTTACTAATTTTTTGACATATGTTTATCCAACAAGGCGATTTCCAAGACGAACAGCGAGAACAGATTGAAAAACACTAAGTCCCATCATCCAGGTTCACTCAACTATTTGGGTTGGTCGCGTAGGGCGCAGAAACAACAAGAAGTCAACCCGTTGGTGTTTGTTCATCAGAAGTTCTATCCGCAGTGCCCTGAAGAAGCGGTAAGTCTTTGGCCTCATTATTTTGTAGTTCACATATGCATGTGTTAATAAAACTATTTTTCTCTATTAATTTATTTTGTTTAATAATACGTTATTCATATTCGCTTTTCAATTAGGTGAGAGTGGATGATGCGATCACAGAGGTCACCATGAATATAGCTCGAAACGACCATCCTGACTGCTCGGAGGAGGAAGTGACCCAGTTGCCTCTCAGATCGATACGCTTGATCGCCCTATAACGGCTCAGATCATGGCAAAAGCGTGCGGGACTGGGAGGAATATCCACTACTGTAGGGTAATGGGCTCGGCGGGCGAAGGAGTATTGAAGGACACTTCAGAATACTCTAGCGGGTCAAGAACTTCTTCTAGGAACTCTAACCTAGCAGCGGAGCTCCAGAGGACGCAAAGGGAGTTGGAGGAGCAAAGGAGGGTGGTGGAGGAGATGCGGCAATTGGCCCAGCAGTAGGCAGCCAGAGAGGCCGAGCAACGGACGATGGTCGAGCAATACTGAGTTATGGTCGAGCAGCAGACACAAATTATGACATGGATGCAGACGATGTACGAGTGCCAGACTACCGGACACCCGCTCCCCACACCTTCATCGATGCATGTGTTCCCCAGTGTTCCACAACTACAGCCGTCGCAGCAAGACCAGGGTAGCCGCCGGAGTTCAAATGATTTCGTAAACATGGATTTCGTCGACTCTTAGTGTAGTTGTATTTTATTTTTGTATTGTTGCTGTTTGTACTGTTGGACAAATATGTGTGTACTGTTGGATGTGTATTTGTACGGTTTGTGTTTTTCACTGCAGGTTCTGGAATTGGGCCCAATCCAGAACTTGTTGTAACGACCCGGACCAGAATCAGTCGTATGATCAGCTATATTCGTGAGCTACGGCGTAGTCGCAGAGTTGCGACAGTTGTTTTAATCGCCGAGCTTCTTAACGACTAAATTATTGGCCGAGAATTGGAGCTAGGTCTCTTCTCAAGAGTCGTTCTATATGTAATTACAAGTTCGTGGGCGGTTCCGGATCGTTATTTGGACGACCGAAGAATTAGTTATGAATATTTGAAGTTCAGATTTAAATGGTGGGCTACTTAACGACTAAATTATCGGACGGGAATTTGGTCTCGGCTTCTTCACGGAAGTTTTTCAGAATTTAATTTCGAGTTCGTGGGAACTTCCGGAGCATGATTTGGAGTTACGAGGAATTAGTTGTGAATTTTGCCGATTGTTGTTTGTTTGGTTGATTTAATGTATGTTGGTTCGAAGGGTTGACTTTTTATCCATTTGGCCAATGTGTTTGACTTCGGGTGATATTGAAAGATTATGTCGAGACGAGTTTGTGACCGCAAGAATTATCGGAATCGGAATCACGACGAGAAAGTTATGTGGGTTTGAAGTTTGTCGAAAAGGATAATTACAAGTTTCCATTTTGGGAAAGGCTATAAATAGCAACCTGTTATTTTGGGCAAGTGGATGACTTTCCATTTTGGGTGTTTGACCGAGTTGACTGAGTCAACTCGGTGGGAGGTGAGGCTCGCGACGGCCACGGCGGGCTCGACGGCGGCGAGCCTATTCCGGCCACCTCCGAGCCTCCTCTTGGTCTCTATCAACTCGTCTTACTGCCCTCTACCTAGTACCGGCCACCATCAACGGTGTAGGTCGCCGGAAAGAGAAGAAAAACCGGCCAAAGTTTGGAGGATTTTGGGTGATTTCGGGTTCCATGATTTAAGCCGAATTGAGCTGCAACTTTGAGTGGGCTTTGTAGCCCTCATCACCATGAAGCTACCATGTAAGTTTGAAGATCTAATTTTGCTTGAGCTTGGAGAATTTTGGGATTGAAATTTGTGTGTTCATTCGGTTTTTCATGAAATTGACCATGTTAGAGTGAGAATTGGACTTCGGTGCAGTTGACAAAGTTGCTCAGTGGGTGATTTTGAGTGGAACTAGGGTTACTCTGCCGTGAAATTCTTCGGCCGGCAACGGCGCCGCCGTGGACGGCGGTCAACGGTCAGGGTTGACTTTTTGACTTTCGGCAAGTTGCATGTCATTTGACTCGAAATCGCGCCCCGATCGCAGTGGGGAGGTTCGTTTTTCGAGTTGAGCGTCCGAACGTAAAGCGAGGTATTGAGGTGTTATATACGGATTTTCGACGATTTGTCGACTTTGAATCACGTGTTTCCGAGAACGGCTGTTTCTCGTGATTTGTATTGTATTGTCGGATTATGACTTTGAATATTGGACGTTGTGATTATTCAGGGGTTCGTGATCGTTGTTTTGGCGAGGGATTTTCCGCCGGATCACGGGTTAACGCGAATCGCGTTACGCCAGACTGTGAGTGGACAAGTTTATATTTTCACTGTTGATTTGCGAGTTCGTGGATTTTATAATTTCCGTATTTAATTATACGATGTTGTGATATATGTTGTTTCCGGAGGTATTATTATATGTGTTTATTTGTGATGGCATTTAATACATCGATGTACCAGAGTTGAGAGATTCCTCTGGGCGGGGTTGAGTGGTCCCCTGGCCTATCACTGTCAGGTTTGAGCGATTCACCTGATGTCGGGTTTGAGAGGTCGCCCGACAACCTCCGTGTATATATATATATGTGTTGTGTTTTCCGAACTCGCACTGATTTGTATTGAGTATGTTTATAAACTGGTGAAAGGCATATGTTTATTTTCGTCCACTCACTCTAACGTTTTATTTGCCTTTCCCCTGGGCTTTTCGGTTTCCGTGCCCAGTTTGCAGTTCGGACTCTGGTGTCGCACGTCGTGGTCGGAGGCATAGTGCTCGAGCTACTTTGTTTCTTCCAGTAGGTTTATTGTTCTACCTACTTTGGTATACGTATATGATTATGTATTAGAAGTCGCTCTGAGCTTCCTATTGTATATGTTATACGATTTTACTCCGGATTTTCCGTAAAGTACATATATATTTACTACTTTACGTTATTGTTAATATATTGAGAAATCCGGATGGGATTGGTGCCCACGGTTTGCTTTTTGTGGCATAGGATGAAGTGTATTTTCCGCGTGCAGGTAATGGTAATTCAACGTTAGTAACGAAACTCTACCCAAATTTCGAAAAGTTTTTGTTGGTTCGTGTTTTCGAAAGGGTTTGATTCCGATTTAGGGAGCTAATCGGGGTTGGGTCCTTTCACTTGTTTTTTTTTGTAAAATGTCACCGGGTATTGCCGACGAGATAGGTCCATCTCGTCGGCAATAACTCCCAATTTCCGGCGAGATTCTTGCGTATAGCCGACGATTTTTTGAAGAATATCGTCGGCCATAAATGTGGCGGTCAATATGTTGACCCCAGCGGAGCTTCATCACCGACGACGTAACTCGTCGGTGATGCTCTTTTTCATTGCCGGCGACGAGATATCATCGGTGATACCTTGGAAGTATCACCGACGATATCATCAATATCTCTATCACCGACGGGTTATTTTCGGCGACCTTATAACCGGCGACATGTCGTCGGTTATAAGTATCACCGACGATATATTAAGAAAGGCCGACGACTCGGCAATGCGAAGAAATGTGGTAGTGGAGTTCAAAATTGAAGACATATCTAGGCATTCGATCAACCCCTAACTAAAGGACTAACTAAACATAATGGAGAAGAAGAGGACAAGAAGAAGACAAGAAAGATGGGAGGGAGCATAGAGAAGAAGAGAGAGCCACGATAGATGTTTCATGAGATTTTGATATTGCTCCTTAAATCTTCTTTCATTGTAGGTTTGATATTCCTTGTCTTGGAAGAAAAGTCATCTTCTTGATTCTTCTACTGGCTCTTGACTTTTAAGACTTATTTTTACCAGACACATCCATAGTTAAAAAAAATATCAAGCACGAATTCATCATCGGGCTTCTGGGAGAGATTTAAGCCTCAAAACATAAATTCTCGTCAGAAGTCAGATTTTCGAGCAGACTGACCTCCCTGTACGAAATCACCCATAACTTCTTCTAGAAAAATCGTTTTCACGATCTGGAATATATTCTAGAAACTAGATATTTGGGGATTCAATGCATATAAAGATTACTATCAGGTTCCTGCTGTGTTGTTCCCAGTTCTCTGTCGAATTCGATTGAGTTGCACAAGCAGGTTTCAGAATTTCAACTTAAAATCCCTATTTTTTTTCTTCTTTTCTTCGTATTCACACGAAATACCTGTAAAATTATAAAATAAGTTAATATTTCTGAGACTACGAAAATTAAACTAAATAATGAGAATAAATTAAACACAATAAAGTTGCTATGTATGCAACTATCATGGCACTTACCACCTTGCACCATTCCTGATAAGTTGGCCGGCCGGACATGACTGACGTCGTCGAGAGAACAAAATGATGATGGAAGTCAACCAGAGAATCTCAACCCGCTAGATAGAACACCAATATCTTTGCCACCACACACAAGCTGTTTGCTTCTATCGACATCAGACCGTTGACATAATCCCATTTGCAACCCGTTCAATCTCACTCGCGGAGGTCACCAGAATTTAGTTGCCTGAGCGAAACGGGTGGTGGCAAGAACCTCCTCATCCTTATACACCAATGAATCAATGAACAATGACGCATGACAACGAGAAGTAAATCTCACCACCACTGCCCGTGCTAAAGACTCCAAGGGCTTAGCACCACCCTTAATGCCTCCATCTCCTTTGGTTCCTCCGGAATCCTAACCGTCGTCGCTCTGTCCACTGTAGAGACGTTCTTTATAAATCCGACTTCTCCCTTGCACTTTACTCTCATTCCATAGACCAAAAACAACCTTCGGCCTCCAACACTGCCAGCTTAACACCGACGCCAACCTTAGCTCACCTACTCCCTCGCCCTCAGCCCAAGAACAATTGATCGCCAGAAAGATCTAGTGTCAATGCAACCAAAATCCCAGGCCTTGCGGCGTTAGGGTTTGGTGTGAGCCATTTCCGTTTTTGCGGAGCCTAAAACAATAGTTTTTTTTTTCATTTTCCTAAAATCTCATTTGATCAAGTATTTGGAGAAACACATATTTTTGAAGAACACTATTGAGTAAGGGGAATAAGGTTGTAATTGTTAAATCTAGTAAATTCTAGTTTATCCTTACATAGTTGGGTCAAACATCATTTCACTAATTGACTTTTTGAATTTTATTACTTAAACATATGTAGTTATGTGTTAAATATCATTTTACTAATTGACTTTGATATTAAATTTGATTATTTTACTATTTAAACTCGTCAAAATTGGTCGATTGTCAATTTTCTATCTGTTGTCACATTTTCTATCAGTGGCAGCAACATTCTCTGTACGTGCGCATGTCTCATGGATCCCTCCTTCATCATATTGATAAACTGAAATTTGCTCTAATATACAGACTTTATGAGAAATATAGTTTATAAAACGGTGGCTAGTTACTAAAGACAAGGAAGATGCTACAGTAATAGTTGGAGTTGGTATAATAATGAAATGGAAAAATTAGGGAAAACTCCCTGTCACATTTGATTTTTTCAAAAAAATTCAAACTTAAATGTTATTAACGGATTTATTCCCTAAAGTTAATGTTAGTCTTAAATTGTTTCTATTTTCAGATCGACAAATCAGTCATATGCAATATAAGTTACCTAATATGCCCTTTAACCCAATATTAACATTAGATTTATAGATTTGGCTAAGCTTAAATTTCTTTTATAACCTTTTTTTTAATTGCTAAGCAAATTAAAATCTTACATTTGTTACCTTTTGGGTAATCGATGAATTTTTGAAGTGATTAATTTCATCCACTTCTTACACCTTTTGCATTTTTTTTCTTTGTTCCATTGTAACTAATTAATTTACCTGCGTAATGTAATTCCAGTACACTAATTTACCTAATTGGTCTATTTAGATAATTTATCTACTTATTTACCTATCTCTACTAATATAAAGCCAAGCGTAGCTTTTGGTGTTATCCCATACCAAATTATGGAAACCCGAAAATACCCCTATGAAAAAATAAAAGCAGCCTCAAGAAAAAAAAACAGAAAAGAAAGAGAAAGAAAAGAAAAACCCACGGGAGACAAAAAAAAAGGTGAACAACAATTTTGCCCAACAAAAACTGTCATAGAAGTGGATAAAATAGTGGGTGATCTGATTTAACACGTGTGTACACACGGGTGGTTAAGCTAGTGTAGTATAATTCTATCCAGTATTACTAATTTACCTAATTGGTCTATTTATTTGGACTAACTTACCTACTTTGTAATTCTAATCTAATTAATTTACCTTCTTTGTACTATCTAACGCTAGAAATTACTATCACCTGGATTTATGGAATGTAATCCATGGTTGAATTATAATATTTATCTCTGTTAATTAAGAGAGAAGGGTCTTTTAAAGTTATCAAGAAGCAGTTTATGTCAAACATTCTAAATGCCATTTTTTACCTTCTGTTCCACCGAGTTCGAATTAAAATGAAACATGGGTAGGGATGTAAACCAATTCAAGAGCGGTTCTCCCCACCACTAAACCGTCCGCAGTTTCAAAGGCAATATAAATCACGGTTTCAAGAAGCATAGATCTATTCAATCTATTTAATATGGGTTCCGATTCTCATAGCCTTTCTTCCCGATCCTCACCCTAAAAAACTCATTGGCTCTCATGTTTTACTCTCATACTTGCTCCATTGTCGCCAACTCATCGGCTCTGAGAAGTTCCTCTCCGATGTTATCCGCTTTATTTCATCCTCAAGATACTCTTCAAGTAACAATTGAAACTGATGTTTGATGGATTCAATATTTAGATAGATGCACTGCAATTTGAAGAAACTTCCATTGCTATTCTTTCAGGTTTCATCAATAAGACGAGGTGGGCAGCATATGATTGAAGCATATCTTAGCCTGGAGAGCTTCTTATTTTCTACGCATTCTAATTGGAGGTAGACACATTTAATTTATCTTTAAAAATTCCAGTTTATTTGAGAATTTTATATTATAAGAATCCTATATTTTGAATCATCAAACAGTTGGTGGAAATAGCAAACTCACACATGAATTTAGAAGATCGTTAGCCTGTTGATAATCAAGTATTTGTCTAGACCATAGGTAATTATGTCTGTGCATGGTTCTATTCTATAGAGGGACAAACCCACCTATTTGAAGAGCTTTGGATTCTTACCTCCGCTCATGTATTTTGAACTAACGTTGGTCTCTGAAAGTAGTAGCATTTGAGGTATGGTTGAAACACTGTCTCTTATTATCATAGCTTATTTGTTGAAACACTGTCTCTTATTATCATGGCCAGTAACCTCATATCCTCTTACATTGTTTGTGTTTTCTCACAGTTCATTTAAATGTGTGTGTGTGTGTGTGTATGTATGTATGTATATATGTATGTATGTATGTATGTATGTATGTATGTATGTATGTATGTTTATTAATTCACTCTATACTGTATAATTTATTTTGTTACTTAACCTAACAAGCCAAGTCATTCTATTACTTTCATGTTAAATTCATGGAATGCAAGTTCTTCTCATTCATGTTAAATTCTTCAGGACCACCTTTTTTGTATAATCAGTTTTCGTGTGATGGGTATTGACATATCATATTGAGAAGATGTGCAACATGGGATGAAATAGGTAGCTTAGATTTGCAAACAAATGTTGGAAAAAAAGGATGATAAGGAACTCATATAAATACTGAGAGGTCAAGGCCTTGGATTTTATGGAAGCTATCATAAGTCAAGGCCGAACCAAATGTCGTGAGATTATAGTTACTTGGCCAACAGAGAAGTTGTACCTGATGTAATCCAATTGGAAGCATTTGCTAATGAATATATATTTTTTCTATTGGCCAACGAAATTAATGGTACCTTATATGCTGATCTGCCTCAATTTTATTTCTCTAATTACCTCCAATTATTTGTGTTTTAAAATTATTTTTATGTTATCTACACTTTTTTATATTGGTCATGCACTTTCAATAGGATGTTCAATGAAGTCGGTGTATATGGATGTCTCAATGTTTATCCTCTTTCTAGTGCCTTCTGAAAGAGAGTTTTTGTTCCTAAAGAGAGTACATTCTTGGGAAGAAAAATTAGTGATGTGTTAAGTTTGTATTATTGTTGTCATTTGTTTACTCTTTAACGAGTATGAAAGTTTGAAATTTAGAGAAATTCAAGGGACCATAGTCCTTGCTCATTCAAATATGGATATAGAACCATCTGAATCTGTAAAACTGATATACCCAACAGAAACCTACTTTGATCTCTCATTTAAAAAAAATCAAACCTCTCTCATTTCAAAAGATAAGACCTAAAAAGGAGGGAGAAAAAAAACTGATAGAAGTTCTAATCAATTACCACCTCTACTACAAATATCTTCACCTGTCTGTCTTTCTTTCACATACATAGATACATAGTCACTTTTTGCATATAGAACCGCATATCAAATTGTACTGAGATGATCTATCGAAGAAGAAAAAAAAGAAGTTAACTTCATTGATCATGTACCTCTCCAAATCCTTCTTTCTCACTCATTCAATCATGTTTTACTCTTGCTTTTGTATACAACTACTTCTATTTCTTCTTCATTTCAAAACATGTCTGTGACGACCCGAACCAGAATCTGTTGCGTATTCGGCACGATTCTTGAGTTTGTGTTTAGTCACGGGTTTTCGACGTGTATGTGGTTTGTCGATTCGATTCGCAACTTTGTTTTCGGTCGAGAATTTGAGTTAGGTGTCTTCACAGATAATGTAGAGTACGTGATTTCGAGTTCGGGGACGGTTTGGGAAGATTTTTACGATAACCGAGGAATATTTTATGATTATTTGAAGTTTTGGGTTCCGACGAGTTTATCCGATTGTTTCGTGCTTATCCGAATCATTTTGTATATTCATTTTGGACCGTCAATTGACCCGTGACGCGAGTATAAATATCGAAAAGTCGAAAAATAGTCGAGAGATAGTCGAGAATTTCATTTCGGGCGTTGACCAGACTTTGACTTTCCATTTTGGGAAAGTTCACCGTTGACCGATAAGGAAAGGTTTCCCGTTTCGGCTTCACCGTTCGACGACCACTTTCCGGCCACCTGCGGCCATGAGACATGTATAGCTAGCTTCCTCTCTTGATTTCGAGTCTGATGGTAATTGGTTTGATGTGAATTGGTTTCGTTTTGGATGGGTTCGAATCGGGCCGAGTTCCTCGATTACTCCGGTGACGGTTGGCCGTTTTCGGCGAGGTTTGGAGGTGGGGGTTAGGGGGGTTAGACTCCCCTTGCCCCTCTGAGTCTTGTGGTGTATTTATTTTGGTCTGAGATTGAGTTTTGAGAGGAGTCCGATTAGGTCACCGGTGATGATTTCCGATCGGGTTTCGGGCTGAAATTGGACGGGTTCCGATGGGATTTGGACCTTGTGGTAGAAGGATAAATAGTTCGCCTGGATGAGACCATGAATTTTGGAGATTTCTGCCGTGTGATTTCACCGTTGACGGCGTGCCGCCGCCGGCGGTCAACGGCGAGGAAAAGTCAACTTTTCAGATTTCGACAATTTTAATGTCATTTTTCTCGTAATCGCGCCCTGGTTATCATACAGAGGTTTTTGGGTTGATTTGGTTAGCCGATTTTCAGTCGAAGTTTCGAATGGGGATTTCAGGATTTCCGTAATTCATTTTGTATCGCATTGCGTATTTTCGGGAACGGTTGGTTTCCGTGCATCAGTACAGTGTTGTCGATTATGATATTGATCAGTATGTTTTGTGAACATTCAGGAGATCGAGATCGGGATCGTGATCGAGCTTCTGGCGAGGGATCTTCCGCCGGGCCACGAGATTAGCGCGAGTGCACGTTTTGCTCACCAGTGAGTGGATAATTTCTTTTCACGGAAATCTTGCGAGCCTTTTATATGATTTGTGAACTTGAGCATGCAGCATGATTATGGTTTTACGAACATGAGATTTCATACGAGATTATGTTTAATATGAGCATGTGTTTTACGGTTATACGGTTATACTTATACGAATATACGTATACGAGTATGCATACATTTATATGTTGTTTCATGCATTTGCGTCGAAATGTTTATGATTTGGTTTACACAGAGTACAGTC
Source organism: Geum urbanum (assembly GCA_946800695.1). NCBI lineage: Eukaryota > Viridiplantae > Streptophyta > Magnoliopsida > Rosales > Rosaceae > Geum > Geum urbanum. The sequence continues at coordinate 33,272,262 of OX327009.1, forward strand.
TTAGTTACGTTGTTGTATCTATACACTTGCCTCGTCGGCTGATCCCCGACGGAGGGCCGCCTGGAGGGGCGTTTCCCCAACCAGACCGGTGAGGGGCGTATCCCCGGAACCGAGGCCATTTCTGGCTTAGAATCACGTGGTAGTCAGGGACTCCGTGGTTCAGACTGTACTTGCACAGATGAGTCCATAAGTGACCCCGTGGGATTTTACTTGCATGCTCAGTACACTGGAAGAGTATGAGTTTTACCTCGTGTACTTGTTATTTTATTTACCTGGACTCGCATATGTATTTTAAACATATATATCAACTGGTGAAAGACATTTATTTTTGTCCACTCACACTAACGTGTTTATTGTCTTTCCCCTGGGCTTTTCGGTTTTCGTGCCCAGTTGCAGTTCAGGTTTTGGTGTTTTCACGTCGCGGTTTGGAGGCTAGTGATCAGAGTTACCTGTACTTTCCAGTAGGTTCTTGTTTCGCCTACTGATGTGTATATTGTATATGTTTTACTTTAGAGGTCGCTCTGATACGTTCTGATACTTGTTTATACGGTTTTTCTCGGATATACATATATACATAGTACAGTTTGTTTACTGTTATTTATTATATTGATGTTGAGAAATCCGGATGGGATTGGTGCCCACGGTTTGGCTTTTGTGGCATAGGACGAAGTGTTATTTTCTGGGTGTAGGTTATGGCAATTCCACGTTAGTAACGAAACTCTGCCGAAATTTTGAAATTTTTTTGTTGGTTCGTATTTTCGAAAGGGTTTGATTCTGGTTTAGGTAACTGAATCGGGATTGAGTCCTTTCAGTTTGGTATCAGAGCATTAGGTTGTCAGATTCTGTAGACTCTTGTAGTTGTGACACTTAGGGTATTTGAGTTGATACAGCATGACTGGAGTGATGACCCGACTGGCCAGCGGTACTCATCAATACTTCGGGTGTTGTGTGTCCTCAAATATCTGCGGTTTCATGATTACGTTCTTTCTGCTTGTACCTAATGCTTGTCTTGTAACAGTAGGATGCCTCCTCGACGTGGTCCCCGTGTTGATCGGGATGATGATCCTGATGAGGATCGCCGAACGTGCGACTTGCTGATGCGAGTGCTGCGTTTGGAAGAGCATTTTGACCCTATGGTCAAGGCTCGCACTGCGGGTGCTACTGTGTTTTCGGGTTCAGTTGAGCCAGAGATATGCGAGGCATGGTTGGTTCAGATTGAACGTGTTTGTGAGCGTCTGCAGTTTACTCCTGAGCAGATGTCAGTGGCCGCAGTTGGTTTACTTGAGGGTGATGCATACTTTTGGTGGGTTAGCACCGACAGAGTTCCAGCTGATACCCCGTGGACATTGTTCCGTGATCTGTTTATGCGGAGGTATTTTAATCAGGCTACCCAGCAGCGCAATTATGAGGAGTTTACGAACTTGAGGAAGGGCAGTTTGTCTGTACTTGAGTATCGGGATTAGTTTACCCGTTTGTCTCGTTTTGCGCGGGATATGGTGGCTACTGAGGAAGCCAAGTGTCGTAGATTTGAGCTGGGATTGAATCTGAACATCAAGGCGACACTGACTACGATGCCTCGGAACAACTTTGATGAGTTTGTTAGTGCTGCACTCCGAGGCGAGGATATTGAGCAAGAGAGACAGCAAAGGTATCGGCCGAGACGGTTTGAGGAAGGTGAACCGAGTCAGGGGCCTTCGAAGAGGCAGAGTTCTGATACTTCCGATTCAGCTTCATCCTCAGGTGGTGGATCTTACCGCCCACCAGTTAGTGCATCGAGGCGGAGACCGTTTTGGAGGAGAGATAGACCACAGCGTCCACAGGCTAGTGCAGGTTCCAGCGGTTCTAGTTATCCTCGGCGTACTGGAGGCACATTTGCTGTATCGAGGGAGTACCCGTTATGTAGTCTCTGCAGTCGACATCATGTAGGTCCATGTCAGCGGGGTCCTGTCACTTGTTTTCGTTGTGGCCAGGTGGGTCACTATGCGAGGGAGTGTCCTCAGTTATATGGTGGTGATGGACAGGCGGCCCAGAGTTCCGGAGCTGAGCGAGGTGCTACTACGGGAGCTGGACCAGCACAGTTTACAGGTCAGGGCAGACAGTAGGGACAGCCCCAGCGAGGACGACCAGCCGGACAGGCGAGGGTTCATGCTATGACTCTACGTGAGGGCAGAGCATCACCGGAGGTCGTTATCAGTACGTTACATGTTTTTGGTATTCCTGTACTTGCATTGTTAGATCCGGGTGCTACACATTCATTCATATCATTTAGACTGTCATCATTAGCTACGGTACCTACGTCTCCACTTCCGGGGTTGTGGAGAGTGTTGTATCTGTCAGGTGAAGTTGTGAGCATCAGTTGGGTTTACCGAGATTGTGAGGTGTTTATTGGTGAACATGGACTAGCCGCAGATCTATTACTGCTGGATATTGTGGATTTTGATTTGATATTGGGTATGGACTTTTTGGAGTCGCACTGGGTCATGTTTGATTGCCACAGGAAGGAGGTCACGTTTCGACGACCCGAGTTACCTGAGATACTGTTTCGTGGTGAGAAGAACACTTCACTTCCGTGTTTGATTTCCGCGATGAGGGCAGATCAGTTGATGAAGAAGGGTTGTGTTGCTTACTTAGCCCATGTTGTGGACACTACAGCTGCAGTGCCAGACCTTGGTAGTATTGAGGTTGTGTCTGAGTTTCCGGATGTGTTTCCAGCGGAGTTACCTGGTATACCCCCTGTACGAGAGATTGACTTTATATTGAGTTGTTGCCGGGTACTGGACCGATTTCCCAGACACCGTACCGGATGGCGCCTGCGGAGTTGAGGGAGTTGCAAATTCAGCTGCAGGAGTTGTTAGAGAGGGGATTCATTCGACCGAGTGTTTCTCCGTGGGGTGCTCCAGTGTTGTTTGTGCGGAAGAAGGACGGGTCCATGCGGTTGTGCATCGACTATCGAAAGCTGAATCAGATTACAATGAGGAACAAGTATCCGTTGCCGCGGATTGACGACTTGTTCGATCAGCTGAAGGGAGCAGCAGTCTTTTCGAAGATTGACCTTCGATCCGGATATCACCAGTTGAGGATCCGAGACTCGGATGTAGTCAGGACGGCATTCAGGACGCGGTATGGGCATTATGAGTTTTTGGTTATGCCGTTTGGGTTAACCAACGCCCCCGCAGCTTTCATGGACTTGATGAATCGGGTGTTTCGGCGATTCTTGGACAAGTTCGTGATTGTATTCATTGACGAAATTTTGATCTATTCGAGGAGTGTGGGCCAGCACAAGAAGCACTTGCGAGCAGTGTTGCGGACTTTGGGGGACCATCAGTTATTCGCGAAGTTTAGCAAGTGTGAGTTCTGGTTGGATAGCGTGAAGTTTCTGGGCCACGTGATTTCGGCCGAGGGAGTCAGTGTTGATCCTGACAAAATCGAGGCTGTGCTGAACTGGAGTAGACCCACTACTGTGCCGGAGATCCGTAGTTTCTTGGGGTTAGCAGACTATTATCGACGGTTTGTACAGGATTTCTCCTCGATTGCTACACCACTGACCAGATTGACGAAGAATGGCGTCAAGTTTGAGTGGTCTGATGCGTGCGAGGAGAGTTATTTGCTCCTGAAGGAGAGATTGACTACCGTACCGGTTCTGACATTGCCAGACGACAGTGGTGAGTTTGTTGTGTACAGCGATGCGTCGAAGTTGGGTCTTGGCTGTGTGTTGATGCAGCATGGTAGAGTTGTGGCATATGGTTCCAGGCAGCTGAAACCGCATGAGGCCAACTATCCGACGCATGATTTGGAGTTAGCCGCTATTGTGTGAGCGTTGAAGAGTTGGAGACATTACTTGTATGGTGCTCAGTGTAAGATTTTCACTGATCACAAGAGTCTCACCTACTTGCGGACGTAGCCGGATCTGAATATGAGGCAGCGCCGATGGATGGAGTTGATCAACGATTACGATTGCACGTTTGAGTACCATCCGGGGAAAGCCAATGTTGTAGCAGATGCACTTAGCCGGAAATCTGGAGCCTCGTTGTTTCACATGTGTGTGGCCAGAGTATCGATGTTAGCCGAGCTTCGGGTTACAGGTGCTGTGTTTGGGTATGATGATGATGGAGCTTTGTTGGCCAGTTTTCAGGTTCGACCCGTGTTGGTTGATCAGGTACGGGAGGCACAGGATTCAGATTCTTACTTGCTGGGCAAGAAGACCCTGATACGGAATGGTGTGCTTACAGAGTTCTGATTGAGCGACGACGGTACCTTGTTGTTCAGAGGCAGGCTATGTGTACCTAGAGACGAGGACTTGAAGAAGGAGATTCTGGATGAGGCCCACAGTTCAGCGTATGCGATGCATCCCGGAGGTACGAAGATGTTTCGTACACTTCGAGCGTACTATTGGTGGCGCAACATGAAGCGGGAGATTGCCGCGTACATGAGTCGATGTTTGATCTGCCAGCAGGTGAAGGCGGAGAGGCAGAAACCTGCAGGGAAACTACAGCCACTTGAGATTCCGGTTTGGAAGTGGGAGCACATTACGATGGATTTCGTCTATCAGTTGCCGCGTACTTCGGCGGGCAACACTGGCATTTGGGTTATTGTTGACCGATTGACAAAATCTGCACACTTTCTTGCACTTCCAGGGAAGATTTCAGTGGGCAGATTGGCCAAGTTGTACATATCGGAGATTGTTCGCTTGCATGGTGTGCCTGTGTCCATTGTTTCTGACCGAGATAGTCAGTTCACTTCTGAGTTCTGGCAGGCGTTGTAGCGAGCGTTGGGCACGAGGTTACGATTTAGTACAGCTTTCCATCCTCAGACTGACGGGCAGTCCGAGCGGACCATTCAGACTCTTGAGGATATGCTGAGATCGTGTGTGTTGCAGTTTCGCAGAAACTGGGATCAGCAGTTACACTTGATTGAGTTCGCCTACAACAACAGCTATCAGGCCAGTATTGAGATGGCACCGTACGAGGCCCTGTACGGGAAGCAGTGTCGCACTCCATTGTGCTGGAGTGAGGTGGGCTAGCATTGGCTTATGGGTCCAGATTTGGTGAAAACCACGATGGAGGACATACAGGTTATCCGGGATCGGTTGAGGATCGCCCAGGATCGGCAGAAGAGTTACGCAGATGTGAGGAGGAAGAGTTTAGAGTTCGAGGTTGGTGATTGGGTCTTCCTGAAACTATCTCCGTGGAGAGGAGTTGTGCGTTTCGGGAAGCGTGGCAAGCTTCGACCGCGATACATTGGTCTGTATGAGATTACGGGAAGGGTTGGAGCTGTTGCTTACAGACTTGAGTTACCGGCTGAGATGGCTCGTGTGCATGATGTCTTCCATGTTTCGATGTTGCGGAAGTACATCTCAGATCCTTCACATGTGTTAGCCCCACAACAGTTGCCGATCAGAGAGGATTTGTCATATATTGAGGAGCCTGTGCAAATTCTCGATCGTCGTGAGCAGGAGTTGAGGCACCGTGTGATTCCGCTTGTGAAGGTCTTGTGGCAGAACCACTCGGTTGAGGAGGCCACCTGGGAGACCGAGCAGCGTATGCGGGAGCAGTATCCTTATCTATTCACTTGACAGGTACGTAAATTTCGAGATCGAAATTTTTTTAAGGGGGGTAGATTTGTGACGACCCGAACCAGAATCTGTTGCATATTCGGCACGATTCTTGAGTTTGTGTTTAGTCGCGGGTTTTCGACGTGTATGTGGTTTGTCGATTCGATTCGCGACTTTGTTTTCGGTCAAGAATTTGAGTTGGGTGTCTTCACGGATATTGTAGAGTACGTGATTTCGAGTTCGGAGGAGTTCCGGAAGATTTTTCCGATAACCGAAGAATATTTTATGATTATTTGAAGTTTTGGGTTCCGACGAGTTTATCCGATTGTTTCGTGCTTATCCGAATCATTTTGTATATTCATTTTGGACCGTCAATTGAACCGTGGCGCGAGTATAAATATCGAAAAGTCAAAAATTAGTCGAGAGATAGTCGAGAATTTCATTTCGGGCGTTGACCAGACTTTGACTTTCCATTTTGGGAAAGTTGAATGTTGACCGATAAGGAAAGGTTTCCCGTTTCGGCTTCACCGTTCGACGACCACTTTCCGGCCACCTCCGGCCACGAGACATGTATAGCTAGCTTCCTCTCTTGATTTCGAGTCTGATGGTAATTGGTTTGATGTGAATTGGTTTTGTTTTGGATGAGTTCGAATCGGGCCGAGTTCCTCGATTTCTCCGGTGACGGTTGGCCGTTTCCGGCGAGGTTTGGAGGTGAGGGTTAGGGGGGTTAGACTCCCCTTGCCCCTCTGAGTCTTGTGGTGTATTTATTTTGGTCTGAGATTGAGTTTTTAGAGGAGTCCGATTAGGTCACCGGTGATGATTTCTGATCGGGTTTCGGGCTGAAATTGGACGGGTTCCGATGGGATTTGGACTTTGTGGTAGAAGGATAAATGGTTCACCTGGATGAGACCATGAATTCTGGAGCTTTCTGCCGTGTGATTTCACCGTTGACGGCGTGCCGCCGCCGGCGGCCGCGGTCAACGACGAGGAAAAGTCAACTTTTCAGATTTCGACAATTTTAATGTCATTTTTCTCGTAATCGCGCCCTGGTTATCATACAGAGGTTTTTGGGTCGATATGGTTAGCCGATTTTCAGTCGAGGTTTCGAATGAGGATTTCGGGATTTCCGTAATTCATTTTGTATCGCATTGCGTATTTTCGGGAACGGTTGGTTTCCGTGCATCAGTACAGTGTTGTGGATTACAATATTGATCAGTATGTTTTGTGAATATTTAGGAGATCGAGATCGGGATTGTGATCGAGCTTCTGGCGAGGGATCTTCCGTCGGGCCACGAGATTAGCGCGAGTGCGCGTTTTGCTCACCAGTGAGTGGACAATTTCTTTTCACGGAAATCTTGCGAGTCTTTTATATGATTTGTGAACTTGAGCATGCAGCATGATTATGGTTTTACGAACATGATATTTCATACGAGATTATGTTTAATATGAGCATGTGTTTTACGGTTATACGGTTATACTTATACGAATATACGTATACGAGTATGCATACATTTATATGTTGTTTCATGCATTTGTGTCGAAATGTTTATGATTTGGTTTACACAGAGTACAGTCTCAGTTACATTGTTGTATCGATACACTTGCCTCGTCGGCTGATCCCCGACGGAGGGCCGCCTGGAGGGGCGTTTCCCCAACCAGACCGGTGAGGGGCGTATCCCCGGAACCGAGGCCATTTCTGGCTTAGAATCACTTGGTAGTCAGAGACTCCGTGGTTCAGACTGTACTAGCACGGAGGAGTCCATGAGTGACCCCGTGGGATTTTACTTGCATGCTCAGTACACTGGAGGAGTATGAGTTTTACCTCGTGTACTTGTTATTTTATTTACCTGGACTCGCATATGTATTTTAAACATATATATCAACTGGTGAAAGACAATTATTTTCGTCTACTCACTCTAAAGTGTTTATTGTCTTTCCCCTGGGCTTTTCGGTTTCCGTGCCCAGTTGCAGTTCAGGTTTTGGTGTTTTCACGTCGCGGTTTGGAGGCTAGTGATCAGAGTTACCTGTACTTTCCAGTAGGTTCTTGTTTCGCCTACTGATGTGTATATTGTATATGTTTTACTTTAGAGGTCGCTCTGATACGTTCTGATACTTGTTTATACGGTTTTTCTCGGATATACATATATACATAGTACAGTTTGTTTACTGTTATTGATTATATTGATGTTGAGAAATCCGGATGGGATTGGTGCCCACGGTTTGGCTTTTGTGGCATAGGACGAAGTGTTATTTTCTGGGTGCAGGTTATGGCAATTCCACGTTAGTAACGAAACTCTGCCGAAATTTTGAAAATTTTTTGTTGGTTCGTATTTTCGAAAGGGTTTGATTCTGATTTAGGTAACTGAATTGGGATTGAGTCATTTCAATATCATCACTTCATTTTCTTTATCATAAATGACAGGTTCATTTGATTTATCGATGAGGGTGCACTCTGCTTAATCACTGAAGGGGTGACAAACTGCAGAGGGTGATACTAGAATTTTCCATAACTCACAATTGAACTACGATATATCTTTTCTTCACTTACGTTTTTGTATGTGTATGGTGATCAAGTGAGAAGATAAACATGCATTTAATAGTTTTTACAATACTAATATGTCCTTCTTATGTAACTGTGTTTAATTTTATGCAACGCACACATAGAAGGCAACAAAAGAACCATGTGCCCACATTTTCCATCCAAATGACAAAGCTAACATATGAGTCAAAATAAGGAAGTGTATCATCCATGGCATGCTTCTCTTTTATAACTGTAATCATAGTTATGTTTTCGACATCCAAGAGTACATGCAAATGGATGGCTAAGATGGAATTGATCGAAAAGGACACAAATATTAATATGGATGTGGATATGTGTAGCATGCATATAACCATGCAAAGGTTTCAATACATTAATTAATAAGTCTATTAAGTAGTAGTATTGTACATATTGTAATCAATGGATTTGAGACAATATAACTAGTAGTAGTTGAATTATAGATTACGTAAAATAATATAAATATAAATACACACACTAATAATTCGCCCACGCGAGCGTGACGCTCTTCCACGCGTGCGTATGTGCGTGCAGGAAGACTAGTTATAAAAAATTTATTAGAGGTCTTAGAGGTCTTAGAGATCTTAGAATAATAAGACAAGTTAAATGAAATCAACGGAATATGAATAAAATTAAATTGAAATTAATGGGTTATGGCAAAATTTATAAATAACTTAGAGGTTAGAGTAACAATATGGCATAATGATATCTAAAATGGTAACAGTCATTAAATCCTAAATCTAGTAATGTAATTGTTGATGGATTATAGTCTAGAAGAAAAATGTTGCAAGGGTGTTTCTCTGAATCACCCTCATGAAATTTAGGATGGCCCGTAAACACCTGAGTTATAGTTGGAGTTGGTATAAAAATGGCAAAATTGTAAAGATGGGAAATGACTTAAAGTCGGGGTAATTAGCCTGGATGACATAATCAAGCAAGAAAACGGAGAAAATTAAGAAATGAGAAGGACTGGCTACTAAAGAGAAGGAAGAGGCTACACTGAGACTTGCACCGAGAGTTGCTAGTGTGCCAAGATCGCGAGAACCAAAACATAATCTACTTAAAGCCTAATTTAATATACCATTAGAGAAGCAATAATTTATTCTTAAACTAAGTTTAAGATTAGTATTGTGCTAATGACGTATAGCTTTTTTCAAATAAAGAAGAATTCATTAAAAATTTTACGGTCTAAAAAGTTCATGCATAACTGATGAGCAACCCTAACTCTATCAAGAAAAGAAGAAACACATTAGAAGTAAGAACTGATCTTTACAACATTAAGCCCAAATTAACGTTGGGCTTATTAGCATCTTGTGTAGACCACGTCATACATGAACAAATGGAGATAAACACACCCCCTAAGCACTTAATTGTGGTAAGTATATTCAAATCTCACGACTAACACTATCCACGGAAGATGCTAATAAGTCGACACCCATCGGTGTCTAAGACTTCTTCTCCTTGCCCAACACAGATGAGCAAGGAGTCTTCACAGGATATGTCAAACGCAAAGAAATTGCCACTTCCTTCCCTTTCTTCTTCTTCTGTCCCAGACAAACTAGCAGCAGTACACACATCCTCATTAGGTGTCACAAGATTCCGAGGCTTGTTCTTTGAACCCAAATGACGTCCAGGACGCCTCTTCCTCTGAACAACTACCTCATCGGGAGTCTCCACGAGATTAATTGATGCTGCCTGCAATCTATCCAGAAACGATGACACTTTTAACCTCTTTAGTTCACCATTCACATAGGACACCACAACAAGATTAAGTTTGAGTTTCTTGGGAGATATTTTTGTACTATTAGCCCTACTCCTTTTCCTACTAGTCTACAAAACCGCTCGAGTTTTAGATACCTCTATCTCACCCTCCTCATAACGCCGAATAATGATAGGAGCAACCATGTTCTTCCTTGGAGTGCTAGTGGGAAGGATATGACGATCCTCTCACTGAGGGATAGAGTGAGTGCCAAACCGAAAGTCACCATCATTGACTCCCAGATCAAGAGCGTTAAACCAAAACCCAATATTAACCTTTGTGGTGGGTGCCACAACTAAAGGCTCAGAGGGTGCATCAATTTCCTCCGATGAGAACATTGATGAAGTGCCTTTATCCAAAGTCGGCTTAGGCGCCGAAAGTTTCATGCAATTAGAATGTAATTTGCACCTTTCTTTATCTTATTACTCCTATTTGATTCTTGAAAAGGACATGTCAAAGTTTGGAATTCAAAAATATTTGTCTCATTTCGTCAGAGAGTGAGAGAAAAATGATGGTAGAGACATGAAGGGAAAAAAATCAGACGAGAGATGGCTAAAACAAAGAGAAGAATAATCTATGGAAAATATATGTTTACCCATTTGTACTTTTAAATCAAATATCAATTATCTTGATTCAATTTTGAAAGTTTACTCTATCCGAGCTCTATAAATTTGATCTCCGTTGGTTTTCATCAAAAAAAATTATTAATCGTCATTTTGGTGTTCATGTATGTGGTATTGTAATTGACAATCTTTTCACCGTGTGCCTCACATACAGAGTTGTTTCGATAACTTTTTACCATTGGGTTGATATTTTTAGTTTGTTTAACCAAAAAGTATACTACAGTATATGATAATTCTTAGGTACCATGAGTATCAATTATTACTTAGAATAAATTTTGTGATAATAGTCGTAATCTGAGTTATTATTTGTGTAATTTTAGTTGTATTTTAGGTAATTACTACTTTAAAAATCTAATTACAACTTGTAAAAAGTATTGTTCTCAATGTTGTAGATAGGTGGTCATTGTGGTAAATATCATAAATAATTATAAAAAAAATATGATTATTGTGGTAATATTATCTTAAATGTTATAAATTATTGATTAAATATATTATAATTTTAATTCTCAAGTTGTAAATAAGAGTATGACTTAGCCCCTTCAATACCTAAGAATGTCCCCCGTATAGAATATGCATGAATTGCCTTTCAAATAGGTCAATTAATATTGTCAGAATAACAATGTCACATCAGCGTCACGTTGATTGTTTATAGTAAACTAATGGTGATCGATGAAACTTGAAAAACTTATATGTGTAGTAAAATTTTGATTTCAAGAGTTTAGATAATAAAATGATGTTTGAGTTAGACACATGGTATGTAAACAAGAATTTATGCAAAGTCAAATTTAGAATTCATGACACCCAAAATTCATATACTTTTCTTTGGGAAAATAAAGAGCTACCATTAAGGAGATGACTTTTTCATAAACACTCAATAACTTCTACGTCTGCTTATCATACTACAAAAAATCTGCTATTTTTATCCCATGTCAATATTATTAAGAATTCAATGATGTACGGCCTAGGGTTTATATACATATATATAGAATTATAGATGATATATACCATTATGTTCATTGGTGTGCTAGCTTTTGCGTACTCACCTTGGCTTCATATGAATGTCGTCATTGACAAACAGGAAGACTTATGAACCATGCATAGATATTCTTTAGGGTGTGTTTGGATACGTACGAAACTCCAAGATTTTAAAGAAAAGTTAGATTTTTAGGATTTTTTTTCTTTAAACTCTATCGTTTGGCAACAAAACGCGAGGAATTAGGGATTTCCACTGGAAAAAAAAAATAGGGGAAGTCAAGATGAAGATTCCCGACTTCAAATCTATCCGATTTAGGCGTTATTCTTCAATTCTAGCGAAGCGGGTCTTTGGCTTTCTGGAGAGGGAAAACCATCTGTGATTGAAGGTAAAATTTTCATAGAGAGACACATATATAAGGTAACAGTAGAAGTGCACAGCCCTCCAACCTAGAAGTCCAATTTGTCGTTCTGCTATATCTCTACTAGTTGATGTTAGTTTTCAAGCTCTATCTCTTGAAATCTATATATGGTTACTGAAGTACTGAGTATCCCGAGTGTGCTTATACAATTTGTAATCTCTATGCAATTGAGAATAAGTTTTTGTGACTCTTTATGTATAAATCAGTATGTTAATCTGATTAGGTTTGCTAATATGATTTACTATGATTCAATGTTATAGTTATATGTGAATCTGAATGAGTTTTGCTTCAGATCTGATGTTTTGCTTGCAACATGATGTATGTATGCATATATCAGTTTCCCTTTATTATTGTTTTGCTGTACTCTTATATTAGTATTACAACTTTCTTATTAATAAAGCTTTATCCAGATAGACAATACTAGAAATCTAATAAGTTTCATCAATAAGCAAGAATTGAAATGTCATAGTGATTAAGTCTTCTCCTGACATGGTTTCATTGTGATTTATCATACTAACAAGTTATCAAAATAGGTATGGATGTCATGAGTGTTGATATAATGGTAATGAGATTAAAACGAAAGTGTGCCATAGAAGAACAGGAAAAGATTAAGAATCATAATTGGTGCAACAATATCTGTCTTTGCCATTATAATAGACTAGCTAGTATCATAAAAAATTTCTCGTTAAAGAGCCTTCACATGATTGGGATCATGAGAGAAAAACTTACCTAAACTGTTTGTATGATGGAAAAGAAGTAGATTGTATTGAGCAATTACGAGTGAGCAAGAGTGCATTTAGGAGGTTGTGTGAGATATTACAAGGTATTGGTGGGTTAGTTCAGATTAAAAATGTTACCATTGAAAAATTTGTAGCTATGTTTCTAAATATACTTGCTCACAATTTGAAGTATAGAAAAATATGGGTTTGACTACTACCGTTCTAAGGAAACAGTTAGTCGTCAATTCAATAGTGTATTGCATGCAATGATGCGACTAAGTCAGAAGTATTTGAAATATCAACCATCTACTATTGGTAGTTCAAAAAGAGAGAAGTTGAAGTGGTTTGAGGTAATTCAATAATACGATTATGTTTAGAATTGCTTTATCATACTCTTACTTCAACTACCTACTTATTTTATTCAATGTACCTTGTTTGTAGAATTGTCTAAGGGTACTTGATGAAACTCATATTCTAGTTACCGTGTTGGCCGAGGAAAGACCGAGATATCGAAATAGAAAGGGTGATATATCAACTAATGTCTTAGGAGTGTGTGTCCCTGATTTGAAATTTATTCATGTCTTACCTGGATGAGAGGGTTCTACTTCGGATGCACGTGTTCTATGAGATGCTTTACGTAGGAATAATCGGCTTCATGTTCCAATTGGTAAATCATAATACTAGTCTTAAAGTCATATAATTAAGGTCATATTAGTATCTAAATTTATCTAAAATTTTCACTGTAGATAAATACTTTCTTGTGGATGCGGGATATACTAATGGTCCAGGGTTTTTAACACCATATCAGGATACCAGATATCATTTAAATGAATGGATTGGAAATCGACTTGAAAATGAAAAGGAGTTGTTTAACCTCCGACATTCAACTGCAAGGAATGTAGTTGAGATGTCATTTGAGCTTTTGAAAAAAAAAGATGGAATATAGTCCATACTCCATCTTTTTTTTAAAATCAAAACAAAGGTTAGGATTATAATAGCTTGTTGTGTTCTGCATAATTTTATTCGAATTGAGCAGGAAACTGATTCTGTTTTACAAGACCAAGATGCAAGGCCGTTAGCATTTGTTGATGTAGAGTTATCTCATATAAGAAACACGAATAATTCAAATGATAGGATCGATTGTGTTGAGACTACTAATCAATGGACAACTTTTTGTGACAACTTAGCAGCTGCAATGTTTCAGGATTATCAAGTTAGACATGGCATTGCTTCATAACCACATTTGGTTTCATATAGAAGACATTGGTTATAGTTTCTTTTGTAGTTTGTTTCATTAATAAGGATATGAATTATCTCTTTTCATTAGAGATAATAAGCTATTGTACTCTGAAACTTTTGAGTGACTATTGTACTATGAATTATCTTTGTTCATGCTTGCTGGCCTTTTGTTTTGGAATAATATATATGTTTGACTATTCTTTTTATATGTTAGTGTCGGGTATCTCTCGTCAATTCATTCATACTTCTGGTATTTGTTGGTAGTTCTTTTAGTTCAAGTGCCACACTTTTCGGTCTAGCATTATGAGAAATGTGCATTCTAGTTAATGAGTTTGTTTGATGATGTTTTGTTCTTCGATCAGGAAAGCTGAGATATATATATATATCAGATAACCTGATTAATCTATTAATGGTACTTGTGATACAAACTCTCAAACTTTTGTTGCTCATGTTGATTTTTTGTTAAGAAATAAGTAAATCAGGTTGCAATGAAGGAAAGGCTAAAGGGAAGGCTAAGGTAAAAACTGAAGGAAAGACATATTTGCAATAGAATGTAAAGATGGAACAAGCATTAGTTGATGTTCTTCGTGAGGAGAGAAGCTTGGGCCATAAGGGAGATGGTGGTTGGAAGGTTGCTTATAACACTGCAGCATCAGTTGTATCTGCACAATTTGATATTAAAGTTACAGTTGATAATATAAAAAATCGAGTGAAGTCTTGGAAGAAGTACTACGGAATAATGAGTGATATATTGAGCCAAAGTGGATTCAGTTAGGATTCAACAACTCAAATGATCAGTGTTGATGAAAATAGTGTGTGGGAAGAGTATTTGAAGGTAATCATAACAAGTGCATTGCTTTGATATATCATTGGTGCCTATGTATTTCTTAATATTATGCTTGGTTAACTTGATCATTTTTTTACAGTCCCATGGTGATGCTACAAGTTTTCGATTTAAAAGGATCTGGAATTGGGATGCATGATATTGTTGATCTTTGTGGCAAAGATAGAGCCACAGGAAAGGGTGCTGAAACTGGTGAAGAAGCAACCGAAGTAATGACTCCTCCAACTAATAAAGTTGATCGTGTCAATTTGGAAGGTAAAGACCATGATTTTAAAAATATTCAGATCATTGAAGATATTGCACCAAACTCAGCAGGAAATGCAAAAAGGAAGAGAACTCAAGCAATAACATCTCCTAGTGTATCTCCAAAGAAAAGAATTTCAATTAAAGAAGTCTTGAGCACGTCAGTTGATAGGATGGCTTCGTCCTTTGAGGATCTCATTCATGCTACTACCCAACGCCTTGCTCCGAAAGATGAATGGAATGAAATAATTGCAATACCGGATCTTAGCCTTGAGGAACAGATAAAAGCAAGTGCCTGGTTTATTGAGAATGAAAAGCAGTTTTCAATGTTAAAGGAAGTTCCAATGGATGTCAAGAAAAACATGGTGATGATGTTAAAGATGGCTCTGCATAGGCTATCTTTCTTAAGTCAATGGTAGTTGAGACTTGTCTTAGTTTTATATTCTGTCAAGTTTAATTCTAGAATAAGTTTTTTTTATGTATTCAATAATGTTGGGTCTTTCCAACACATTATGACTGCAAATTTTAGTTTTTAAGTAAAAAAATTTAGTTTTAGTTTTTAAGTAAAAAATTGAATTGTTTCGTATTTTGTTATGATATGGATGTCCCATTTTTCTGTAACTTTCTTATAGAGATGTCATGTTGTTAACTTTAGCAAAGCATTATATTAAGTTCAGAATGTTAAGTACAGTTTGAGATATATTGCTCTCATTGAGTAATGTTCAGTACAATTTGTCATGTTCTTATATATAGTGCTCATGTAGTATATGTACATGTAGTACTTCTTGGATTTGTGATGCAAAATTTGATTTGGGTTCTTACTGCAGTCTAAGAACTATTATTCATGATGTAAATCTTCTCTTCCTCTCCTTGTTTCGTTTGGTTACACTTACTTGCATTGCATATTTTACAACTGGTTTGTGATTGCAGAAGGCACCATGAACATAATGTATTATCCTATTGCTATTGCCAATCTTATTCTCATGTCCAGCTAGCTACAATTTGAATATGACATTATTACATTTTACTTTTCAGTTAAAAAATAATTCAATCCAAACAGAGCAATTTATAATTCTCGTCATTTATAAAATTCTACTTATTAACACCCAAACAGTAGAATTCATAATTACGGTAATTTAAAACTCGAAAATTCGAATTCTCAGCGTTTGTGAATTTCTACGATATTTAAATTTTTTCATCCAAACACACCGTTAAAAAATAGGGTAAATTATACATAAGGGTCATTTACATAAGATTATTTATGTTTAAGGTCATTTGGTATTTTTAACTCAAATAAAGTCACCTGATTTAACAAAAAACCCTTACATTCAATTTATTTACGTTTAATACCATATATATGAACCTGCTCTCTCTCTCTCTCTCTCTCTCTCTCTCTCTCTCTCTCTCTCTCTCTCTCTCTCTCTCTCTCTCTCTCTCTCTCTCTCTCTCTCTCTCTTTGATTTCAGACCCAAATTCTCAAAATCAAATCATGCCCTAGTAGAGCTCCATCCCAAAATCAAATCGCGTGTCTCTCTCCCGTGCATTCCAAATCGTCGGAGGCGGAAGAAGAAGCAGAAGAGTCGCTCCATGAGGCGTTGAGGAAAGAGTCGTGGCACGTGGGATTATAGTCGGCGGAGGAGACTTCGCGCGTGTGCTCGTGGAGAGAGCGGAGGGGGTTGGAGGTAGGTGGAAGAGCGAGGTCGTAGAGCTTGACGGAGCCGTCGGCGACGACGGCGACAAGGAGGGAGTTGTGAGACTCGGACCAGGTGAGGTCGTAGATGCCGTCGGCGATGTTGAAGGAGATGAACTCGGTGATGGGAGTACCGGGGGAGGGAGGGAGGTCGATGACGTGGAGGCGGCCGTTGCCGAGGATGCCGAAGTTTTGAGAGGTGGAGACGGCAACCAAAATCAAAGCTAGTCTCTGCTCTCTCTCTCTCTCTCTCTCTCTCTCTCTCTCTGTTGGAGCATATTCTGTGGTAGTGTTTGATTTGGTTTGGTTGGGTTGTTACGTAAAAGTTGTTGTGTTTTGGTTATTACGTACGTAGTAGTGTCTATAATAATCTGTGGTAGTACATATGTTACTCTGTAGTAGTATGTACAGACTGTAGTGTGCTTTGGTTGTACTTCTGTCTGTGAGTAGTGTGTAGACTTGTTGTGTGTAGTGTGTAGTGCTGTCCTGAGTAGTTTGTTGTTTGCTCTGAACTAGTTTGTACTGTTGTCCTGAGTAGTGTGCACTGCTGTTTGTGAGTAGTGTGTAGACTTGTTGTGTGTAGTGTGTAGTGCTGTCCTGAGTAGTTTGTTGTTTGCTCTGAACTAGTTTGTACTGTTGTCTTGAGTAGTGTGCACTGCTGTCTGTGAGTAGTGTGTAGACATGTTGTGTGTAGTGTGTAGTGCTGTCATGAGTAGTTTGTTGTTTGCTCTGAACTAGTTTGTACTGCTGTCCTGAGTAATGTGCACTGCTGTCTGTGAGTAGTGTGTAGACCTGTTGTGTGTAGTGTGTAGTGCTGTCATGAGTAGTTTGTTGTTTGCTCTGAACTCGTTTGTACTGCTGTCCTGAGTAGTGTGCACTGCTGTCTGTGAGTAGTGCGTAGACCTGTTGTGTGTAGTGTGTAGTGCTGTCTGTGAGTAATGTGTACTGCTGTCTGTGAGTAGTATATAGAATTTATGTAAGTGGTATGTAGTGTTTTGATGGTATGTCTTATTGTTTTGCAGAAATTGCACAAATGGAGGACCCTAAAAAACCCAAGGTCCAAATAAGATCGTCATTGAGAGGCTTCTGCAATATCATGGGTGAACTTCATAAAAAATTGCCTCCAAAAACAGTGAAGACGTTGCAAAAAACACCATTTGGTAGTTTTATGAAAAGCATTACAACAATTTGTTGAATGTACTATTGTAGTTTTTAGAAAATACTACTCTAGTTGTTGGATAGTACTACTCTGCTGAGACTTATGCATTCTAACTAAAACTTTGTTGAAGGTACTACTGTAGTTTTCAGAAAGTACTACTCTAGTTGTTGGATAGTACTACTCTACTAGAACTTATGGGACTTTATGCATTCTAACTAAATTTTGTTGAAAGTACTACTGTAGTTTTCAGAAAGTACTACTCTAGTTGTTGGATAGTACTACTTTACTAGAACTTTATGCATAAAGAATATGGATAAAAAAAGTGACCTTAACTAAAATAAAAAATATAAAATGACCTGAAAAATTAATATAAAGAGTCAAAATTTGAAAGACAGAAAAATATGGATAAAAAATGATCTTAATTAAGATAAAAATATAAATGATCTTCAAAATAAATATAAAAGGGCAAAATTGAAAAGACAGAAAATATGAATTAAAGAAAGTGACCTTAATTATGATAAAAAGTTTAAATAACCTTATGTGTAAAGTAGGGTCTCTAAATGACCTTATATGTAATTGTCTATAAAAAATATAACATATCTGATGTGCTTATATTTTATCTCCATAATATATTATGTATCAACTATTTTTAATTCTAAATTATTGCGGACAACTATTACAAGCACTACCGGAAAAAACACTATATCCGACGAGATATGGAAAACTATAACCGACGAGATAAAAAATCTCGTCGGTTATAGTTTTCCATATCTCGTCGGATATAGTGTTTTTTCCGGTAGTGAAGCACCTCCTGTTTCCTCCACATATTTTGAGACAGCTCGGAGAATATGTCGATCTTGACAACCTGTCTTCTATGTGTACGTAGGTATTTGATTTGGAGGCTTTCTGAGCTTTAATTTGTTCTTGCAAATCGATGATACGAGCAGAAGAAATTAGGATTGATCGACGGGAATTACAACATTACGCGCGCTCTCGTGTCTTTTCCAAAGATCTTCAACTGTTGTTAGATTGTGAGTAGGTGCAACAATCCGCACAATATTGGTTACCATGCATATAGAATTATAGATATTCGTAGTTTCTTACTCCTAATATTCTAATAACAATATAGTAAAATATAGATTCTCAGCTGTCAAGGTTAAAGTGCATGCGGATATTACGGTTCAATAATACAGAAGGTCGTCGATAAAGTGGCTCTTCAATCAATTTCTGTATTGTATTTGTATAGAGTATGTTCTGGAACGATGGCGATGACAACAACGGCTTTCGATCTCTTGACGTTTATGGTGAAGGCTTTGCCTTGTGCGCATAAGTTGGAAGAGTTTGACAAGCCGGTTGCATGCGGTGGCACGGTGGTTGTAATGGATGCTCGTGGAGGCTCCTGATGGTTTTAATTTTCTGCTCCATCAGCCAAAATTAATACAGTTAATGTTACAGTTAGATCGATCACGTACCCACCAACACCTCCTTGGCTACGTACTTCAATCAATCTTTCTTTGCATTGGCTCCATCAACAACTGAACTGTGTTTGTCTGTTGAGGTCGACGAAGAAGCTACATATATATGGCGAAGACTAATTGATCGATGATATATATATTTAACTGCTTTTGCTGTACGTACGTAGTGTTGGAAACTTGGAATCGTGAGTTTCCAACACTTTGGAAGCAAAATAAATTATAAAATTTTGTTATTTTGAGTTGGGTAATTCTGCTATGTAAACTTGGGTATAACGGCTACTACAAGAAAAACTCATTTAAACCACGAAGTTATTTCGTCGTCTAGATTAGAGTTTTCGTTGTCTAAGTATGTAGACTACGGAATATCCGTCGTCTAAATTTTGCCGTTCAAGTGCCGTAGTCTAAACACTTAGACGACGGAAATGGTCCGTTACGTCGTCCAAGTGACGTTTTAGACGACGTAAATGGTCCGTCGTCCAAGTGAGGATTAGATGACGCAAACGTTATTTGCGTCATCCAAATACAACTTAGACTACGGAATTATTGTGTGGTCTAAGTGATGACTTAGACCACGAAACTATTTCGTAGTCTAAGTGATAACTTAGACCATGTATGTATATATGTTTTGTAGTCTAAGTGAATATATTTTTTTAAATTTTTTTTATTAAAATTTGAATTTAAAGTAAAATATTAATAAATTAATTAAAATACTAAATTTTATTTAAATAATAAAATAATTAAAAATTGTAAGTACACCGATATCGTTCGAAAAAAAATAAAATATTAAAAACTACGTATACAAACTACTAAAATACGGCATTAGTAGACGCACCGCCGAGTTTCCCGCCTCCAGCCATGTCGTCATCGTCGGGGTGTGGGGTCCGAGCAGGACGACAATCTTGTTGAACCTAGTTTTGCATGAGGGCGAGGAGATTGACTATCTGCACTTGTTTCTCATTAAGCCTCTGATGTATAGATAACGTTTTCGCCCGTGCGAGTCGAGCCTCCTTAAGAGCTGCTTGGACCGCCGCATCCCGAGTACTTGTCCCAGACGAGCGTGTCGTAGGTGAGTCAGAAGATAAATCTCGCTGCACCCTGTGTCCCAACCCCCTAACCTCCTTGCCAACTCGACGATCGTATACCTCATCGACGATTGTAAATTGGCTCTCCCTCGATAGAAAAGGCAAGTCTTTCGCTGGCAAATTCGGGTGTGCAAGCTGTGTGTTGGCTAATTCTACCAACCTCGCCTGAAAATAATAATAAAAATTAAATAATTATAAATTTGTGCGAGAGTTTAATAAATAATAAATAATAATTACGTTAATTGAGAAGAAATATATATGGCACTTACGCCGCTTTGACTCTCTTCATAGTCGAGCCCAGGCTTTACGTAAGTGGTGACGTTAGCATCCAGAAAAGGGTGTTTGGAGCCCTTATCTCTGTGCTCCTTGGCGATTTGTATCATCTGCTTAGAGCCGGAGGTTTGATGTTTGTCCTTCTTCTCCCGATTGGCCTTGTTTACGTTCGATTGCGTTTAATCAACAACATAAATCATTAAAAAACTAATAAATGACTAAAAAATAAATTAATCAATTTCGTCAATTTAAATAAAAAAAATAAGAACTCGATACAATTGTTCTTCGAAGTGGTTGACCAACCACTCCTACTCATCTTCCCTATCCCCAAGCAGCTCTAAGGGGGTAGGTGAGCGGCTGAATTGGAGGCAATACCTGTGAAGTCTGTACTTCTAATCACGGTAGATGGTGTTGGCGGTGGTGTTGATGTGCCTAAGCATCTTCGGTGTGCCATCCACCGCATATTGTTCCTACAAGAAAAGAATAAAAAATTATAATCATATATATTATGAAATTACGATTTTTATTCGTTATTAAAAAATAAATTTAAAATTGTATTACGTACCGAGAGTTCTTTAAACACCTTCCTCTTCTCCAAGTCCGGCAACTCCTTCCAACTAGGCGCAACCATACGAATATTGTTGCGAATAATTGACTCGATGTGCGATGAGAGACTAGCTAGCTGCCAGGTGGGAGGGCCATCGGTGAAATCTTCGTACGGCAATTGGATGTTTTGTCCTGTCGCCTTGAACAACTTCTTGGATTTTCTGCCCTTTCTGAGTCCTCGGGTCCTTTTCGGTTGAGGGTCTGAGGGGGCCTCCTGACCTTGCGCCGCCCGCTATAGAGAATAGACTCGGAGGCCGACTCCTGGGCACTTTCGGACATCAATGATTGGCCGGAAGGGATGTTATCGTCATCGGTCTGTATAACTGGGGCATTAGAAATTTCTCCAGTCGCCGCAGTCGAGGGACCAGCTGAAGGGTCCGGAGGAGGCGCGAAGTTGTCCTCCAAGCTCTGCCAACCCACTTGCTCTGCGAAACGTCGGAGTTGAGCATCTTCCGCCTCTTTTTGTGTCTTTTTTTTACTCCATGGGGTCATTTTAACCTGTAAGTTTTAAAAATCAACTATTAAACCTATTTTACCATTAATTATAACTATTTTACCATTTACTGTTTTTAACAATTTTTACTACATATTTGTTCTTTTTCATATTTACCACAAAATTTATTATTTTTAATATTTTTCATTTGTAAAATTTACCATTTGTGATATTTATCATTTTGTAATATTAACCAATTTATAATATTAAATATTTGTAATTTTGATCTTTTTAAATTTACAATTTTTATTATTTATTATTTGGTTTTATCATGTTTCTATTTTACCATTTTTCATATTTAGTATTTTTAAATTTTATCATTTTTAATACTTACTTTCAATTTGCATATTTTTACCATTTTTATCAATTTATATTTTTTACCTTATTTACAATATTCATCAATTTACAATAATTACTAATTTATAACTTTTACCCATTTACAAAATTTACCAATTTATAATATTTGTTTAGTTTATAATATATTTAGCAATTTATTATTTTTACTATTTTTAAATGTTTACTAATTTACAATATTTACTAATTTATAATATTTAATAATTTAGAATAATATTTACTGATTTATTATTTTTACTAATTTACAATATTTACTAATTTACAATTTTTACCAATTTATCCAATTTACCAATTTACCAATTTATAATTAAACCCAAATACATTGTATTATACCTAAATACATATTAAAAAGAAATTATAAATACATACGTACGTAAAAAACTTAAAAACTTACTGGCGGTAGAATTGGGCGGCCGGTGGCGGTAACGGTGGGATGCGTCGGAGGTGGAGGGAGGAGGCCTGAGGGAGGGAAGAAGCGAGGAGGATCGACGTACGTGGTGGAGGGAGGGAGGAGATCAAGGCCGACGTACTCATGCATTAGGTATGTCTCTGCTATGGAGCCATCCGGGGCCGATCTATTTTTCACGAATTTGTTATACTGTTTAAGTCGTTTACAAAATCAAACGTTTAATTAATTAATTATAAAATAAGTACATATAACTAGTAATCTGGCCTATATAATTAATTAGTTGTACGTACCTTTCTTGAGGATACATCCAAGTGTACTGGACCAGACCAGAAATGACCACCTGCTCGGGTAGGTGGATCATTAGGTGAATCATGATGTCAAAGAAAGTAGGGGGAAAAATTCTCTCTAGTTTGCAAATGATGTGCACAATTTGTTATTGCAGTTCCACCACATTTGACTTCTTTAAACTAGTTGAAAACAGAAACTCTAAGTGCCGGCTTCACTATGTAAGGTGCAGCTGGCATCTTGTTGTACACTCTTCTTCAATCCCCCCTCAACCACAAGGGACGGCGTAGATTCATAGATTCCAGATCTTTGCACGCTTTGAGAGTATCTTTAGTTTTGAACTTAATACCGAGAATTGTTTCCACCACGCTGTCGCACACTTTATTTTCTATGTGCATCACATCCAAGTTGTTCCTCAGCTTCAACTTCGACTAGTAAAGGAGTTCAAAGAATATACTCTTCTGATGCCAATAGTTGAGATCATGTGGAGGTATTGAATTATATTTTTGTACATCCTTATCATTGGTTAACACACCAAAGTCGAAATAGCTCAACCTCTCTAAAATCTCTTCGCCAGACCAACTACGGGGTTTAGGATTATTCTCTACCGTCCCGTTGAAATTAGATTTATCCTGTCGCCACGAGTGATCGTCAGGATGCCATCTACGATGACCTAGGTAACACACCTTCTCCGTGTGCCAACTAGAGTTCACGTCGTCCTAACATATAGGACATCCATTGTATAATTTCGTCTTGTAGGCTGCCAACATCCCATACGCTCGAAAATCACTGATCGTCCATATTACGGCTGCTCTCATCATGAATATCGTGTTAGTAAATTTGTCATAAGTTGAGACTCCATTTTCTCACAACAATTTCAGCTCGTCGATCAAATGTCTGAGGTAGACATCTAAGTACTTCACAGGAGATTTAGGATCCGGAATTTGCAGAGTAAGGAAATTAAATTCCTTGTTCATGCACATCCACAGAGGTAGGTTGTACGGCATCAGAATAACTGGCCAAGTTCTGACGGCAGAGCTATTACTACCCTAAGGATCGAATCCGTCTGTAGATAATCCGTGTCTAACATTTCGAACCTCTGCGGAAAAGTCTCCAAATTCGCTGTCGAAATGTTTGAAATCCTCCCCATCCGCTGCGTGTCTCAGCACATCATCAACTATTTTCTTTTTTGCCTTCCATCGCATCGCCTCTGCTGTGTATAGAGACATGTATAGACGCTGCAATCTGCACTAGTCACATACGAAACAATATTTCAAATCTGCATACTCTTTGTAAAACAGCACACAATCATTTGGATATGAGTCAATTATCCTGTACTTTAGGCCAAAGCTGCTCAAGATATTTCTAACCTTATAATGGGATTTCGGAATATTGTGATCATCAGGAAGCAACTTACATATTTGCTCCTGAATTTCGTCAAAAGCACTAACTGACATTTTGTGCTTCATTTTTATCTGCATTTGCTGCATCACATATTGCAACACATTCTCTCGACATCCAGGGTACACCGAGGTCTGGGTTTCAAGTAGCATCTTGTTGTACTTATCCATCTCACTAGTGTCAGTGGCCAAGCTTGCAGCGAGGAATGTGTCATCATACCCATAAGTGGTATTGTAACCTTCCTCTTGGTGTTGGTGTCCACCATGACTAAATTCCAAAAACTTATCATGGACTAAATCCGCAGTTGGGTTCCAAGCAGGGGGGCCGGCACCACTATCGCTGGATGAGGCACCATGGTAATTGTACCCTGAGCTAAAGTCTACTGCTTCATCATGCTCGCTCCACGTAGTGTAACTCCACATCATACCATTTTCGTATAGGTGTTGCATCATAACATTAATCTCCACATACTGATAGTTAAAACATATTTTGCACGAACACCTGAAACGCTTCTTTCCCTGACCATGTTCCATCCCAAAATTCACAAATTCTCTGATTTCATCCATATACCAAACATCACTTCTATTCCGCAACTTTATCCAACTTTTGTCTATACTTCTACGAAATTTAATAATTATCATATTAGTCAACTATTATATATACATATTTTCAAGTAATTATTAAACTATTATATATACAAATTTTTAACTACCTTAATTATTAACGTATAATTAATTAAAATATTTATTAATTACCTTTAGTAATTAATGGTGAATATACTATACATCAATTACTTTAATATATCTAACATGCATGTACGTTTTAACTAAATATTAACCAAATTTTTAAACATCTATGCATATATACTAGTTAATTAATTAACTAATATATATATATCAATCAATTACCTAACTTAATTATAAATATTAGATGTACTAACAATGCAATCAATCAAACATACAATTAATTATATATATAAACGTTAAGATTGTCAGAAATTAACTACGTACGTACGTACCTAGCATTCCTTGATATATGACAAATCGATGGTCGGAGCCGAAGATATATATATATATATATATATATATAGTGCTAATTGTATTTGTGAGGAGAGTCTGATCGAGAGAGAATGAGAATGAGAATGAGAATGAGAATGAGAATGAGAATGAGAATGAGAATGAGAATGAGACGAGCGAGCGAAGAGGAAAAGAGTGGCAGAATATATAATGCATCACTTAGATGACGAAAATGAGTATTTGTCGTCTAAGTGGATACTTAGACGACGCAGCGTCGGTGCGTTGTCTAAGCAGTCACTTAGACGACGGACTGTGTGTAGTTTCCGTCGTCCAAGTTATGAATGAGACGACACACTGATGATGCATCGTCTAAATTGTTACATAGACGACGACATGTCGGTGCGTCGTCTGATCTCTAGCTTGGACGATACATACTCATTTCCGTCGTCTAAGTATCACTTAGACGACGGAAAAATGCTTAAGATGGCACAATTTATTGGCGTCATCTAAATTCTACTTAGACGACGAAACCTTTACTGTTCCGTCATCTAAGAGAGTTCTTCTTGTAGTGGGCCCAATTATACGTGGCTAGCTAGTAAAGCCAGATCCAAAAAGTCGAGATGCAAATAACTTACTTATATGATGACAACAATTAACGAGCACTGCCTACAACAATTAACGAGCACTGCCTTTCCCCATAGTTTGGTGGTTAAGGCGTATGCCTTGCCCATCAGTTGTAAGAATTCGAAAGCTGGTATGGTGGTGGTGGTGACGGAGATGAACTGTTGCTGTCTGTTATTGTCCGGACAGAAACAGAACAAATAAAAAAAAACAAAATCATATATGATGTATTCTAAAATACCTCTGTTTTTGCGTTAGTTTCTCGGTTTTCACTTTCGACTTTGCTGCTTTTGAATTCTCATGTCCATTCAACTGCTTCTAAGTGATTCTCATGTATGGTTTCAACTACTTCTAATGGCCAGTGCTTTCATCTATACTACGAAAACTTGAAGGGTTATCGGCAAGCAGAATGGACAATGCTTTCATCTATAGTACGAAAACATAGAGGTTATCACTACCGACGCTACGAGCATATATAATCAAAGTTCCAGTGAATTTACTTGTTTAGAGATGCTTGCAGTAAAAGCATCGGTGGTGTGCGATGTCAATTGGATTACAAATCGACAAGCTTCGATCCTTTCTCCCTCATAATCCTATTCACGTAATATTTTGTAATGGATAGAATAGACAAAATAGCGGTTGAGGAGCTGTTATCTGTTAGGTGGTGCGTGTTAGTTTATATAGTTTTTGTAGGATATTTTGTTATAATTCGAGATATTCTATGTGAGTTTATTGTAATATGAGATTTAGATTTTATGTCCCTCCTATGTATTCTGCACTCTCATTAATCAAAATTTGAGGGCTGTCGCACCGTCCTTTTCTTAAAAAAAATAAAAAATTGTAATGGAATTGGGGACTGTCATTTAGACGAAGGTGAATTATACCATATGTTGATTTACACATAAGAAAAATAAAATGCATTGTTGCTCAATCGAAGAAGACTACTTAAATGAAGAGAAGAACCGCGGTAGTAATTCTCTACCATCATGCCATACAAGACCTAATTACAGATTTACAGAGTAAAGATGGATGCATGATCTTGTGGATCCAATCAATAGATCGAGACGGCGCTCATTTATATGATGTGGATCCGTCATTTACACACTCGATAGGAAGTATATTTGATTGTCAAAACATGAAAGTTGTGCTGACAAGTTCTGATCAATGACTTCATAGCTAGCTAGCTTAAAGCAACCATCTAATCATATTAAGTTAGGAGCACGAGAGCACTATTTGAGAGTGACAGACCAGTCTTCTATTAGTTGGACCATATTCAGATCAATCAAGCAGAATGATTAATATTCATTTATTATAGATTTGATATAAACAGCCATGCGTGCTGTTGAGGAAGCTAACTAGGTAACTACTAGAACTAGAAATTAAGTAAGCATATTTTACTTAGTAGAGGAATAAAAAACATGTATATATGGGTTCTCCCCTGATTCAAGATGGTTCAAAGTTAATGGCTTCTGCAACTAGTTGTTGGTACGTAGCTGGATTATGAATGTGGGTAGCCTGGTTTTAAGTGAAGGACCTGCAGAGAGCGCTGTGCTTGGACAAAAGAAGCTCGCTAGCTACTGGGATTTACGGCTATGGCAATGCTTTTTTAATTCATCTGCTGCTGTGCCTGTATTGGGTACCTAACACCAGCTGCCAAAACTCGTTGCTGCTCCATCTATTTCATTCAAAATGATAGAGAACCTTAATGACAGTACGTAATTCAGTAATGAAGAAATAAATATGGTAATCAATGGAGAACTAGCTAGAAATATATCGAACAGCATTGTTCACTCTTTGAGTCGAATCCTTGGGAATGAAGGTTTTTGTTTGATAGGTAAGAGAAACTTTGGGAAAAATGATGCTCTGGCCCATGGGAAATCGTTACTAGCTACAACCTTGAGAAAAATGAAACCATCCTCCGATTTGAAAGAAAACTATTCTTAATACAAAAGCGAAACAGAAACCATTAAGGAAATTGATTCGTGACATATTTTATGTTTCAATTAATGTTGCACTTTATAAATGTAGAAGCACTTGTAAACCCTTGCTATTTTTCCTCTCGATCAGAATTTTTACAAGTAGACTTGCTAGCTTATTAGTGATCATCCTTTACACTTTTTTACACTGATCGATCATCCTCGAAGTTCCAAAGTAAATTAGTGCGTGAAAAACATCATTACCGTGAATAAACATTACCTGGAATAATTCATGCAGTTTGCTCTTAAGGTAGCAGTAGTCATGTTCCAGAAGCTCCAGAGCTCTCACACACCTGTAACACGTACACAAGCACAGAACAGAATATTTAAACGCCTTGAAAACGAGAAAGCAAGAACGAAATACTCGTTCCTCATGTGAAATGCAAATCTGCTAGCTAGCTGGTCAAAGTGTTTGAAAAAAATGAGGGAATTAAGCGAGGTTGGCAGTTTGAAAGAGCGCAAGAAATGAGGAGGAAGAAAAAAGGTGCATGGTATATGATCAGACTGACCCAGGACGGTTGTGTTGTTCGGAAGCGGCCCGGAAAGCTACGCAGATGTTTCTGAGTCTCTTGGCACCAATGCTCGAGCTGCTTCCGATGAACTGATTCAGATGAATTCCCATTTTCTTGTAGTCCGAAAATTCCGTATCCATCCTGTACATATTTATATATGTTCATCATCCTGAATTACTCGATCATAACAACTGATCGATCCATATCAAATGACCAGAGAGGCATATATATATATATATATATATATGTATCAATTAATGTATGTATATGGCCGGTGACTTACAATAAGGCTCTGAGATTTCTCAAGAGCTTCTCGGACTCTTGGAAGTAGATATTGACGACTTCAGTAACAAAGTTTGGGGAGCTCTCGTCCTGAAGCTGCTGCAGTTGCAAGTATTGCTCGTCCAATACGCCCTAAACGTATTGGTGTACGTACACAGGATTATGATGATGATGATGATTGATGATATGAACACGAACATGAAAATGAAAACAAGCTAGAAGAGAAAGCAGTAGTACGTACCTGGTGAAAGAGAATTGCGAGCAAGCGATTCATGTCGGCTCGCAACTGATCAACACCCAACCCCAACATCCACACAGGCACACCCGTCTTGGCTAAACAAAATAGACCAACAGTATGATATATATTTAACTAGTTCTTCTTCCTCTTCGTGGTTTGTGATTCATACAAGCGGGAAATCCCACCTGGGTTTTTAAAGGGGAAGCGATCGATCTATGACACTGTTGGCATGTGTTTTCAAATACCTAGGTATATAGACACCGGGGCTAAATTTTATATACCCTATATATTTTTGGACAGTTTTTCCAGTTCTGAGACGAAGCGTGGTGATGTGGAGCACAATCTCGAGGCGAATGTGGGGCATCAACCGGACCACCCTACTATAACTCGATCATAGCTAAAAGCCCTTAATCCCTGCGAGATCGAACTCGGTGAGGTGAGGGAAGTGGTGACCTGCTGTCCTGTAGGCAGTGAGCGAGGGAGAGGCTGGCGTGCTGTCTGTTGTAGCAGAATGGTGCGGCGGTGAAAAGCTGAAACTTCACTCTCTCCACCCGACAAGCACCTGCGACCGGTAACTTGTCAGTCACTCTCTTACTCACTACTCCATTGGAAGAAGATCGAGGAGGAGGAAGAGTAGAAAACAATTCATATGCAAAACCATGCCACTTTTTCCTTACATTTTAATTAGTAAAGTCCCGAACTTTGGTTCTTACCTTTTTCCGGGCTTCACTTTCTGTCTGTTTCTTGCTCCGGGCTTCTTCTTTTTGGCTCTGAGTGGGGGAGAGAGGATTGACAGAGGCGCCCGCTAAACAAGCCTATGAGGCAAAATGAGCAATGGTTTCTTTAGACCATGGATCTAACGAAAAATTTATAGTGCTCCGGAGTACACTATATTCCTTAATTTTAGAACGTTTGATTATTTCTGCAATATTTATTTTTTGGAGAAATCAAGTGATCCAACGCTTTAAAATTGAAAAAATTTTGTACTCCGGAATATTATTGAACATCCCTCCATCCAACATTTGCAAGAATATACGGGCATAAAGAGTTACCTACCCATTTTGCCACGTGTCCTGTAGGTTAAATTCTTTGTTTGCTTGATGTGTGTCCAATAGGTTAATTTCTTGGAGGCATGAATGATGAAGGGCACTTTTGAAAAGGGAGGGATGGGAGGCACAAAATCATAGGCCAAATAATGGGTCTCAATGTATGGGGGAGGATGAACTACATATTAGACAAGTTTCAATTCTGTGTAGTTCATCTTGATTTAGGTCATTAGTGGTGGTGACCTTGTTAAAGTCTATTCCCCTTTTACTGATTATTTTTGTGTTCATTAGGTACTAATTGAAATTCAAACTTGATAAGAGTTCTAAAGTTGTAAACTTGTAATGTAGTATG
Source organism: Geum urbanum (assembly GCA_946800695.1). Lineage (NCBI taxonomy): Eukaryota > Viridiplantae > Streptophyta > Magnoliopsida > Rosales > Rosaceae > Geum > Geum urbanum. The sequence continues at coordinate 33,302,461 of OX327009.1, forward strand.
GACCTAATACCTATATGAAAAGGTACGTATTATCACAATTATGTGATGATGGCTCTTCATTTTTGCAGCCTAATACTTTGCATAATGATGCAATGACTCTATCAAAGCTAGATCCCGGATATTATAGACAAAAATATCACTTAGGAACTTTGAATTATTAGGTAAGAATGAGTACGTACTATCTCGGGAATTAATGAAACTTAATTTTACTAAGTCGATCAATTTGACACTGCAAACTTATAATGCCCTTCGCTCTGCCGCAACCTAAGGCTTGGGTGACGGCGATAACACCCATCTGGTCTCAACATGCGAACCTCCTACTAGTTCACTCTTTTGGCAGCACCCTTAAGTCACTTTAGGGTGTGGTATTTAAGCCCTCGTTTGGTCGGCCACCTTTGTGCGCTCTCGCACACGGCCTTGTCTCTGTCGCTGGAAGAGATGGATGTCATCCGGTAGAGGACGATGAAGTGTGTGGTGATGATCATCCCGCACGGGCTCGCCTTAAGATTTAGCGGTGTGAGGCGTGGCGGCCGAGGAGCTCACTTGCGGAGACGGCAATGTCGCAGCTGCTAGGTTCTGCAGGTCAAAGTTTTAGACGAAGGAGGCGTGGTAGCATCTTCCTCTGATTAGGTTTGGAATGTGAGGCGTTAGTGTCAACAACTAAGACGATGGTTGCAACGTCTCCCATGTCTTGGTGTGGCAGCGAGCCATCATCGGAGGGCTGACAATTGATGATGGCACATCATGATGAAGTTATGATGCAAGTTGTTTGCTCGGGACTTTGTTGGGCCTAGGACTTTTGCATGGGCCCTAACCTGTTTGACCAACCCTAATTGGATCTAGTCCAACCCTTTTTTAGGGTTGGGCTAGGTTTACTTTTGGGTTTGGTCATGAATTCTGGTCTACTTTGGATCAGGATATGGGACCCAGGCGCTTGAAGCTCAAGTAAGGATATGTTGGATCCTGTGGCAACTCAACAGTAGGTTTTTACCTGCTCTTTAAGTGAACATTACATTGGCCTATCCATGGTGGTGTTTGTCTTTGGATCGAAAGGCATGCCCTGGTTAGTTGGAGTTTATTTCTAGAACAATTGTTCATGTGCTAGTTTAGGCTTCCTAGATTAGCTTAGCAGTAGTTAATTCTCTCGAACCTTATAAACGTCTACTGTATAATAGTGTTTACTTTTATCAATACAGTGCCTCTTGTCTAGCATTAAAAAAAGACACTGTGAACTTCATTAATGCACGCATTCCCACAAAAAAGAAGGTAATTAAATAGCAAAGTAAAATTAGACTGTAACATAAGACTCACTTATATTCTTCAACTCGATTTAGCTATTTTCTTTAAAATTCTGTAGCTATCTTCTTTAAAATTCTGTTTTTATTTGCAAGTAAAATAAGTATAACTAAGCCTATCAAGAGTTTGGAGTTGATATACAAGCGAGGATTTTACTCATTTTGAGGAGATGTGCGCGCAATTGCTAATTTAGGGTATCTTACCGAGACAGCAATAATGCAAGTAAGCAAGTTGACAAAATTGTTTTCTCCTTACTGCATGCCTTTCAATCCATAGTAAAGTAAGGAGTTGGTTACAATAGAGCAAAATACAATTATATTATGCTGCATTCATGTGTTAGCCTATAATTTATAGTGCACCAATTTAACTTTCTGCACAGGTAAGCTAGCTAGTGCACGCACGAACCATGCATCTTAAATTTGTAATTAATTTTCATGGTTTAATCAGCTAGGCAAGCTCAAGCTCTTGATTAGTTGTAGTTAGTTTATGTCTGTGAAGCATGCTAATGATTTTGATAATTACTACCTCGGCTTGCTTCCATGAAAAGCATATTTTTTTAATAAGATAGATAGAAAACTAAATTACAATTCCTATTATAAGTTTTTTGTTTTAAAAGAAGAATAAAATTAATTGAAAGCTTGAAGTGAGTATGACATCTACTATCAATTGTAGCTCTCTAGACAAAAACTCATATAACTATTTTTTCGATACAGGTTCGATCATATAACTATTTGGTATAGCTAGTGTGGCCGTGGTTAATGGTCAGGACGGTGGATTGGTGATTAACAAGGCAGGTAAACACCTCTCAAAAATATTCTATTCACAACCTGGATATATCAATGTAGTAAGATAAATAGGGGGTTGTCAAACACAAGGAATTGGTGAAACTAAATCCTAACACTAGACTAAAATGCTGACAGACTCGACTATAGTACACTAATGACACTACGAACCTACTCTAGACAGACCCAAATGACACGAAAATTGGACACAGTAAACTAGACACAGTGGCAGACTACCACACAAAATTTGAGAGTTTTCTGAGTTGATTTGGTTACCGAAATTAAAATGCTAAACTACGTACAGCTAATGCAGAAATCAGTAAATTGTTGGAGATAATCAATGAGATATGAATGTTAAGAACTTCTCTCCACCCTAGACATACTTACGATCTCCTTAATATAATTGAACTAACCATGGATGAATACTCCCCATACAAGAGCTTTGGTTAAGTCATATTGTGTATTACACTCTCTTACTTGGCATGAAAGAGGGAGGGACAATCCACTCGATCTTGATCCTCCCTTAACCGACTTATACATATGGTGATGTAAGCCTAGAGAACTGAAGTCATTACATTCTAAGAATGTTTGAATAATAACAGAGCTTCAAGGGTTGATAAGGTGGTCACCTTTACATCACTAAGGCTTATTTCACACAAATTCATGTTTGTCTCTAGAGAATATGCAATGATAAGGTGGTCATATATATAATCAAGACTATAGATCCTAAGCCATGCATTTACGCGTGCACTTAAAGAAACATGAACATAGAAATCATACGGTGAGAAAACAGTGAAACAAAACTCTTCCAAATAGTTAATAGAATCAAAAGGGGTTCAAAATCGTAAGCATATCTACGGCTTCAATCAGCCCCTAACAAAAGAAATTTAGCTATTCATAGTCTTAAATAATAACATCAAAGAATTCATGAAAGATGAACTAAGAAGGAGAGGAAATAAACTCTTGATCCTCATCGGGATCGTAGGCTTGCAATACAGATCTTCTCTTCTCACGTTCAACTTCTTCTTTCTTCTTGTTTTTGTCTCTTTCTCTTATTCTCTCTCTTCTATCACGTTTTTCTTCCTCCCCACTTGCTAGCTATATATATATGTGTGTAACATAGCTAGGCAATTAAGCTAGCAAGATGACCACGTGTTCCAGTACGTCTCCAACTCCAAGTAAAACTCCACTTCTATCCAAAGTCCAAATCCTTCTTAATTAATCTCCTCTCTCGCCAAGACTCTCTCAAGCAATGTATATATATAGCTAGGACCAGGTCAAACATCTTAATTGATGCTCACGTGCCATGCAATTCAACTCCTACTCAAATTAGTCTTCCTCCATCAACAGCTGACCTCTCCAAGCTATATATGTCTGCCTTAATCTCTCTCCAAGCTACTCGCCAAAACCAATTTCAAGCTACATTCTTGCCAAGAACTCCAGAATATATTATTTAATCTCCCTTTCTTCATTAATCTCCAAAATACCTAAAAGCAAATAAACATAATTAATTCACTCGATTAGTAACAATAAACTAAATATAGGGAGCAAATTAAATACCGAATAGACGCATAAATATGCGACTATCAAAATACCCACACTTAGACATTGCTAGTCCTTGAGCAATACACTAAACAAAGACTCTGAAAAGACTAAACAAAACATTAACTTTGTGATTCTAACGCCCTCAACAAATTGTCTCAGCAACCTTTCACAATTGTAACACCAAGATTAGTATGACTCCACATTTACATTCTCTAAAGTTTTGAAAGGACCCAATCCCGATTCAGTTACCTAAACCGGAATAGAACCTCTTCTGAAAACACGAACCAACAAAAACCATTCAAAATTTCGGCAGAGTTTCGTTACTATCGTGGAATTGCATAAACCTGCACCCTGAAAATAACACTTCGTCCTATGCCACAAAAGCCAAACCGTGGGCACTAATCCCATCCGAATTTCTCAACATCATATCATAATCATTAAACAGAAAACATATCTGTAATATATAATATATCTGAGAAAATCCGCATAAAACACATATCAGAATGTATCAGAGCGATCTCTAGAGTAAATATATACAATATACACATCAGTAGGCGAAACAAGAACCTACTGGAAAGCACAGGTAGCTCCGATCACTAGCCTCCAACCACGACGTCAAACACCAGAACCTGAACTGCAACTGGGCACGGAAACCGAAAAGCCCAGGGGAAAGACATAAAAATCGTTAGAGTGAGTGGACGAAAATAAATGTCTTTCACCAGTTGATATATATGTTAAAATAACATATGCGAGTCCAGGTAAATAAAATAACAAAGTACACGAGGTAAACTCATACTCTTCCAGCGTACTGAGCATGCAAGTAAAAATCCCACGGGGTCACTCATGGACACGTCTGTGCTAGTACAGTCCGAATCACGGGATCCCAGACCCACACGTGATTCTAGCCAGAAAGGCCTCAAGTCAGGTTATCTGTTTCCACCCGGAAATACATCAACACAAGAAACAGATAACTGTACCCACCCGGAAATACATCGGCACAAGGTATAGAGAACTGTACCCACCCGGAAATACATCGGCACAAGGTACAGTTTCCCCCTGGTAGGCACCCTCGGGGATCAGCCGGGATGCGTGTGTATCGATACAACAACATATACTAAGACTGTACTCTGTGTAAACCAAATCAAAAATAACTCGATGCATATGCGTAAAGCAATATAATAATGCATATAATAGAAGAATAATCGTATAACACATGCTCATATAAAACATAATCTCGTATGCATGCTCAAGTTCGTAAATCGTTTTAAAAGACTCGCAATCATTCCGTGAAAAGAAATTGTCCACTCACAGGTGAGCAAAATGCGCACTCGCGCTAATCTCAAGGCCCGGCGGAAGATCCCTCGCCAGCAGCACGATCTCGATCTCGATCTCCTGAACATTCATAAACATAACTGATCAAAAAACATAACCCACAACTCTGTACTTAACCACGGAAACCAACCGTTCCCGGAAATATACAATGCAGTACAACATGATTAACGGAATTCCCGAAATCTCAACTCGAAACTCTTGACTGAAAATCCGACACTCAAATTACTACGAAAACCTCTGGCAGATAATCAGGGCGCGATTACGAGAAAAACGACATTAAAAACGTCGAAAACCAAAAAGTCAACTCCTCGCCGGAGCTCCGCCGTTAACCGCCGGCGGCGGCGGCGGGGCGTCGTCAACGGTGGAATTCCACGGCGAGATTCTCCAGATCACAAGATCTTTCCAAGCCCAATCCTTTCCTCTTCTACCACGAAGTCCAATTCACAGCCTAAACCTTCCAAAAACCAGCTTGAAACCGAACGAAATTTACCTCCGGCAACTTATACGGGTCCCCCCTCCCCCAAAACTCAACCAAACCTCAATTAAACTACATGGGTAGCATCCCAAGGCCAAGGGGAGGCGAACCCCCCTAACCACCACCACCGTGGCTCGCCGGAAAATGGTCAACGGTCAACGGTCACAATCGGGAAACTTCTCTCTCTCTGGTCAACGGTCAAGTTTCCAAATTGGGAAAGTCAACTCTGGTCAAACTCGAACAGTGTTTTTCGATGATTTTACGACTATTTCCGATATTTATACTTGCGCCTCGGGTCAATCGACGGTCCAAAATGAATACTCAAGTGATTTGGATAAACACGAAACAAACGGATAAACTCGTCGAAAATCGAAACTTCAAATAATCACAATATATTCCTCAGTTATCAGAAAAATCATCCGGAACCGCCATCGAGCTTGAAATCACGTGCTCTACAACTTCCGTGAAGACACCCAATTCAAATTCTTGGCCAAAAATATAGTCGCGAATAGAATCGACAAACCACACATATATCGTGAAAACCGCGACTTTGACCAATCTCGTGAATCGTGCAGAATACACAACTGATTCTGATTCGGGTCGTCACAAATCTACCCCCCTTAAAAAAATTTCGACCTCGAAATTTACGTACCTGTCAAGTGAACAGATGAGGATACTGCTCCCGCATACGCTGCTCAGTCTCCCAGGTGGCCTCCTCAACTGAATGATTCTGCCACAAGACCTTTACCAGCGGGATCACACGGTGTCTCAACTCCTGCTCACGATGATCAAGAATCTGCACAGGCTCCTCCACGTACGTCAAATCCTCTCTGATCGGCAACTGCTGTGGAGCTAATACATGTGAAGGATCTGAGATGTACTTCCGCAACATCGAAACATGGAAGACATCATGAACACGAGCCATCTCAGCTGGTAACTTAAGTCTGTAAGCAACAGCTCCAACCCTCTCTGTAATCTCATACAGACCAATGTACCGTGGTCGAAGCTTGCCACGCTTTCCGAAACGCACAACTCCCCTCCACGGAGATAGTTTCAGGAAGACCCACTCGCCAACCTCAAACTCTAAACTCTTCCTCCTCACGTCCGCATAACTCTTCTGGCGATCCTGGGCGATCTTCAATCTATCTCGGATAATCTGAACATCCTCCATAGTGCTCTTCACTAAATCAGGGCCAATAAGCCAACGCTTGCCCACCTCACTCCAACACAACGGAGTACAACACTGCTTTCCGTACAGGGCCTCGTACGGTGCCATCTCAATACTGGCTTGATAACTATTGTTGTAGGCGAACTCAATCAAATGTAGCTGCTGATCCTAATTCCGGCGAAATTGCAACACACATGATCGCAGCATATCCTCAAGAGTCTGAATGGTCCGCTCGGACTGCCCGTCAGTCTGAGGATGAAAGGCTGTACTAAATCGCAACCTCGTGCCTAAAGCTTGCTGCAATGCCTGCCAAAACTCAGAGGTGAACTAACTATCTCGGTCAGAAACAATGGACACAGGCACACCGTGCAAGCGAACGATCTCTGATAAGTATAACTTGGCTAGTCTGCCCATTGATATCTTCCCCGGAAGTGCAAGAAAGTGAGCGGATTTCGTCAATCGATCCACAATAACCCAAATGCCAGTGTTGCCCGCCGAAGTACACGGCAACTGATAGATGAAATCCATCGTAATGTGCTCCCACTTCCAAACTGGAATCTCAAGTGGCTGTAGTTTCCCCGCAGGTTTCTGCCTCTCCGCCTTAACCTGCTGGCAAATCAAACATCGACTCACGTACGCGGCAATCTCCCGCTTCATGTTGCGCCACCAGTAATACGCTCGAAGTGTACGAAACATCTTCGTACCTCCGGGATGCATCGCATATGCTGAACTGTGGGCCTCATCCAGAATCTCCTTCTTCAGGCTCTCGTCTCTGGGCACACATAACCTGCCTTTGAACAACAACGTACCGTCGTCGCTCAATCGGAACTGTAGGCATACCATTCCGTATCATGGTCTTCTTGCCCAACAAGTAGGAATATGAATCCTGAGCCTCACGCACCTGATCAACCAATACGGGTCGAACTTGAAAACTGGCCAACAAAGCTCCCTCATCATCATACCCGAACTCAGCACCCGTAGCTCGAAGCTTGGCTAACATCAACACTCTGGCCACACACATATGAAACAACGAGGCTCCAGACTTCCGGCTAAGTGCATCAGCCACAACGTTGGCCTTCCCTGGATGGTACTCGAAAGTGCAATCGTAATCGTTGATCAACTCCATCCATCGGCGTTGCCTCATGTTCAGATCCGGCTGCGTCTGCAAGTAAGTAAGACTTTTGTGGTCGGTGTAGATCTTACACTGAGCTCCATATAGGTAATGTCTCCAACTCTTCAACGCTAACACGATAGCGGCTAACTCCAAATCATGCGTCGGATAGTTGACCTCATGTGGTTTCAACTGCCTGGAACCATAGGCCACAACTCTACCATGTTGCATCAACACACAGCCAAGCCCCAACTTCGACCCATCATTGTACACTACGAACTCACCACTATCATCTGGCAATGTCAGAACCGGTGTGGTAGTCAATCTCTCCTTCAGGAGCAAATAACTCTCCTCGCACGCATCAGACCACTCAAACTTGACGCCCTTCTTCATCAATCTGGTCAATGGTGTAGCAATCCGGGAGAAATCCTGTACAAATCGCCGGTAATAGCCTGCTAACCCCAAGAAACTCCGGATCTCTGGTACAGTAGTAGGTCTACTCCAGTTCAGCACGGCTTCGATCTTGTCAGGATCAGCACTGACTCCCTCAACCGAAATCACGTGGCCCAGAAACTTCACACTATCCAGCCAGAACTCACACTTGCTAAACTTCGCGAACAACTGATGGTCCAGCAAAGTCCGCAACACTACTCGCAAATGCTTCTTGTGCTGGCCCACACTCTTGGAATAGATCAAAATATCGTCAATGAACACAATCACGAACTTGTCCAGGAACCGTCTGAACACCTGATTCATCAAGTCCATGAAAGCTGCGGGGGCGTTGGTCAACCCAAACGGCATAACCAAAAACTCGTAATGCCCATACCGCGATCTGAAAGCTGTCCTGGCTACATCAGAGTCTCGGATCCTCAACTGGTGATATCCGGATCGAAGGTCAATCTTCGAAAAGACTGCGGCTCCCTTGAGCTGATCAAACAAATCATCAATCCGTGGTAACGGATACTTGTTCTTTACTGTAACCAGATTCAGCTTCCGGTAGTCAATGCACAAACGCATGGACCCATCCTTCTTCCGCACAAACAAAACCGGAGCACCTCACGGAGAAACACTCGGTCGAATGAAACCCTTCTCTAACAACTCTTGGAGCTGAATCTGCAACTCTTTCAACTCCGCTGGTGCCATACGATACGGTGTCTGCGAAATCGGTCCTGTACCCGGCAACAACTCAATAGTGAAATCAATCTCCTGCACAGGGGGTATACCAGGTAACTCCACTGAAAACACATCCGAAAACTCAGAAACAACCTCAATCCTACCAAGATCCGGCACTGCAGCTGTAGTGTCCACAACATGGGCTAAATAGGCAATACAACCCGTCTTCATCAACCGATCTTCCCTCACCGCGGAAGTGAAGTGTTCTTCTCGCCACGGAATAGTATCTCTGGTAACCCTGGCCGTCGAAACGCGACCTCCTTCTTGTGACAGTCAAACATGGCCCAGTGCGTCTCCAAGAAATCCATACCCAAGATCAGATCGAAATCCACAATATCAAGCAATAACAGATCTGCAGCTAATCCATGACCACCAATAAACACCTCACAGTCTCTGTACACCCAACCGATGCTCACAACCTCACTTGACGGATATAACACTCTCCACAACCCCGGAAGTGAAGATGCAGGTACCGTAGCAAATGATGATAGTCTAAATGATATGAATGAATGTGTGGCACCTGGATCTAACAATGCAAGTACTGGAATACCAAAGACATGTAACGTACCGATAATGACCTCCGGTGAAGCTCTGCCCTCACGTAGAGTCATAGCATGAACCCTCGCCTGTCCGGCTGGTCGTCTTCGTTGAGGCTGTCCCTGCTGTCTACCCTGGCCTGCAAACTGTGTTGGTCGAGCTCCCGAAGTGGCACCTCCCTCTCCTCCGGAACTCTGGGCCGTCTGTCCACCAATAGGCTGGAAAGAATCCCTCGCAAAGTGACCATCCTGGCCACAACGGTAACAGAGGGTAGGAACTCACTGACATGCACCATAGTGATACCTGTTGCAGAGGCTGGACAATGGGTACTCCCTCGGTACAAGAAACGTGCCACTAGTACGCCGAGGATAACTGGAACCGCTAGAACCTCCACTAACCGGTGGTCGCTGCAGTCGATCTCTCCTCCACCTCTGCCTCTGTCTCGATACACTGGCTGGTGGCCGATAAGATCCACCGCCTGAGGATAAAGCTGAACCGGAAGTATCAGAACTCTGCCTCTTTGAAGGCCCCTGACTCGGTCCACCCTCCTCCAACAGTCTCGGCTGGTACCTCTGCTGCCTCTCCTTCTCTATGTCCTCACCTCGGAGTGCTGCACTGACAAACTCATCAAAGTTGTTCCGAGGCATCATCGTCAGAGTCCCCTTGATATTCAAGTTCAAACCCAGCTCAAACCTGCGACACTTGGCTTCCTCAGTAGCCACCATATCACACGTAAAACGAGATAAGCGGGTAAACCTGTCCCGATACTCAAGTACAGACAAACTGCCCTGCCTCAAGTTCGTAAACTCCTCATACTTGCGCTGCTGGGTAGCCTGATTAAAGTACCTCCGCATAAACAAATCACGGAACAAAGTCCACGGAGTATCAACTGGAACTCTGTCGGTGCTAACCCACCAAAAGTATGCATCACTCTCTAATAATCCGACTGCTGCCACTGTCATCTGCTCAGGAGTAAACTGCAAACGCTCACATACACGTTTAACCTGAACTAACCATGCCTCGCATATCTCTGGATCAACTGAACCCGAAAACACAGTAGCACCAGCAGTACGAGCCTTGACCACAGGGTCAAAACGCTCTTCCAAACGCAGCACTTGCATCAGCAAGTCTCGCGTTTGGCGATCCTCATCAGGATCCGCTTCCCGATCAACACGGGGACCACGTCGAGGAGGCATCCTACTGATACAAGACATGCATTAGGTACAAGCAAAAAGAACGTGATCATGAAACCGCAGATATTTGAGAACACACAACACCTGAAGTATTGATGAGTACCGCTGGCCAGTCGGGTCATCACTCCAGTCATGCTGTATAAACTCAAATACCCTAAGCGTCACAACTACAAGAGTCTACAGAATCTGACAACCTAATGCTCTGATACCAAGCTGAAAGGACCCAATCCCGATTCAGTTACCTAAACCGGAATCGAACCTCTTCTGAAAACACGAATCAACAAAAACCATTCAAAATTTTGGCAGAGTTTCGTTACTATCGTGGAATTGCATAAACTTGCACCCTGAAAATAACACTTCGTCCTATGCCACAAAATCCAAACCGTGGGCACCAATCCCATCCGGATTTCTCAACATCATATCATAATCATTAAACAGAAAACATATATGTAATATATAATATATCTAAGAAAATCCGCATAAAACACGTATCAGAATGTATCAGAGCGACCTCTAGAGTAAATATATACAATATACACATCAGTAGGCGAAACAAGAACCTACTGGAAAGCACAGGTAGCTCAGATCACTAGCCTCCAACCACGACGTCAAACACCAGAACCTGAACTGCAACTGGGTACGGAAAACGAAAAGCCCAGGGGAAAGACATAAAAATCGTTAGAGTGAGTGGACGAAAATAAATGTCTTTCACCAGTTGATATATATGTTAAAATAACATATGCGAGTCCAGGTAAATAAAATAACAAAGTACATGGGGTAAACTCATACTCTTCCAGCGTACTGAGCATGCAAGTAAAAATCCCACGGGGTCACTCATGGACACGTCCGTGCTAGTACAGTCTGAATCACGGGATCCCAGACCCACACGTGATTCTAGCTAGAAAGGCCTCTGGTCAGGATATCTGTTTCCACCCGGAAATACATCGGCACAAGAAACAGATAACTGTACCCACCCGGAAATACATTGGCACAAGGTACAGAGAACTGTACCCACCCGGAAATACATCGGCACAAGGTACAGCTTCCCCCTGGTAGGCACCCTCGGGGATCAGCCGGGATGCGTGTGTATCGATACAACAACATATACTAAGACTGTACTCTGTGTAAACCAAATCATAAATAACTCGATGCATATGCGTAAAGCAATATAATAATGCATATAATAGAAGAATAATCGTATAACACATGCTCATATAAAACATAATCTCGTATGCATGCTCAAGTTCGTAAATCGTTTTAAAAGACTCGCAATCATTCCGCGAAAAGAAATTGTCCACTCAGAGGTGAGCAAAACGCGCACTCGCGCTAATCTCGAGGCCTGGCGGAAGATCCCTCGCCAGAAGCACGATCTCTATCTCCTGAACATTCATAAACATAACTGATCAAAAAACATAACCCACAACTCTGTACTTAACCACGGAAACCAACCGTTCCCGGAAATATACAATGCAGTACAACATGATTAACGGAATTCCCGAAATCTCAACTCGAAACCCTCGACTGAAAATCCGACACTCAAATCACTACGAAAACCTCTGGACGATAATCAGGGCGCGATTACGAAAAAAACGACATTAAAAACGTCGAAAACCAAAAAGTCAACTCCTCGCCGGAGCTCCGCCGTTGACCGCCGCCGCCGCCGGCGCGTCGTCAACGGTGGAATTCCACGGCGAGATTCTCCAGATCACAAGATCTTTCCAAGCCCAATCCTTTCCTCTTCTACCACGAAGTCCAATTCACAGCCTAAACCTTCCAAAAACCAGCTTGAAACCGAACGAAATTTACCTCCGGCAACCTATATGGGTCCCCCCCCCCAAACTCAACCAAACCTCAATTAAACTACATGGGTAGCATCCCAAGGCCAAGGGGAGGCGAACCCCCCTAACCACCACCACCGTGGCTCGCCGGAAAATGGCCAACCAATACCGACGACAAAACCCAAACCGACCCGATTCGGGTTCCACCAAATCACTACCAACATAACAGCTTTAGGCAACGATTTAAAATCGTTGCCTATAGTTTAAAAATAGTTGCCTATAAGTATAGGCAACGAAAATTCGTTGCCTATACCGTCGTTGCCTTTTCATCGTTGACTATACTATAGGCAACGAAAAACAAAACCGATTCGTTGCCTATAGTTCGGGGTTTAGGGGTTAGGGTTTTGTACTATAGGCAACGACTAGAGTGAATCGTTGCCTATAGTTTCACTATAGGCAACGACTTCTTCGTTGACTAAACGCTAAACCAACAGGTCAACTTTGACCAACTTTGAAACTATAGGCAACGACTTCGTTGCCTATACTGAAGAATTTCGTTGCCTATAGTCAAGAACATCGTTGCCTATAGTTTGAATTGTTGTATTTCTGGCAAACTATAGGCAACGAATGGACCAATTTCGTTGCCTATAGTTTGAAATTTTTTTGGTGGCAAACTATAGGCAACGAAATTGGACCAATTTCGTTGCCTATAGTTTGAAAATTTTTTTGGTGGCAAACTATAGGCAACGAAATTGGTCCAATTTTGTTGCCTATAGTTTGTGTTATTTTAAAAAAAAATACTTGATTCTGGATTGGGCCCAATTCCAGAATTTGCAACATTTACATTTCAAACCACAAAAGCGTACACATTCCAACCTAAATCAAAAACTAGCTACGTGTTACTGATCAAAGTTAACACAATTGAGGAAGTCCTCGTGTGAACCCTCCTGCTGGTCGTCACCCCAAAAAACTGATGCTGCTGCGGCGGCTCGGCGTCCCCAAAAAACTGATGCTGTTGCGGCGGCTCGGCGTCCCCAAAAAACTGATGCTGCTGCGGCGGCTGCTGGTGGTCCCCATATAACGGCGGCTGCTGGTGACCCCCAAAATACTGCGGCTGTGCTGTAGGCGTGAACAGATTTGGCTGAGTCTGTGGGTGCGGCTGCGAAGCCCCCCGAGGTTGCTGAGATTGAAAGAATGCCCACATTTGGTCGTGCTGCTCCTTCTCACGGGCTCTTTCCTGCTCCATGGCTTCCCTGGCACGCCTCATCTCCTCCAACTCCTCCTGCTGCCTCCGAATCTGCTCCTCCTGCCTCCGAATCTGCTCTTGTTGGCCGGACGACCTAGAACTGCTGGACCCGCTGGAGAATTCTGGAGTCATCTTCAAGACTCCATTTCCTCTGTAACCCATCCCCTTGGCCCAAAACTTGTTCTTTCCAACGGGAAGCGCATCTGACACGCACCTCGCCGCATTAATGGGCGTCATGTGGTCAACCTGAGATGCATACTGGGTCACCTCCTCCTTCGTGCACCCCTGATGCAGCTCTCGAGCTACTTTAGCACGCACCTTCGGGATCGACTCAACCAATCTCTCCTAATAGACAATGCAAAATCGGTGACGCATTAATAATTGAGTAAAATACAAGAATTAATTAAACATGAGATGTATCAAATATGGACAAATATTTATTAGATACTTACAACATATTCAGGGTTGTTCGGATACCCATGTCGGATGGAATACACGAGAGGATCGGTCTCTGGTTCCAACCTTGCCCCACGACGAGTCCATCTCTCATACGTTCGGGAACCGCAATGATGTGGGTTCACGTTCTGCGCTCGGTTTTTAGCATTTTGTTTCGAAATGTGCTTGTGACCATAAGAAAATGTGCACAATTATTAGCCAATTATATATATAGCATAAATTAGAGAATATTCTCACAACATTAATTTTTTTGATTAAAATCCAACCCATTTAATTTACCTACACAATATATTAGAGATTTACCTACATATTAAATTAATAACATAGATAGAGATTTACCTACTACCTCTTGCGTATATAAAATAATATATCATAAAATGTAGGTAAATTAATAATAATAATATTAGTTTAGATTTAGGTACGCAAATCAATTCATGTGCATACCACAAGTTTGGGATGCTTCCAGTGGGCTATAAGCCAGTTCCACTCGTACTCCCGGTATCTGAACTCACTTGGAGTGCCATTTCGGCCTTTATCTATGTTCTCCTCCCAGAACGTCTTCAAGTGGGACTTCCACTCTCGATACCTATATTGATGCAACAAAAATATCATATAACCAACACTTTATATTCACAAATCTAACGTATTCAGGATACTTAGCCTTATATAAATCCAAAATCACATCACCTAGACGCGAGCTTTCGTTCACACCACCCCCCCCGGGCTGCTTCAGCCGATCGTCAATAATAAACCATTGCTGCAATACACGTATACATAATTAGCCTCATAAATATGTATGTTTGGTGGCTTATAATAATAAGAATGCCCATATTTTTATGACAAATTAATGTAAATTTAACTCACCGACAGTGCATTATGCACTCGGGCCTTCACTTGAGCATCAACTGAACCCCACGAGTCCCACAACATCGGGACGAAATCACGTATGACAAATCCTGCTTGGCTAGCATACATCCCTTTGTCAGAATACTCGATAGCCGAGCCATCGTCCTCATAATCAATATGAGCCCGATTGTCACTAACTCGATCTTCAATACCCTTCCCGGTTGTGGTACCTCTGCTCGCTTTAGCTTTAGGGTTGACGACGGTGCCTAAGACACGGTACAAAAGAAGGAAATTAAGAAATAGAACCTAATTTAATGTACTATATCTACTAAAAGAACATAAACTTACCATTCTCGTAAGTGAGCTGGCCCTTAACCCTCACACTCAACAGAGGTTGAGAGAACGGCTCATATGTGTATGCTTCCTCAGGCGTCGTGAACGGGTCCTCATCATATATGGCCACGTTGTTAGGGTCGAGCTGAGGTATCTTCGGAATAACCGTAGGGAAGAACAAGTCCCTGGGCGGGCATAAGTGCACAGAATCCGTGCGGGATGCACTGCCGGATGGCCCAGATGATCCGGAATTAGGGTGTGGCGTCGCCGGATTGGGAGGAAGAGGTGGCATACGCGGTGGGTCCTGCTGGTTTGGCCATAGTACCCTCGTACTATTTGGGCGTTCGCTGCTGACTGAGTGACGACCGGATTCCGTGGTGGAGTTTCGGCTGCTGTTGCGGGAGGGTCGTTCATGAGACACCGAGTGACGTGGACCTTGGGGATCCTGGGATGCTGTATATAGTTGGAGGTGACGATTGGAATGTACATAGACGGTCTCAAGACTGTCCGGTACGGTGCTTCCAGCACTCTGACCAACGGACCTAGACCCACTCCTGGGTCCTTGAGGGTTCAACCCGGAGGACATTTGAGGTGTCACTCCTTGAGGTGACGAGGAGGAAGCTCCTTTCTGTTTCCCACTTTTCCCGGGAATCAATCTTTTGAACACCGACATTTTTATTAATGTCTGCAACAAAATAACATAATGAATAGCTTACAATTGAGGCAACACTAACCTAAATTTAAATTTTGTCTAACTAAAATGAACAACCCAAACTAAAATCACACTTATTCCCAATTCTAATTACCTAAACTAAATAACCAAACTAAAATCACACTTATATTCCCAATTCACCTTACATAAACTAAATAACCAAATTAAATCCTCTAATCCACAATATAATCCCAACCTAATTAAATCAACAATCCAACATAGTTCATCATCCTTACCAAAATCAAACATAAATAAAACCTAAATTCAACAATACAAACTAAATAACAACACAAATCCAACTAAAATCAACCTAACCTAAATCCAACACAAATCCAACACAACCTAACATAAATCACAAGACAAATCCAACACAAATCCAACTAAAATCAACCTAAATCACGTTGTTTATATATTCAAGTAAGGAGAATCATGAGAGAATGCGAACCTATATTCGGGAGAGGGCAGAATATATACTCAAGCGAGAGTAATAGGTGCGGCGGCGGTCGTTGCGGCGAGGGCGAGGGCAGAAATCTGGTCGCGACTGGGTCATTTATTCAACCTATTATAGGCAACGAATGGGAGAATCGTTGCCTAAAGTATAGGCAACGAGGAGGACTTTAGGCAACGATACCAATACTTTAGGCAACGATTTGTGTCGTTGCCTATACTTTAGGCAACGATGAGGACTTTAGGCAACGATACCAAAACTTTAGGCAACGATTTGTGTCGTTGCCTATAGTATAGGCAACGAAATCCATATTAAAGGCAACGAAATTTTCGTTGCCTATACTATAGGCAACGACACAAATATCAAAGGCAACGAAATCAATGTTAAAGGCAACGAAAATTTCGTTGCCTATACTATAGGCAACGAAATTTTCGTGTCCTATAGTATAGGCAACGAATTCATTATTAAAGGCAACGAACTTCAATTTATAAGCAACGAAATTCATAAAGTCTACATAGCCATTCAAGTTCACAGGATGAACCAGGGTGAACCAAGCTGAACCAGGGTGAACCAATTCAAGGTGAACCAGGGTGAACCAAGCTCGAAGACTATACTCAATTACATCTCTAACTAAGGCTGATAATCAGAATCAGAATCATCGCTAGAGTCTGACGCAGTTTGATAGTTGAAGTCTGGTAATAGGTGTCGCTCCTCGTCCTCGTCACTCGAGTCTTCATCAAAGTCATTTGGATTAACATTTAGAAGTGCTGCTCCAGAATTTTGAACCACAATACCAGGTCGAACATTATTAAGGCGAATTGTATCGGATTCCGGAATGTCAATTCCATTTCCCTCTTGGTATGCTGCAACTTCTTCGTCATCTTCATTCTCACCAAGTGTGGCAGCACTGTACACATTCCTAGCTTGCACATGGTTTACTACTTTCCACGGGGGTCTGTTCATAAGATCGTCAAGGTAAAACACTTGTTTGACCGATGTGGCAAGAACGAAAGGATCCTCCTCATACCAGCTTGTGGCAGTATTCACGGAAATGTATCCATACTGATCGATGCGAACGTTCTCCGGACGAGTATCAAACCATCTGCACTTAAACAAGTAAACTTTCATGCGCTCACCATACATGAGTTCAACCACTGAATGGAGTACACCGTAGTAGTCAGGGTCGTTATCCCCACCATGCACCATTACCCCACAATTCTGTGTCTTCACCCTGTTGTCTCTTTCTTGACACATAAATTTCACGTCATTGACCCTACACATCGCGTAAACTTTTGATGATATAGGTTTCATAGCCAAGAGCCTCAATGCGTGTGACCATTGTGGGTAACCATCATCTTCTACATAGTTCATCTGAAACAAATAACCGTCAACATTAGATACAACATTTCATATAAATAACCGTCACAATTTGCTTTTACACGTCATATATATTATGACTAAATGAATATATACTCACCCATGTGCCAAAAAAATTTGCAAAGGTCCGGTTGTGGTACGCAACATCCCCGCGAACCTGTGGACTTCCAAGGTGTGTGTCTTTCCAATATTTAACTTCTTGACAATTAATGAGTACACACCAGTGTGCAATGTCTAACTCATATGGTGTCAACTCCCACTCCCCGTGCAACCTACTCTGTGGGTAAACATCATTAGAGACTACAGAAAGGTTGAACTGGGGTTCATCTACCGACATATTCGAATGTGGGTCCTCAAGCGCTCCCAAATACAGTTTGACGTACGTTACGCACTCGTGCGCAAGATATGCTTCAGGCGATACACCCTTCAGGTGCAGATGTATTATGTACATACCCTTTGTAGTCTCCCAGTTGTCTACAAAGATGAAAACAGCTTGTTATTATTGTTGTACGTAGAACAAGAATAAATTAATATATAAAGACTTAATTAGCAAACATCATACAAATGCAAGGTATATACCTCTCCATTGGATACATCCAAGTGTAGTGAACGGGACCGGTGAGCATCAATTGCTCGAGAAGATGCATCATCAAGTGAGGCATGATGTCGAAGAAATTTGGGGGGAAAATCCTCTCCAACTTGCACATGATAAAAATGATGTCCTTTCGCATTTCTTCGAGGTCTGACATTTTCACTTCTCTGGTGCATAACTTTTGAAAGAACCTTGACAGCGCCACTAACGGCTCTACCACCTCATCATCAAAGTACCCTCGAATCATAATAGGGAAGAGGCGTTGAAGTAGTACATGGCAGTCATGACTCTTTAATCCATAAATCTTATTGTCCCTGTAGTTAACACACCGACTTATATTTCCAGCAAACCCATAAGGATATTGGACGTTAGCCATCCACACAAAAATTTCATGCTTCTCGTCACGCGTGACCGTGTAAGGAGCTTGGGGCATCTTTCTCCCCTTCTTTTTCAACCACAGATGTTCCCGCAGTTTCATTTTTTCCAAATCAACGCGAGCTTTAGGGCCATCTTTGGTTTTACCTTGCCAATTTAGAACGGTGCCCACCACACTTTCACACACATTCTTCTCTATGTGCATGACATCTAGATAGTTCCTGATAGGCAACATCCGCCAGTACGGGAGTTCCCAGAAGATGCTCTTGTGTGTCCAGAACTTATACCTGTCGGGTATCTTCGGTATAGTCGCAACAACCTCAGGATGATTGCTCAATGGCCCAAAATTATACTCATTCAGGACTTCTAAGATTTCATCTCCAGTCCATCCCATGGGTTGCAGACCTTCTTCTACAGTGCCGTCAAAAGCCTGGGCGTCCTGGCGAAATGGGTGATGTCGTGGAAGCCAACATCGGTGACGCATATGGACAATCTTCGAGCAATGAGCTTGTCCAAACATGGCAGTCATGCACTCTGGACAGGCCCTGTACCCCTTGGTTGGGTTTCCCGACAACATCCCTCGACCTGGAAAATCACTGATTGTGCCCACAAGCATGGCACGCATTCGGAACATCTCATTTTTAAACCTGTCGTAAGTGGGATGACCAACTGTACTCAAGTGCTGAAGCTCCATAATCAATGGCCTCATGTACACATCCAGACACTTTCCTGGATAACCCGGCCCTGGAATCAACAGAGTCAGCATATTATATTCTTTCTTCATGCACATCCACGGAGGAAGGTTGTACGGTACCAATATAACGGGCCATATGTTGTACTTCTGACTCATGTTGCCGAAGGGGTTGAATCCGTCAGTCGATAGCCCCAGCCAAACATTTCGGACTTCAGCTGCAAAATCAGAAAACACATTCACCAGGTGCTTCCAAGCCTGACCATCAGCAGGATGTCTAAGGACATCATCGTCAGGCGAAGTCCTCTCAGCCCACCATCTCATAGCTTTCGCCGTGAATGCACACATGAACAACCTTTCCAGCCTATCAATAAGTGGGAAATACCGAAGTATCTTCACTGCTTTCTTGTTTCCTGCAGGAGTGTACTTCCACCTTTCCGTACCACACACCGGACAGTAATCAAGCTTTGATAGATCCTTCCCGTCATCGTCTACACCCCAAAAGAGAACGCAATCATACATGCATGCGTGAATCTTGGTGTAGGAAAGTCCAAGATCTTTGAGGACATGTCGTATCTTACGATGAGTGGGGGGAAGACGATGACCGGGGGGCAGCAGATCACCAGTCAACTGAAGCCACCTATCGACCGCTGCCACGGTGCTCTTGGTCTCCACTTTTAGCTGCATCACTGCCATCACACTTTCAAGGACTGTCTTAGGACATCCGTGGTACAACGGAGTTTGATGCATCTGAATCAGGTTGTGGTACTTGTCCATACCACGTGTGTTGACATAAACTCTAGGTAATGGCTGGACTGGCTCAATGTGAGGGAAATTCTCAACTTCTGGAGGAACATATACGGGTGCTTGAGAATCATGAAATACACCGCTCTCATGAGGAAACATATCGTCGATGAACCTCCTGGTGGGATCATAATTGGATGAACTCGCAGTATCAGCAAATTGTCCATGATCATGCGGATCGGCTGCTGTTGCTTCACCGTGATAAATCCAACGGGTGTACTTATTCCAAAATCCGTTTCTATGAAGGTGTCGCTCAACTGTAGCAATGGGACAACGATTGCCGCGACACCGACATTGTTTACATGGACAATAATGCACTGGCAACTCTCCACAATTAGCCGCCACAAATTCCAGAAATCTCCTAATTCCCTGCCCATATCTTGCATCAGTTCTATCCAGCCTCATCCAACTCTTGTCCATCCTGAAATGCACTGGCGATTCCAGAACGTTTCAGATTTTTCCACCGATTTTGATTTGAATGGAGGAGCTGGCTAGATCTGATATAATAATAATTATAGGCAACGAATTACTATTTCGTTGCCTATATTGTTTTTCGTTGCCTATTAAACTATAGGCAACGATTTTTTCGTTGCCTATAACCATACTTTAGGCAACGATTTGCATAGGCAACGATTTTTTTCGTTGCCTATAAACCAAACATTAGGCAACGATTTCACTTCAATAGGCAACGAACTCGTTGCCTATAGTATAGGGTTTAGGGTTTAGGCAAATATTTTTTTCGTTGCCTATAAAACAAACATTAGGCAACGATTTTACATCAACAGGCAACGAGTTCGTTGCCTATAGTATACTATAGGCAACGAAAACCCTTGTCGTTGCCTATAGTATACTATAGGCAACGAATTTACCAGCTCGTTGCGCGTTGTTTTCAAATTCGTTGCCTAAAGTGTTTATGTTGGTAGTGAATCGCAACCAATTCTCATGAATTCAATTGTAAAACGACTTAGAAACTCAAGGTGATGCGAATCATACCCTTGCTGAAGTAGGAGGTGGCCGGAAAATGGACGTCGGACGGCGAAGACCAATCGGGAAACTTCTCTCTCTCTGGTCAACGGTCAAGTTTCCAAATTGGGAAAGTCAACTCTGGTCAAACTCGAACAGTGTTTTTCGACGATTTTACGACTATTCCCGATATTTATACTCGCGCCTCGGGTCAATCGACGGTCCAAAATGAATATTCAAGTGATTTGGATAAACACGAAACAAACGGATAAACTCGTCGAAAACCAAAACTTCAAATAATCACAATATATTCCTCGGTTATCGGAAAATCATCCGAAACCGTCCTCGAGCTTGAAATCACGTGCTCTACAACTTCCGTGAAGACACCCAATTCAAATTCTCTACCGAAAATATAGTCGCGAATAGAATCGACAAACCACACATATATCGTAAAAACCGCGACTATGACCAATCTCGTGAATTGTGCAGAATACACAACTGATTCTGATTTGGGTCGTCACAAGTTTTGAAAGTTAATTTCAATGTATGACACACATGTAATATGTAGGACGAAGACATAATCATGGTGAATGAAAAGCTGTAGCATGCGACAAACTTGTCAAGATTCAACCTCACTTAGATATGCTCTCAAAAGTGTTTCTCTCAAAGTATGTCTAAGGTATTCACTCCACTCAATTACTTGCCAAATAGACCACACCATATGCTTACTCATATGACTAATCTCCACAGATCAAAGGCTGTCATCTTGAGAATCAAAAAGATTTTCATGGGTTGTAAGATGCTTGGTTCATAGGTTAAAGAATAAATGGATACGGAATTCAAATATAATTCTAGAACCTAGTAGAGAACCAAATAAGAGATTTCTTCAAACTTTACAACCATGAACTTTCTTAATTTTGTGGCCGAATTTCATCTTGTTGGGTCTTCACATCATTGTTTTCATCAATAGTTAACTCGAGTATCAAGCTAGACATCACACTTATTTTTACACACTAGCTAGCTTGATACCCCACACTTATTTCTTTGCATCACATTTCGACGTTGTCGCCGTCTTTACATACCTGTCTCATGTATAGCTCTACCAAGTCCTAGAACAAGGGTAAAGAAATAATTATTCTAAGTTTTAAGGTCATAGATATGTGGGTGATGACATCAAGTTTAAACATGTAGGCTCAAAGTTGTTAACTAAGGGGTGCACATCTTCTGTACACAAAGTCGGGACATAGGCTTATATGGCTATGGTGGTGTCCCCTAAATGCCTTTATCACTTCTTCAATCAAAACATGTATTGACTATAAGATTTAAAAATGACAAGAGCAAGTTTTAGTAACATCTCGAGTCCATTAATTTAATCTGTGGCAAGCAATTGACACTCAATAAAGAAAGTATGCGTATCACATTTAGGCTCAATCGCTCACAGGTTAAATGAATCTCAACAAAGTTTAAGCATGCCAAAAAAAATAAAAAATCTGTACCATGTTAACTTGGTTCTACATCCACTACACATTCTCATATGCACCATATATCAAGATTAACCAAAGAAACTTAAATAACATGATCATCTTTTAGTCATAATTCCGGAAGATATAATCACATCATGGACTAGTTCAGGGCACCTAAGACTTAAAACAAGAGACTCTTTTTGTATTTTTCTTGACACCTTTTACTTTTGTATTTGGTTTTTTCAAATAAGACACTAAAAAACACAAGAAAAACAAATAAAAACTCAAAAATATCAAATTCTGGTGAGGAAACCCTTCCACGACGAACTAGTCGTCGGAAAAGACCCCCTCAGGCTTGCCAGACTCATCCCACTCGCAAGAATTTAATAGAATTAATCACACAGTGGAATGAGCTAAAATTTTAATAGCATAAACTAGACACATGTAAAAAAAATTTCTCAACATTTCAAAAATTTACGAGATCCCTAGATATGACAAATAAATTACACAAAACAGTAAACTGCACAGTACCGAAAAACAAGGCTCGCCAGACTCATCCCACTCGCAAGAATTTTACAGAATTAATCACACAATGGAATGAGTTGAAATTTTAAGATCATAAACTAGACACATGTACAAACATTTCCTCAAAATTTCAAAATTTTATGAGATCTCTAGTTATATCAAATAAATTACACAAAACAGCATAATGCACAGTACCGTAATAACAAAAAGTTTATACATAGATGCTAAGGATATGATATAAACCTCACCCCACACTTGCAATTTGCATTGTCCTCAATGTAAAACGAAACTAAAATTTACAATACATCAAACAAGCATTGAATGAGACACATAACACATCACAAATCACACTAAACATTGAGAAAAATAAAGAAAAGGAGAAGGAAAAGAAAACAAATCTGGTTTTCCACGCTTCTCCATCAACATGAGTTGCCTCCCAAGTAGTGTTAAGTTTAACGTCTTCAGCTAGACATCTTCAAAACTATCAGGTGGTTGTGGTCTTGGCTCGATCAAGTGCTTGGTCCTTAACAATGATGTCATATGAGTTCTACCAAGCAACTTGTGTAACTTTGGTACCCCACACACACAAGACTTCAAGTGTCTCCTTTATTTCTTCTTCTTTATCCAAAGCCTCCCCTTCTTGAGTCCAACAAACAAGGTAAAGAGAATATCCTTGTTTGACATATGGTGATCAGGTACCACAATCTCAATATGCTCCAAAATATAAGGGGGCTCGGTAGGTGATTCTTCAAACTCAAGTGTTGGTGCAAGAAACAAGTGTGGAACTTGAGTTTGGCATTGATAGCTCATGTGGTTGTTCATGTAGTGGCAGCACCATCTCAATATAAGGAATTTCGGTAGACTCCTCCACAAGTGATTTATCCATCTCATCATCATCAAAGAATGCATCCCCTTCTTCTGATGCAATTTCAGCCTCAGTAGTCAATTTCACAGGCCTATATTCGAGAAGAGCTTCGAGCTCATCTAATTCCTGCTCGATCGGCTTCTGTTCTTCAATTTTTGGCTGACTTGATCCAAGCACTGTCTCCAAAGTATCCTCACCCCATCCATATTGAAGATAATGCTCATCAAGATGGTATTCCTTGTCTTTTTCCTCTTTCCCTTGCTTTCTTAACCTGTCAAGAAAAGACACATTAGTGGTAATCCAAGGTGAAGGTAGAGGACAAACCTGCGCTGGTTTCGGTCTTGGCACAACTTTCATTCCAGGTGCATTCTCAACGGGTTGAGAGATTTCCTTGATGGGTTGAGTTGGGATTCCCTCATTGACTTTTGATGACTTATAAAGCATAATTTTTTCTATTACAGGCTCTTCCCACTTTCTTCTTGACTTCTTGATTATTGGAACGGTTTCCAACACATTCCCACTCTTCAAAGTCATAGCATGAGCCTTATATGGCCTCTTGGGGTTGGGAAAAGTGTTGCTGGGGAGTCTTCCTGTGTTGACTTGAGCCATTGTTTGTTGTATGTGGCTCATTTGTTGCTCAAGCAAGTCAATTGTCTTACCATGCTCCCTGAGTGTCTCCTTAATTTCCTATATAAAAGCACGATTCTCCACTCGTTCTTTTCATTTATCTACCATGATCTGTTGTAACATACTCATCAATCTCTGCTCTACATCATCTAATCGCTGAGGAAAGTTATAGTCGGAGTGATCATCCCATGTAGGAGTGTAAGAAGGTGTATAGTAGTCACTTTGCATGGTGGAATAACTTTGATATGGAAAATATGCTCATTCCTCATTTGAGTGACCTGCCATGAACATCTTGAACAAACCACAAAATTAGAATACATAATATACAAAGGTTAATTACAATACACAAGTTAAATTTACAGACTTTATTAGGACCTAGAATTAAGCAATTCCCCGGCAACGGCGGCAAAATTTGACAAGGCGGGTAAACACCTCTCAAAGATACCCTATTCACAACCTGGATATATCAATGTAGTAAGATAAATAGGGGTTGTCGAACACAAGGAATTGGTGAAACTAAATCCTAACACAAGACTAAAATGCTGACAGACTCGACTACAGTACACTAATGATACTACGAACCTACTCTAGGCAGACCCAAATGACACGATAATTGAACACAATAAACTAGACACAGTGGTTGAGTACCCCACAAAATTTGAGGGTTTTCTGAGTTGATTTGGTTACCCAAATAAATCGGATAAAATACAACTAATGCAGAAATCAATAAATTACAGAAAGTAAATTGTTGGA
The DNA here is from genome assembly GCA_946800695.1 of Geum urbanum. Lineage (NCBI taxonomy): Eukaryota > Viridiplantae > Streptophyta > Magnoliopsida > Rosales > Rosaceae > Geum > Geum urbanum. The sequence goes on from OX327009.1 coordinate 33,327,927, forward strand.
GATAATCAATAAGATATGAATGTTAAGAACTTCTCTCCACCCTAGACATACTTACAACCTCCCCAATATAATTGAACTAACCATGGATGAATACTCCCCACACAAGAGCTTTGGTTAAGTCATCTTGTGTATTACACTCTCTTACTTGGCATGAAAGAGGGAAGGACAATCCGTTCGATCTTAATCCTCACTTAACCGACTTATACATATGGGGATGTAAGCCTAGAGAACTGAAGTCATTATGTTCTAAGAATATTTGAAGAATAACTGAGCTTCAAGGGTTGATAAAGTGGTCACCCTTACATCACTAAGGCTTGTTTAACATAAATTCATGTTTGTCTCTAGAGAATATGCAATGATAAGGTGGTCATATATATAATCAAGACTATAGATCCTAAGCCATGCATCTAAGCGTGCACTCAAAGAAACATGAACATAGAAATCATACGGTGAGAAAACAGTGAAACAAAACTCTTCCAAATAGTTAATAGAATCAAAAGGGGTTCAAAATCGTAAGCATATCTACGACTTCAATCAGCCCCTAATAAAAGGAATTTAGCTACTTATAGTCTTAAATAATAACATCAAAGAATTCATGAAAGATGAACTAAGAAGGAGAAGAAATAAACTCTTGATCCCCATCGGGATCGTAGGCTTGCAATGCAGATATTCTCTTCTCACGTTCAACTTCTTCTTTCTTCTGGTTTTTGTCTCTTTCTCTTATTCTCTCTCTTCTATCACGTTTTTCTTCATCCCCACTTGCTAGCTATATATATATGTGTGTGTGTAACATAGCTAGGCAATTAAGCTAGCAAGATGACCACGTGTTCCAGTACGTCTCCAGCTCCAAGTAAAACTCCACTTCCATCCAAAGTCCAAACCCTTCTTAATTAATCTCCTCTCTCGCCAAGACTCTCTCAAGCAATGTATATATATAGCTAGGACCAGGTCAAACATCTTAATTGATGCTCACGTGCCATGCAATTCAACTCCTACTCAAATTAGTCTTCCTCCATCAATAGCTGACCTCACCAAGCTATATATGTCTACCTTAATCTCTCTCTAAGTTACTTGCCAAAACCAATTTCAAGCTGCATTCTTGCTAAGAACTCCAAAATATATTATTTAATCTCATTTTCTTCATTAATCTCTAAAATACCTAAAAGCAAATAAACATAATTAATTCACTCGATTAATAACGATAAACTAAACATAGGGTGCAAATTAAATACCGAATAGGAAAGTGATGCTGGTGGCGACAGTGTTGGAGAACCAATGGCAACGACTTAGGAGTGGTAGCTAGCCTATTTCTCCTCTTTTGTGGTTTTGATGGTATTTGGGCTTGGAGGTTAACTGTAGCCCCAATTTGTTTAAAGTATGTTCACGTTAAGTGTTTGTTGTCTACAATAATTTACTCTTGTTATGTAGGATTAGTTGGGCAATTTAGGCCATTTGATTGTGTGTATCTTATTTTCCTTGTTTATATATTCTGGAGAGAGTGAGTGTCATGCTTTCACTACAAGAAAAATGGTCATAGACAACGGTCTATAGACATCAGTCAAGAAAGTCACCGATGTTAAATCGTTAATTAGACATCAGAAATTAAAAAAGCAATGTTTATATTGTTTATACACATCGCTTTACATAGTTGACAGATGTCTATACTTCGTTTTAAAATTTGAAAAAAAAACGTGGAAACGGCTAATTAATAAGTATGGTTTTAGGGAATGCGGGAACTAATTAAAATTAACACGCGAGCTAATTTCCCTAATTCTAAACATCTCGCCCTCTCTCCCTATCAAACACATCGCTCTCTCTCCCTGTCAAAATCACACTCCTTGTCACTCACTGGCTCACCTCGCTCTTCGCCGGCTCACGTCACCTCTCTCCGAAAACATAGTCACCACCCCGACAGATCCTTCTGACCATCACCATCCTCAGCACTCTCGACTCAAAAGTTCTTTCTTCTCTTCAACTCCCTTAGTTATCGATTTTTCCTGCGAGAACGATTGATTGAGCTTGAGAATTGGAGGATCGGTCAGGAATACGCCATCAAATTATTCAACATGTAATGATTCATAAGCCCTAAACCATTCTCAACAGATTTAAATATTGGGGTTCAATTGATGTACAGATTCACAAATGGGTTCAGTAGTGTGGTTGTGAGCTTGGTAATGATATCAGTGGATACAGATAGTGATTACAGTTTATGTTTCATGGAATGATTTAGTTGTTAATACATCAATTTGTGTTGTGAAGTTGGTTTAAATTTCTATTGTTTCATTAGCCACTGATTTTGGATTGTTATTGGAGTGCTAGTGATGACTTTGATCAAGGTGTTAATGTTAATGTGTATTTACAGGTTGTCAGTGTCTTTATATATTTATTATCTGTGTTTATAATTATAATTTAACTGTAATTTATATTGTATTTTCTATTGTGTAACATCATTCTGAATTTGAAATTTACTCTTGGCAAGAATTGTGATTGAATTGTTCCCTGCCTCTATGTGATTGAGCAGTTAAGAAAGAGATTATCGGATTCTTAGCTGAGCTTAGAGTAGAGGAGTATTCCTACTTTATGCATGCATAAATCAGGTTAGCAAATATAATAATCTCTTGCTGGTTTATAATTTACTTAGATATGATTTTAGTAACATGTTTGCGTGTGAAGTGCATGAATTTGTAGTTGATATCTTGTTTGAAATATAAAATGTCAAAGTTGTTTTATTTTTTGTTATTATGAATTCATTTCAGTTATGGATAAATCTTGGATTAATGAAGATAGAGATACTGAAAAATATTCATTGGGTGTTGAAAGTTTCTTGATGTTTGCTAAAGACAATGCTAGTAATCGTAAGAGAATTCGCTGCCCTTGCTCCCAATGTGTCAACTTTAAAGAGAAGAAGATTAATGTGATTAGAGGACATTTATTTCAGTTTGGCTTTAATTTGAGCTACACAAATTGGTATTGACATGGAGAAAAAATCTTTTCTTCTTGTGGCAGTGCTCCTATTGATATAGGACAGCCTAAAAACTCACAGTTTCAATATGAAACTATGGATATATGTGAAGCAGCTTATAATGAGGGAGATTATGATGAGGCATCTTATGAGTTTAGGAAGTTTGTGGACGATGCAGAAATACCACTTTATGAAGATAGTGAATACTCTAATTAAGTTAGATGAGATGTTGCAAGTTCACATTTTAAAAGCAAAGTTTGGTATGAGCGATTTGTTTTAATGAGCTACTTTCAACTGTCGGGATCGAGGTTACTCCCCAAAAACAATGTGATGCCTCAATCTTCATATGAGGTAAAAAAGTTGCTCTCCAATTTGGGGTTGCAACATGAGAAAATACATGCATGTCCTAACGACTACATATTATATAGGAAAAAGTATTTTTAGTTAACGACTTGTCTTCAGTATGGTGTATCTCGCTGGAAGTTGAAGAAAGATAATACTCTGTTAGTGAGAAAACTTGTGAAGTTGTTGTGGCATTTTTTTATAATTCCAACAATTAAAAGACTTGCTGTAAGCTAGTTTTGTATTTGTAATCGATTGAGTTAGTATGATGCCATCATGTGATGTTATCTTTAATCTATAATGTCAAATTTTAGGGCGTTCCGAAATAGCTTGGAGGATATGAGTGTGGGTATTACGTTATGAGATATATGAGAGACATGATCAATGATGAAACTCTTGGTTTTGCAAGCAAGGTACTGATTTATAGTTAAGAAACAATGCATTTTTAGTTTTCAAAGCTTAATTATGATGATTGCTTAAAGATATGGTTTTTCTGTGTATTTATTTGTAGTGGGCAGCAAGAAATCGTAGATCATATACGGAGGACGAGCTTGATGAGGTGCAAGTTGAAGTTGCAAACTTCATTTTCGGTTTGATTTAGAGTAGGAATTATGGAACTTAGAGAGGCTTTTTGTATCGGGCATGAATATTGTAATGGTTCCAGTAAATCTGCATGTTTAAGATCTGTTGTACGTTGTGTGTAAACTAGCTACTACTGATCGATGCTGTTTTGAACATGAGTACCTTGCTGTGTGTAAACTACTTTTGATATAAGCATATCAAGGTTAGCTTGCTGTGTGTAAACTAGCTTCTTTTGATATATGACTGATTAGAAAATGGACATGAGTTATAGTTTGCTCTATGAACTACTTTTGATATATGCATATCAGGAAATGAACATCAGTTTGGTAGAACTAACTGATGTCTATAAACAAAATGCATCAGTACAAAACAAAACTGAAGTCTATAGTGGTATTAAACAACATTTAAGCAAAGCTAAGAGATGTCTATAAGTACAAAACTGGTCAGGAAAGTAAAAAAAGACTGATATCTAGGAGATATATAGACATCGCTTTGTAATCAAACAGACGACGTCAATTAGTTACAAACACATCGGTTTACTTGCACTAGACATCGGTTATTTAGGAGTAAGCGATGTTAATTAGGAAATTTCTTCTACATTATCTTGATTTTATAAAGCATAATACACAATTATAAGAATATTTAACAATACATACACTAACGTAATTGCCAAAAATATAAGCCATAAACATCGTTTAATTAACCAGAACCAATGTCTAAAACATTAATACACATCGGTTGGTCAACCGATGTCTAAATTTTTTGGAGAATAGACATTAGCCACTAACACATCGGTTCTGATTTTCATAGACATCTGCCCGGAACCGATGTCTATGATCATTTTTCTTGTAGTGTTTAGTGGATGCTGCCTCCTAGTGTTAGAATGAAACTAAGCGTTGATGACTTGATTATCGCTCGACAACATAGTAGAAAAACTAATCTATTTGTAATGACACGTCATTTTTGCGTTACCTTTCTGATACTATGTCGCTACTACTGTAAATCATATAGAGTAGCTTGTATTGCATATACTCTCTATTAATTGGTGCATGCTTGAATGGATAATTGACGGAGTAGTACTCTTGTTATTATCCGAGATACTTTTAAAAAAAAATATGATACAAAATGAAATAACAGACAGACTACACAGAGGCTAGGTTCTTCTAGAACAACCTAAACCCATGCAATCAAAGAGAGCAGCAGAATTCGCAGGAAAAGATAATGAGTGATCCCGATTGTGAAGGTTACTCATACAATGACCTCTACTAGTAAGCTTATCGGCCACGAATTTAGCTTCTTGATAATCTTTTTACACCACTAAAAAATATCCATATTCTTATGCAATTTATATAATGTAGTATCATGGCAAATATGGGTCATTACCAGCTCCTAATGCAAACACAAGCACATCTTTTCGACGAGAAGGAGTCTCATTTCGCCAAGCTGCTACTAAAGGTGGGGGCCGTGGATGAGCCATATTCCAGAGCCCATCTAGGTCTTTTTCAGGTCCCCAAATCATCAGATCACCCACTGGCTCGGTTCTAACGAGACACAGCGCACTTAGAAGTCCTTATTCAAGTTCGATGACAGGAGCAATTAACCAGCCAGTTCTGGTGGAACATGGCCCGCCTGCCCCTCCAAATTCTCCATCGGGTCCCTTTGATGTGGCTGGCCAGTTCACTGATGCGGTTAATCCCATTATCCCAATGACCTCAGCAATAATCTCGAACGTCTTAGTACTGATGACGACATGGTATATCTTGCCCTTACTCCAAACTCGGATATGCTTGTGCGTAATTTTCTTCAAAATGGTATTACTACTCAGGATGCTAGAATTAATGAATTGCCTGATCTGAATGAATATGGTTCATTCTTTACTCATGATGAGAATATTTTCAACATGTTTATGAATCAGAATGAGAATCTTGTGGATGATGGATTAGACGCAATAAATGAAGCTCTTCTAGACTCAGACTCAGATCAAGAGTTCTTTGAGAATGCTATTGCTACTCCTGAGGATATCATAGATATGGTGTTGGGAGAAATGGCCTTACAGGGACCTCTGTTTAGGAGTCCCCGCAAAAGAGGTCAAGATTCGATGGAGGAGAAGGATGCACAAAACGGGAGGTGGTTCCTCATCCTCCTTCTGATCCATGAAAGTAGTCTCATGGAACTATCGCGGGTGTTCGCGACAAGGTTCTTGTGGCTCAGGCCCTTTTCTATAAGTCCTTGTTAAATATGGACTGTTTTTGCCTTCTCGATACGAGAATTGATTTTGCTAGTGCTAGGAACTTAATATCTAAACTTTCCTTCTCGGATTCCTTTGTAGTTCCAGCAAATGGACAATCAGGAGGCCTGAATTTGCTATGGCATAATGCCATAATCAATGTGAATATAGTTAAATCCCAGTTACGGTATGTTCATTATTTTTTCACAAACCCTACTACAAATGCTACTTGGTTCTGAACTCTTTTGTATATGATTCCTCATAAAGCTGAACAGGCACAAATCTGGAGTGATTTGACTAGTCTTAAACCTATTTCTAGCACAGCTTGGTCAATTATTGGAGATTTGAACAATCTTCTTAATACACAAGACAAATTAGGAGGTAAATAATGTTCATAATACCTATATGACTCAATTCATGAGTTTTTTAAAGTGGACGGGGCTTATTTCTCTTCCTTATGTGGGCAACACCTTCACATGGAGTAATAATCAAGGGGGTGAAGCGAGAATATATGAAAGGCTAGATAGGGCAGTAGCAAATGCAGATTGGCTACGCCAATTTCCTAATGTAATTTAAATAATCTTCCTATTCATGGTCCAGTTTGTTTATCTTTTGATATCCCCATAGCTAAAAAGGAAATAATGTTTAGATTTGAGGCTATGTGGCTATAGAATAAAGATTTTACAACTTTAGTTAATGAAGAGTGCTCCGATGGTAGGAAATCCTGTTCAGGAATTCCTATCTCGCTCAGGACAATTTCGACACAAGTGCATTAACTAGAATATATAAAAATTGCTTTGAAAATATCTACTCTCAATTAGAATCTACTCATACTAATCCTTGTGTTATTCAGAAAGAACTGGCTGAGAACTACTCTACGCATCTACAGCAACAAGAAAATGACCTAAGGGCGTTACTAGCAAACCTTTACACTAAAGAAGAGATTTTCTGGGCACAACGTGCAAGAGCAAACTGGTTGAAGTTAGGAGATAAGAATACAAAATTCTTCCAAACTCGGGCTCTAATCAGAAAAAAGAGAAAGGCTATCACTCGTATTAGGAATGATCTCAATATGTGGGTTGATGATCATGACCAGATTACTCAAATTCTTTTTTCTTCTTTTCATAAGAGATTTCCACAGGCACATTCATTGACTAATGCTGATATTGCTACTTTTATTAACAAAATCTCTACCTGTATTCAACCTCAAGAAAATGATGCGCTACTCAGACTTGTTACTCTAGAAGAAGTGAAAGAAGCCTTGTTCAATATTGGCCATTTAAAGGCCCCGGGTTCAGATGGCTTACATGCTGTCTTTTACCAAAAGAATTGGGACACTATCCATCCTTTGTTTATTAAAACTAGTCCAAAACTTCCTCTCCACAAGAAGTTATCTAGGAACGCTTAACCATACAAACATTGCCTTGATTCTTAAAATGGAAAGTCCAGAATCGGCTAATCATTACAGACCGATTAGTCTTTATAATGTATCTTATAAGGTAATTACTAAAATTATAGTCCAACGGCTAAGACCTCTCTTAACAAATTGTATTTCTCCTAACCAAGGAGATTTTGTGCTAGGGAAATCAATATTTGATAATATTCTAATTGCGCATGAAATTATTTGTCTCTTTTAATAGAAAGGACAGAACTAGTTCTTTTGCTATCAAACTTGACCTTGAATTGGGATTACATTCTTAAGTGTTGAAAGTCGGATTCTATCCAAAATGGGTTGAGTTGATCATGAATTGCATCACCTCCACTTCCTTCTCTATTCTTATTAATGGAGCACCAGAAGGTTGGTTTAAGGCAACTAGAGGTATTAGACAAGGTGATCCTCTATCTCCTTATATTTTCATTCTTTGTATGGAACCATTAATTCAAAATTTAAATCAGGCAATGTGCAATACTAAAATGCAATTAGGCTTTCTATCCTCTCCCTGTGGGTTTAGGATTTCCAACCTGGTTTTTGCGAATGATGGCCTTCTTTTTGGTAAAGCTACTATCACTGCTACTAGGAACTTTTTCCATATTCTTACTGGTTTCTCTAAAGCCTCAGGACTTCAAATTAATTATCACAAATCAATTTGTTACTTCTCAAATAATGTCCCTAGTCTAATTAGAAATGATATTAGTAACCTCCTAGGAATCTCACATAAAGCTAACATTGGAAAATATCTTGGGGCTAACAATGTTGTCTTTTGGAAAGATACCACTAACACTTCAGAGCTAATTCTCAAAATGCAGAAAAAACTTTTTTGGATGGAAATCTAACACTGTCAAGAGCAAGAAAATTAACTCTTCTCAAGGATAATCTCTCTGGTATGCCTAATCATGTACTCTCATGTTTCAAATGTCCAACTATGATCACAAATAGGCTGGATAAAGAATGTAGTATCTTCTTCTGGGGAAATAAAACCCCAGCTATCTCTTAGTCTAAAAAATGTGCACTTCAAAAGATTTCAGAGGTTTTGGAATTAGACATGCAGCAAGATTCAATCAAGATGCCATAACTAAGCTAGGATTGTGAATTTTAACAGATCCTTCCAATTGGTGGGTCCAAATAATGACCCAAAAATATCTAAGAACTATCTCTTTTTTTACAGCTAAAAAAAAATCTTTTCACTCTTCAGCCTGAAAAGCGATTCTTGATAGTAGACCGATTCTTCAACAAGGTATGCGTTGGATTATTGGAGATGGTAATAATGTGAATGTTTGGCTATTTAATTGGGTTTTGCCTTACCCCCTGCTCAATTTAGTTCCTGAACACCTAAAACCTATTCTAGATCTTAACCTTACAGTGGATAAGTTAATTCCAATAACCAATGAAATCTGGAAATAATCCGAGACTTTATTAATGAAGATACTCTACAAGTCATTAATACATTTGCTTCTCTTCACAAAGCTAGATCAATTTTTTTTTGGGTTTGAATGACAATGGTAAGTTCACAATTAATTTTGCTTCCCATGCCCAAATTAGTAATACTAATACTCACATCTATTCAAAACTCCTCAGTTGTATGTGGAAGCTTAATATTCCGAATAAGATTAAAAATTTTGGTTGGCATCTTATTTGTAAAAGGCTCAAAACAAGATATCGATTAGGACTTTATAACCCAAATATTCCTCTTAATTGAGCTATTTATGGGCACCACAAAGAAGATATGGACCACCTCTTCATGCATTGCCCTCTGGCTTCTTCGGTTTGGTCTTTACCTAGTCTCTTAACTATTCCTACCTTAAGCCAGCTTGATTTTATACAGTGGCTTGAGAATATTCGAAGAAATAGCATTAACAGTTCCCAAAGCCTGGAAAAAATCCTAACAATAAGCTACCATATTTGGCGAGCTAGGAATAAGCTAATTTTTCAATATATTCAGCCTTGTTCTAATAAAGTTTTCTATGAGTCAGAAGTTCTCTTGAGACACTTTTAAAAGGAAAATTATTAGCTTCCAGCTTAAAGAACAAAAACACTCATATTAAATGGCATTCTCCTTCTTGTCCTAAGCTTAAATTAAATTTTGATGGTTCAGTCCTCCAAAACCATAATGCAGCTTCTGGTTTTGTAATAAGAAATTCTCACTACCAGCCTATTATCGCCTCTGTCAGAGATATTGGAAAAAATTATGTGCTGGTGGTTGAAGCACTTGCCGTTTGTGATGGTCTTTGTCATCTGCATAATATGTTTCATCCCTCAGAGCTCCACCCTCCTCTAATTATTGAAGAAGATTTCAAAGGTTCTTATGGATTCTCTCAACATAATTTTGAGTGCTCTTTGGAGAATTTTATCACTCATCAAGGACATTCACCACCTCATTAAGCTTTTCCCTGAGATGGTGATTCGGCATGTCTTTCGAGAGGAAAATTTCACCACCTCTAGTGTTTTCTTTGATTTTTTGTTTTTGTAAACGAAACCAACCCCCATCCCCTCCCTGCTAGATCGGCTTTTGAATTTGATCTCATGGGTGGATGATGTCCTAGAGGATTTTTCCTCTAGTGTTTTCTTTGTTTTTGTAATCGAAAAAAATATAGGTCATTACCCACTGAAAATTGATGAAACTAAGTACTAAGACACAAAAAAACACTAAAATTAGTTTCTTGGCAGACTTGACCTATAGACACATACCTAATTAATTACATAACTTAGACACGACCAAAAATTATGAAATTAAAACTAGACATACTAGATACAGTGGCGGATTATCACACAAAATTTTAATCGATTTAGAGCTGATTTGATATATGAAAAAAAATTAAACAAGATAAACTAATATAGAAAAACAGATTAATATACAAGACTTCACTGCGAGATTATGAAAAGGAAACATTATGATTTGCAAGAGTTCACATTTGATAAACCCAAAGATCACGAACCTGGATTTATTGAAAATGAAACATAAGGATTTAGAAAAGGTGTGAGAATCTACAAGACTTCACAAGTACACTAATTTAAGAGTCTGTCTTGCTAGATATAGGGTTTCCTATAACCTAAAATATTGGTTTCTACTAAAGAGAGATTAAGGAAGATCATGAATAATCAACATGTATCAACCCCTCTTAGAATTAGATCCCTAAACACGCATACTAAGCCTGCACTTATATCATACAAGATAGAAATCATCAATGGAAAATCAACAAAGAAACCTCATCCAAAAATACAACAAAATTAGGTCAAAGTGTATATATTATCTAGACTTCATATACGGGGCTTTAAAACAGCCTCTTAACAAATTATTTTGCTACTTATAGTGTATGGAAATGAATCAAAATAATCCATGGAAAAAACTAATACAAATGAAGAGGAGAAGAATTGCTGCTGTCGCAGTGTTGACCCGTTGAGATACAATCTCGACGCGTAAAATCTGGGTGGCTAGAACTCCTTTGGTTGGATGCTCTTGCTTGCTTTTCTCTAGCTCTAAAAATTGTTTATTAACCTTTCCAAAAACCCTAAAAAAAATTGTTTATATACTGGCTTGGTTGGGCTAGACCTTGTCTATTTAGGTTTTATCTTCTTTTATTTGCAAAGAGACACCACATCTTTATTTCTTTTTGCACCAGGAATCCTCCATTTAATTCATTTTCTTTATTTTCTCCACAAACCTAACAAAAAAAATTAATAAATATACCGAAAGCATAACAATAAGACTAAATATTGGGTTCAATTAAGCACATATATATAAGTTGCATATTTATGCAACTACCACAATATATAGCCCACACTTACACTACCAGAATAAGTAGTATAGTCGATGAAATGAAGAAAAACAGACCAACGACTTTTTTTTATCGTTGACTATAGTATATTATAGCTAACGACAAAAATGGTCGTCGGCTATAATACTATAGCCGACGATGAAAAAATTGGTTGTCAGTGTTTGTCAAGGCAAAGTTGTCAGCTATAGTTTCGACTATAGCCGACGAATTTTATAACTATAGTTGACAATATTATTAAGTCATCGATTATAGTTCTTTATTACAGATCTGAGCAGCAGCCCAATCATTCAAAAAAAATCGGTGAGAAAAACACAAAACGCTCTCAAATTGTTAGGTGTTGTCGGAAGCTATTCAAAATGAGTTCATGAAGCTATATCCCACTACATATATATAGGTACGTATATATATGTGTGTGTGTGTGTGTGTGTGTGTGTGTGTGTGTGTGTGTGTGTGTGTGTGTGTGTGTGTGTGTGTGTGTGTGTGTGTGTGTGTGTGTGTGTGTGTGTGTGTGTATGTGTGTGTGACGACCCGGACCAGAATCAGCAGTATGATCAGTTTGATCGATGAGTTACTGCGTAGTCGCAGTTGTTCGACAGTTATTTGAATCGCCAGGCTCGTTAGCGACTTAATTATTGGCCGAGAATTGGAGCTGAATCTCTTCTCAAGAGTCGTCGTACATGGGATTACGAGTTCGTGGGCAGTTCTGGATCGTTATTTGGACGACCGAGGAATTAGTTATGAATATTTGAAGTTTCGACGGAAACAGATTAATATGGCGAGCTACTTAGCGACTAAATTACTGGACGAGAATTTAGTTTCGGCTTCTTCACAGAAGTTGTTCAGAATTTAATTTCGAGCTTGTGGAAACTTCCGGAGCATGATTTTGAGTTACGAAGATTTAGTTATGATTATTTCCGATTGTGGACTGTTTAGTCGATTTAAATGTGTGTTGGTTCGAAGGGTTGACTTTTTATCCATTTGGCCGATGTGTTTGACTTTGGGTGATGTTGGAAGATTATGTCGAGCTGAGTTCGTGGCCGCGAGAATTATCGGAATCGGAATTACGACGAGAAAGTTACGCGCGTTTGAAGTTCGTCGAAATGGATAATTATGAGTTTCCAAATTGGGAAAGGCTATAAATAGCAGGTTACCGAAATGGGAAAGTCAACATTTCTAAATGAGGAGTTGACCGAGTTGACTGAGTCAACTCGGTGGTGAGAGTGAAGGCCGACGGCGAACGGCGTGCTCCACGGCGGTGGAGTTGATTCCGGCCATCTCCGAGTCTCCTTCTGGTCCCGTTCGACTCGTATGGACACCCTCATCCTTACCCTGGCCTCCTTTCACGGCAAGGCTCGCCAGAGGAGGAGCAATTTTCCGGCCAAAGTTCATGAGAAATTGAGGTAATCGGGTTCCATGATTTTGATCGATTTGAGCTGCAATTTTGGGTGGGCTTTGTAGCTCTCATCCTCTTGAAGCTACCATGTAAGTTTGAAGCTCTAATTTTGCTTGAGTTTGGAGAATTTTGGGATTGAAAATTTGTGTACAATTCAGTTTATCATGAAATTGGATGTGTTAGAGTGAGAATTGGACTTCGGTGCAGTTGACAAAGTTGCTCAGTGGACGATTTGGAGTGGAATAGGGGTGGCTCTGCCATGAAATTTCATGTCCGGCGGCGCCGCTGTGGACGGCGGTCAACGGTCAACAGGTTTGACTTTTTGGACTTTCGGCAAGTTGCATGTCGTTTGACTCGAAATCGCGCTCCGATTGCAGTGGGGAGGTTCGTTTCTCGATTTGAGCATCCGAAAGTAAAGCGAGGTATTGAGGTGTTATATATGGATTTTCGACGATTCGTCGGCTTTTAGTTATGTGTTTCCGGGAACGGTGGTTTCTCGTGATTTGTCTTGCATTGTCGAGATATGATTTTGAGATATGGATTTTGTGAATATTCAGGTGTTCGTGATCGTTCGTTTGGCGAGGGACTTTCCGCCGGATCACGGGTTAACGCGATACGCGTTACGCCAGTCTGTGAGTGGACATTTCTTTTCACGGATTATTTGCGAGTCTTGATATACGTTTTATGAACTTAAGCATGCATATGAGATTTCAGATTACATGAGCATGTGTTTTACGATTATACTTATACGGAAATACGTATACGAATATATATACACTTATATGCTGTTTATTGCATTTGCATCGAAATATTTATAATTTGGTTTACACAGAGTACAGTCTTGGTTACGTTGTTGTATCGATACACTTGCCTCTCGGCTGATCCCCGATGGTAGGCTTTATTTGCCAGGGGAGGCTGTGACTCCTGACCCGAGGTCTTTACCGGGGGGAGGCAGACCTTTGACCTGAGGCCATTTCTGGCTAGAATCACGTGTGGGTCTGGGATCCCGTGATTCTGACTGTACTAGCACGGAGGTGTCCGTGAGTGACCCCGTGGGATTTTTACTTGCATGCTTAGTACGCTGGAGGGTTATGGTTTTACCTCGTGTACTTTGTTATTTTATTTACCTGGACTCGCATATGTTGTTTTAAACATATATATTAACTGGTGAAAGACATTTATTTTCGTCCACTCACTCTAACGTGTTTCATGTCTTTCCCCTGGGCTTTTCGGTTTCCGTGCCCAGTTTGCAGTTCAGGCTCTGGTGTCGCACGTCGTGGTCGGAGGCATAGTGCTCGAGCTACTTTGTTTCATCCAGTAGGTTTATTATTTTACCTACTGTGGTATACGTATATGGTTATGTATTAGAAGTCGCTCTGAGCTTCCTATTGTATATGTTATACGATTTTACTCCAGATTTTCCGTAAAGTACATATATATTTACTATTTTACGTTATTGTTGATATATTAAGAAATCCGGATGAGATTGGTGCCCACGGTTTGCTTTTTGTGGCATAGGATGAAGTGTATTTTTCGCGTGCCGGTAATGGTAATTCCACGCTAGTAACGAAACTCTGCCCAAATTTCGAAAAGTTTTTGTTGGTTCGTGTTTTCGAAGGGGTTTGATTCCGATTTAGGAAGCTAAATCGGGGTTGGGTCCTTTCAGTGTGTGTGTGTGTGTGCGCGTGTGCGTGTGCGTGCGTGTGTGTGTGTGTGTGTGTTGATTGTTGATTTAGAGTTGAATTTAATGAATATATATATATATAATGTTATGTACGTTAATTGTTGATATATAGTATGCATATATATGTGTGTGTTAATTTGTAATTATATTATAAGGAGTAGAAGAATTAATATAATTTGTAGTTTAAAGATCAATATATATAGATATAATGATGAATTTTTAATTGGTGCATGTGTATATATATTTACAGCTAGATTTTTAGGATGGACAAGAGTTGGATTTGCCTTCCAAAATGGGATCGAAGATATGGCATTGGAATGTGGAGTTTTGTGGATTATGTGAAGGCTAATGCTAACGGGATTTTAATTCATTATTGCCCGTGTACAAAATATCAGTGTCGCAGCAATTTGTATCGTTTTTCAATTGATATAGTATGTGAGCACCTAAAGAAATATGGGTTTCGGGATAAGTACACGTGTTAGATTTATCACGGTGGAACATTATCAGCGGGCTAACATGATCATGGACAATTTCCTGAGAGGGCTAGTACATCCAATGATCCAACAACGAGGTTGATCAACGATATGTTTCTTCATGAGAGTGGTGTATTTGCTTAAGCACAAGATATCTCTCCCGTCGTTGAGGGTTTCTCTCCTATTGAGCCAGTCCAGCAATTACCTAGAGCTGTCAATACTGCCGGTATTAACAAGTACAACAAGCTAATTGCCTTCCAACAGACCTCGTTGTACAACGGGTGTAATAAGACTGTTCTTGAAAGTGTCATGAGAGTAATGAAAGTCAAAGTGGAGAACAAATTTAGTGTCAAGGCTGTTAATGATTATCTGATGTTGACTGCTTCGATGCTGCCCCAAGAAGAATGAAATTTTTAGGTGGATAGGTAATGTTAAGTATCCTTCAGGCTATGCAGAAAATATAGGCTGGTGTGTTAGCTTCTGGGATAATAAGATGTACAGATTAAAGAGTCATGACTGTTATATACTGCTTCAACGTGTCTTTCCTATTTTCATTCAATTATACATGTCTCGTCAGGTGGTGGAGCCGTTAGTAGCGTTGTCAAGATTCTTTCAGAAGTATGCACTAAAGAAGTGAAAAAAATCAGACCTCGGGGCAATGAAAGAGGACATCATTTTTATCATGTGAAAATTTGACTTATGTCATCGGCTATAGTATGATAGCTGACGACATGGACTCGTTTCATCGGCTATACTATAACCGACAACATTCATGTATAATTTCGTCGGCTATAGTTTTCGGGTTTGTACCCCAAAACAACCCAGATCGCTATTGTTTTCGCCCAAAATCCTCTCAGCTCGCCGCCCAGCTTGCCTAGGTCTCCGACACCTAGCCCGCCACCGCCCACCTCGTCGATATACCCTAAATCCAAAATTTGGAGATTTTTTTAAAATTTAATTAGGGTTTAAGATAAAATATATATAATTGTTTAAAATGGTGTTTGGTGATGTTGAATTGTTGATTTATAGTCTTGTGAATATATGTGGTTGAATTTGAATTTTTATGAATGTTGTGAATTTTTGTGAATTTGGATTAAGGTTTGGGAATTTTATATGGTTGAATTTGAATTTTTGTGACTTTTTGGGAATTTCACGGATTGATTAATTTTGTTTTGATTATGGTAATTGTTGGTTATATGTTGATTTTGCGAATTTTTCTGAATTTGTGAATTTCAATTGTGATTTTGTGATTTTTGTGTTAGTATTGTGAATTTTATCACACATTTATGGGTGGTTTTTATCTTAAGAATCATGAATTGGTTAAGCCGGAAGAATTCAAAGGGATCTAAGAAAGGAAACGGGTCTAGCAGCGATAGTTCCTTGTCCGCTTCTATCAGCAACATTTATAGCAGCCCTAGGATCTCTCGACACCTTCAACAACTTCAGCAGACGCCACAGCAGGAAGTAGTGGCATGCCGACCCGCCAACAGGAGGTAGCTATAGAATGAAGACGGCCCCTCCAACCCTCATCAAACGTCTCTACATGTCTCGTTCCTTCAAGTGTTCGTATGGCACACATTCGCCAGCCGAAGCCTTCTCCCTGTACGGCTCAGGCTCCGTATTCCACTGAGGATGGTGCTTCAGGTAGTTCCTCGACGGGGGTACGTGGTCCGTCAACTTACCTTTTCTTGCCCTGGGAGATACCTACCTCACCTGTTCTCGATGATCGATGAGTGCTTTTTCTAGGATAGCTTGGTTTTCACTACCCTAGAACAAGTATACGTCTATGTACCGTTTGATAAACCTCTACATAGTGCGAGGGTATCAAACACATCGACGTCAGAATCCGATAAATATTGACAACCTAGGTTATTTAATTTCAGACTCATTAATAATTTATATATTAAATTGGGTGCTTATGTTTTAACATTTTTACCTTCTTTTAGCCGAAATAGACGTCGGAGGCAACGGAAAAAAACTAGAGACCCCGTCACCGACAAGCTACTTGAGAGGATGATCACCGACAGTGGGAGAGTGGTCATAGAGACCGGGCAGGATGGATCAGTAATTTGGGAAAGAATGTGTGCAGGTACTCCAGTTAAGTAGGAAGTATCATACATGATAGAGTCCCAATTATGTGGGCAGACTGGTCCTCCATGCCACAGTGTGTGAAGGACATGGTGAATAATGCAATGTCGGTGAGTTAATTATATATTCATTAATTATGTGTGTCTACCCTTATTAATTAAGTCCAAATAAATATAGAAATTATCATTTATATATACATTTGCAGGTGTGATTTATTGTGCCGGGGGAGCCCAAATGCACGTGGGCAAATGACGTGCAAGGAAAAAGGTGATGGGATCCGAGTTAATTTTGTTGATCATTTATTGTCAATTTCTAACATTTATGTTGCATTAATATAGGTACAAGGAGTGAAAAAGTGAGCTCAAAAAGCACTGGAAGAACCACGACAACCACCATGGGAGGTACCCCTAGCGAGTTTATGTATAGGGAGTACAAGTGGCAATGTCTTCTCGCTCACTTCAACAACCCAAAATTTGGATTATGTAACATGATATTTGTGTTTACTTGTATTGTATTTGGCAAAAATAGTTTCCTAATTAATATTTTATATATATAAGTTTATCCAACAAGGCCATTTCTGCGATAAACGTGGTGAACCGGGGAAAAAACATGAAGAACCATCATGCCGGTTCTAGATCCTTTGCGGGTTGGATGGAAAAGGCCGCCCAACACCCTGAAGTCCCCCCTTTGGAGTACACGTTATAGAAAGAGTATCTTCAGTGCCCCGAAGATATTATAAGTCTTATGCCCTTATAACTTAATTAACATATTTACTTAATATGTATTTTCTCTAAAAAAAATAACGTAGGTTTACTAATATGTTATTTTGTTTTCTTGTAAATTAGGCGAGAGTGCACGAGGTGACTCTGGAGGTGTTGACTCAAATTGTGAGAGAGAAATGGCCTGAGACCCAGGATGAGGACCTCTCCTGGGCCATCTCTCAGATTAATCACTCTGACCGGATGGTAGCGACGAGGATCATGGCTCACATTTTCCCACCACGAGGGAACACCTACTACTGCAGGGGTCTAGGACAGAAGGGCGACGGGGTCTTCAATAACACTCTCAATTTCTCACACAAGTCAGGAACTTCCAAGGCTTCTTAGCTATAGAAACAGCTTCAGCGGTAGGCGACCGAGCATCAGAATGAGATGGAAGAGACTCGGAGATGGATGGAGGAGATGGAGCGGACGAGATTAGCCGAGCTGACTACGTTGACTTCCTGGTTTCAGGATTGGACTGCACAGCTTCAGGTTTCTGGAATCCCAAACCTGCCCCACCTTCGTTCCCTTTTCCTGCTCCAAAGTCGTAGGAGGATCCGCAAGATTCTAGTAGTAACGCCTCTATTTTCGATCACATAGATTTGGATAACCCTTAGTATAGGTGTAATGTGGGTAAATATGTGTTTTGTTAGTGAGAATGTGTTTGTTGGTGAATATGTGTTGCTGGATATTGTGTAAATAAAATTGTGCAATTACAGGTTCTGGGAATAGAAATCCAGAATCAGTATTTTTTTTCTTCAGAAATCACCAACTATAGCCGATGATATTAGTCCCACTCGTCGGCTAAAGTGTTTTAAAAAAATTACAAATTCATACCATAGCCGACGATGTGCATACTATAGCCGACGACGTTCAAATATTATAGTCGACGACATGATTTTGGCGTCGTTGCCTATAGTCTTATTAGGGTCAACAATTTTGACCACTGGGATAGGTTTTCCCGACGACATTGTCGCTGACAAAAGTTTCAACCTATAGCCGATGAATTTTGTGTCATCGGGTATACTCCAAACTATAGCCGACGACAGCCACAAAAGTTGTCGGCTATTCTTTCACCGATGACCTTCTCTCGACGAGGATATAGCCGACGACTTCTTCTAATAGGCCGACAACTTTTGGTCATCGGCTATAGTCATTATTCTGGTAGTGTTAGCTTTTTCTAGTCCTCGAAAAAAATACTAAACTATGACACAAAACAAACAAAAAACAACACTATACAAACACAACTCTAACGCCCTCAACACATTGTCTCTACAGTCTTCCTACAAATGCAACACCAAGATTATTTCTCATTCTCAACTCAATACCATAAAGTTTCGAAAGTTAATTTCAACACATAGCACATATGTAATATATAGGACATAAACATAATCATGGTGAGTAAAGAGTTGTAGCACGCAACAAACCAACTAAGATTCAAGCGCACAAGGATATGCTCTCTCAGTGTTTTACTCATAGTATTTTTTAAGGTTAAACACTTAACTCAAATGCTTGCCAAATGGACTGAACTATATTGAAAGGACCCGACTCCGATTTAGTTGTCTAAACCGAAATCAAACCCCTTCGAAAACATGACTTTAAATTTTTTTTTGCCAGAGTTTACTTTGAAATACGTGAGCCAAAATTAGAACGTGCAAAGAGAATCACACTTCGAATATTCCACAAAAGCCAAACCGTGGGGCTCCGTTCCCCATCCGGATTTCTCAACATCATATATATAATAAACCACAAGGTTTACAAGAAATCCAGAAAACATTCAGGAGTAAACTCAACTGAAAACAAACATAAGTATTCGGAGTGACTCATATATACATCATATACAACTAGTAGGTCGAACAAATAACCTACTCAAATTGAAGTGTGACTTGAACTCTATGCCTCCACCGTCGACGTGCAACCCCGGAATTCAAACTACAAATTGGGCAAAAGAAACCGAAAAGCCCAGGGGAAGACAAATGAAATCGTTGGAGTGAGTGGACAAAAATAATAATATGCCTTTCCCAACATATAAGTATATATGCTCATAAAAGCATAATGCGAGTCAATGCACATGAAATTCCGACTAGGTCACTCACGGACTCCTCCGTATAGTACAGTCTAATAACGGGATCCCAGACCCACATGTGATTATAAGTCTGAAAGACCTCTGGTCAGGATATATGTTCTTCACGGAGCATCTCGGGGATCAACCGAGAAGCCAAAGCATCGATGCTACCTCTATATCTGAGACTGTACTTTGTGTAAACCAAATCATAAATACTTTCCATGCACATGCAAAATCTTAAAATGCATAATCATAAAATGCATACTTGTATGTGCATAATTGTAAATGCATACTAATACAATGCATAATCGTAAAGTGTATAATCATAAATGCATAAAGTAAATGCATAATTAGGACTCGCAAATCAACTGTGAAAATAAAGTGTCCACTCACAAAACGAAGCTAACTCTGAGGTCCGGAGGAAGATCCCTCGCCAAACACTCGATCACAATCATCTGAATAATAGGGATACGATCAATACATATTGAAACACAACATACGGAGCTAATACGTCAAGAACCCCGCGTTCTCGAAAAACGTTTCTCTCGAAATATCGACTAGGATAGCAAAATTCCTAAAATATACCTAAACACCCTCGTCCAAAATAGAATACTCAAATCAACTCAAAAATCTCACGACGGAGATGGTCAGTTTCCGTCGTCCAAGTGAAATCAACTCAAAAATCTCACGACTACGATCGGGACGCGATTACGAGTAAAACGGTATAAAAATCTCAAAAAATCTGAAAAATTCAACCCTCGTCGGAGCTCCACCGTTGACCGGCACCGGCAGCGTAGCACCAACGGTGACCAACTCCGGCGACCCATACCTCACAATATTCCTCTCCTCAAGCCCAACACATTTCCCTTCTACCACTAAAGCCATAACTAGCCATACTGGCCGGAATTCCGGTCGAAAACCTTGCCGGATCTTCCTCTCCGGTCACCGCCACAAGCCACCCTAAAACCTCTTCCTTAACTCAAATTAAATACCCAGAAACCTTCATGGGGTTGAGGGGAGCCTAACCCCCCACCACCGCGACACCAAATCTCGCCGGAATCCGCCACCCGATTCTGGCAAAATTTCCAAACTTCATCGAGTACGTTCTACCTCAAATCACAACCAATTTCCACAAATGAATACACAAATCAATAGTACAAGTCAAGAGCTTTCCAACCATACCAAAAATTTGGTCGGAGGTGGCCGGAAAAAGTGGGTCGGACAGCACAAGCTCGCGGGTCAACTCGGCCCAACTCGGTCAACGGGTCAAAACTGGTCAACTCGGCCCAAATGTGACTTTTCGACAATTCCACGACTATTTTGATATTTATACGTCGCGAACCCACCAAATTCACGATTCGGATAACTCAAACCCAATCGGATAAGTACGACTAACTCGACAATAATTTCAAATATTCATTTTATATTCTCTGATTACCCGAAAAATCCTCCGAAACAACCTATGAACTCGAAATCAAATCCTCTAAAATTCCCGCAAAGGAATTCAAACCAAATTCTTGCCCGATAATTTAGTCGTGAACAAACCCACGAGTACGATTAATTAACAATTATCACAGCTCGGACCAATACGTACATATTCCACGGTTCGGGTCGTTACATATATGCTCAACTCTTGTGATTAATCTCCAAGATCAAAGGCTGTCATCTTAAGGATCAAAATGACTTTAATGGTTGTAACGGGACTAGGCTCTTGGGGATAAAAACAAGAAGATATGGAATTCAACAATGAAGTTCTAAAACCTACTAGAGCCATCAAAGATAGAGACACTGTAGCACAAACATCCATCAATTAAGTAGGAACTTCTTTTATTACGGCTAGATTTCATCATGTTGGGTCTTCACATCATTCTTTGTAATTTAGTCACCCTTGGTAACAAGCTAGTTCTTACACATTTTTTTTCTATTTTTTCTTTCAATTCACACATACTAGCTTGATACCCCTCACTTAATCCTTTGCACCATCTTCACCAACTTTCACGTCGATTTCACATGACTGTCTTATATATAGTTCTAATAAGTTCTAGAACAAAGGTAGAGATAACTATTGTAAGACTCAAGGCTAGAAGTAATGTTGGTGATGAGAAAAAGGCTAAATGTAGGCACAAAGTGGTTACCTAAGTGGTCACAACTCGTGCGCACATATTCATGGGACACATGCTAACTTTAATTTTGATGCTCATTCCTAGATTCCTTTATCACTTCCTTAATCAAAACATAGATTGACTACAAGTTTTGACTAGCACAAGAGCAAGTTCTAGTAATATCTAAAGTCCATTTACTTAATTTATGGCAAACAATTGACACACACAAGAAACAAAGCATATAATCAAATTCAAGCTCAATCGCTCACATGTTAAATGAATCTCGAAATGTTCAAACATGCTTATAATATGTACCATGTTAACTTGTTTCCATATCTACTACATATTCGCACATGTACCATGCATCAAGATTAACCAAAGAGCCTTAAGTCACAAAGTCGCAAATAATCTTTTAGTCACAAATAATTAGGAAGATATAAGCATATCATAGACTTGTCAAGGGCAACCTAAGACTCCAAATAAATAAAAGATTCTTTTTGTATTTTGCTTGACACTTTTTATTTTTGTGTTTTATTTTCCATAAAAGAATCTAAAACAAAAAACAACCCAGGAAACTGTCGATGGGTCAAGGATATGTTACTGCCCAGAACTACCACAAAATTCAACGAGTCAAGACTCTGATAATAAAAATATGAAAAAACCAAAATACATTCGACAGGTTAAACAAAGTGTTCGACGGGTCGAACTGGGGCTTCAGGGTGAATCCCAAAATGACTTAAAAATTCGAAAAATTTTACTCAAAAATAAAAAAACTTAAACATGGACGCTAAGGATATTATATAAACTCTACTCCACACGTGAAATTTGAATTATCCTCAATGTAAAACAAAGCTATAGCAAGTAATACATCAAACAAGTATGAAGCAAGATACATAATACATCACAAAACACACAATTTGGAGAAAAATAAAATAAAGGAGAAGAGATAAAAGATCAAAACTGTCAGCCATACTTCTACATCAACATAGATTGCCTTAAAAATAGCGTTAAGTTTAACGTTTTCAGCCAGACGATACCAAGTATCAATTAGCATTTTGAGGCACATCCTCAAGAGATACATGCTCGATAGTGTGCTCCATAAAAGATCACTATCGGAAGAATTACTATGACCGACGACTTGGTGTCGTCGGTCTGTTTCCGTTTATCGTCGGTCATACCTATATCCGACGACACATCGTCGGATATAGTATCGTCGGTAATACACCGTCGGTAATACTATATCCGACGATAATTTAGGGTTATCGTTGGAAAATAGATAGACTAAAACCGACGATAATTTATCGTTGGTCATAGTTTAAACTATAACCGACGATGTCATCGTCGGATATAGTTTTCTCCATGGTCAAAATGGTTGACCATGGAGAAAACTATATCCGACGATATTGACACATGTCGTCGGATATAGTGAAAAAATTTAAATTTTTTTTGGCAGGTTTTGGGTTTTATCCCAAAACCTGCATTCACAAAAAATCACGCTATCTATATATTGTTCAAATTGAAAATCAATAACCATTGAAACTAGATCGAGTACGTAGTAAATAAATAAATTAATAAATTAAAACCGAAATCGTTAAAATCTGTATACATATGCGTAGTAAATAATGAAAATAAAAATTAAACCGACAATTGTTCAAATGTAGGGGGGTCCTGGTCCTAAGTCTATGTGGTCAAACGGATTGGAGAAAGTTAGTTGGTCCTGGTCTGGCTGAGGCTGAGGCTGAGGCTGAGGCTGAGGCTGTGGCTGTGGCGCACCGAAAATGGGTGGGGGGGGGGGGGGGGAGCTATCTGGATTCCAGATGCTTGCAACTGTGCATAACATTGCTGCATCCATGTCCCCATTTGCAGCTGCTGTTCGGCCAACCGATTCTGCTTTGCAGCCTGCGCTTGCTCCATCTCCTCTATCCGAAGCCGTTGAGCTTCCATCTCAATTGATTGCCTATGAAGCCGGTCATTTAGCTCATTAGTCCTCGAAGATGATGATGATGATCCCGATCCGCGAGAGAATTCAGGGGTCTGCTTCAGCAGCCCTTGACCCCATTTTCCGGAACCCCTGCAGTAGAATGTGTTCTTCCCTAGAGGGATCGCAGTTGACGTAATCCTGGCCCTGACAATCGGATCAGATCGATCAATCTGATCAATCGGGAGTTCCGCATCGGGGGTGTTGGGATAGAGCTCTCTCGCCACTTGAGTCAACACCTCCGGAATCGCCTCCTGAATTCTCGCCTAATTGACAAAGAAAAATAAAATATTAATTAAAAAAACAATCTAAATAAATAAGAAATAAGTTTATTTTGTTATAAGGACACTTACAGCATATTCGGGATTCTGCGGATATGCGTGCTGCATCGTATAGACAAGGGGATCATCTTCTGGGTGGTTGGCCGCCTCCTCGATCCAACCCGAGTATGATCTGGTACCGGCATGATGATTTGTGGTGTTTTTGGCCCGGTTCCTTGCGTTGACTTCAGAAAGAGCCTGCGCGATTAAGTCAACATAAAAAAAATACTCATTAGCCAAATAATTTACGGGAAGTACGATAATACAAAAATTAAATCGATTGAAGGTTGCGTACCTTCAATCGAGGGTTGTTGAAGTGAACCACAAGCCATCGCCACTCGTACTCCCTATAACGAAACTCGCTAGGGGTACCCTCACGATCGTCCCCGTACTTTTTCCAATGCTTCTTCAGCTCAGCCTTCCACTCCTTATACCTATATATACCCATAAAATCAAGTGTTAGTAACTAACAACATTTTATGAACATAATCAAAAGAAACGAAAAAATTGAACAAATGGTCGTCTGCAAACTTGCTCCCATGCACTTCATCCGCCCACGTGGGTCTAATGTCTTCATCCACGCGGAACCACCTCTGCAATGCATATATTTATATATATATCAATAATATTAAAAATTTATTATTGAAAATTTTCATAATGAATATACAATTCAACTCACCGACAACGCATTATTCAGCTGATGTTTGACGGCTTGTGGCACTGAATTCCAATCTTGCCACAACATTGGGACTCTATCCCGTATGAGGCTGCCCGCCATCCCCAAGTACTTTCGAGTGACCTTTCCCTCGATCACCTGCCCTCTATCCCCGGTCGGAATCATAAGTTGGCCACCACCGCTAGCCTAAATGGCTTCGTCCAGTAACTTGCCGACGACGGGGCCTCTGGTTCTCTTCTGTTTGGCACCAGGCACGATCTCGCCTATCACATATATATGTAGACGATTTTTTAAACATCAACACCTAATTGAATTTAAATATTAGGGAGTAAAAAGATATCACTAATTAATATTTACCTGATTCGTCGGTGCGTTGTCCCGGAATCCTTGCACTCCAGAGAGGTGCTGGGAAGGGTATATACGCATATGCCTGCTCCGGGGTAATGAACCCTAGCTGTCCCGGAATAGGCATCCCGTCGGAATCGACGTGAGGTATCGTCGAGATTTCCAACGGTAAGAATAATGTAGGCGGCGGGCATAGTCACATCCTCGCCGAGGACTGAGTAGATCCACCAGCCTCCTCGGAAGAATGAGGAGCTATCTGGTGGATGACGGGGGAACCCTCCTCGCGATGAATGTCCGGCATTCGGACTGAAGATTGAGTCGCACTATCCGTTTCCGGCGTGCGACTGACCTGCTGAATCCTCATCGCGCCTGAGGATCGAGCCGGCTCGAGCTGCTGCTGCTGAGGTTGTCCCTCGCCCATCAGCCGACGGTGTCGAGAGGTCAGCGGAACACTGTAGGTGTTGGGGACACTGGTGGATCCTGATGCGGACCGACTTCCGGTGCCATCAGGATCCCCAGCTCTGGAGCCCTCATCCCCACGTCCCGATCTCCCTCTCCCTCTGGACCTCCCCCTCTAAGTACTCGATCGCGACCCAGCCCCTCGGGAAGGTCCGCAATTAAACCATTGCATCGTTGCTATAAAATTATAAAAATTAAAAATAATTCCTAATTTCTAATTTATCCATAAAATTATAAAAATTAATCCCGGTGCCATATATAATCCAATAATTTAACTATATATATATATCAATAATTCCAACAATCCAAATAATCCAAATTCATGCAAATTTAACCTAAAATTCCAATCCATATATAATCCAATCCATATATAATCCAAATTTAACCTAAAATTTCATACTATTCCAATATATATCAATACATGCATAAAATTCAAAAAAATCGAAATTTAACCTAAATTTAACATACATATTATTTACAAATATTCATGCAAATTTAACCTAAAATAACCTAAATTTAACCTAAAAATCAAAAATATTCTAATATAACTCAATACATGCATAAAATCCACAAATTCCACAACTATATCAATACATGCATCCACATTGACAATCAACACATTCCACAATGTAAAATCCAACCGAATTCAAAAAATTCGAAAATTTGAAATTAGGGATTTCAAACCTGTTTTTTCACTAATCGACGAGGGATTTGGCTTGAGGATCGATGGAATAGCACTTGACCTTCGATTGCTTGCTTCCAACACGAAGATTGCGTAGAAAATCGAGAGGAGGCGACTGTTCCGGTTTGTGGCAGTTTCGTTTCTGCCCCAAATCGTACCCAGTTCTGATATAAAACTTAACTATATCCGACGAGATTACTTAAGTGACGAGGACATAGTTAAGTAATCTCGTCGGATATAGTTGAACCGAAACTATATCCGACGAGATTTCATATGCATGTCGTTGGACATAGTGTCGGTTCAACTATATCCGACAAGATTTCATATGCAACTCGTCGGATATAGTTCCTCTATTTATTTTTCATTTATGCCGGCCGGTAAACTAATTAAATGTGTAGTGTTTTAATATATATATTTATTAATAGTTAATTAATACGAAATTATTAATAGTTAATAAGAAATTAGTAAAGCAAAATTATTTAATAATACGATCGATCGATATTAATTATTAATCGATCGGTTGTATTTTTTTCCCGATCGATCGACACAATTTAAAGTCGATCGATAATATGATCGAATAAAATTCATTTTACATTGTACGTTCTAAGTCGAAATAACATACATATATATATACACTAATTAAGGCGCATAATCAGAATCATCGCTTGAGTCTGACTCTGTTTCCGAGTTACTTTCAGGTAAGATGTGTATGTCCTCGTCACTTGAGTCTTCATTGTCTTCATTTTGATTAACATCAAGAAGATTCGGTTGAGGAATTCGTACCACACTGCCCTGTCTCACATTATTAAGGCGAATCGTTGAGGTTTCAGGAATACCAGTTGCGTTCGGCTCTTGGTATGCACTGACTTCTTCATTATCTGAGGTCACAGTACCAAGGGTGGAGGCACTGTATATGTTTCGTGGAAGAACATGGTTAACCACTTTCCACGCGCCTTTATGCACAAGATCATCAAGATAGAATAATTGTTTCACCGCCGTGGCCAACACAAACGGATCATCTTCATACCAGCTTGTGGCAGTATTCACCGAAAAAATCCCGTATTGATCGGTCCTTGTGTTCTGAGGGTCGGTATCAAACCATCTACACTTAAACAAGTGCACGGTCATGCCTTCCCCATATATTAATTCGACAACTGAATGGAGAACACCGTAATAGTCAACTCCATTCTGCCCACCATGCACCATTACCCCAGAATTCTATGTTTTTCGTCTGACATCTATATGTTCACAAATAAATAGCACGCCATTAACCTTACACATAGGATAAACTCTGGAAGTTACCGGTTTCTGCGCCAAGAGCCTCAATTCGTGTGACCACTGAGGGATACCATCATCTTGTACATGATTCATCTGAAAATAATCATTTATTAAGTACGTATAAATAGGATGCGAGACATGCACTTAACATCGATCATATACAGGTCAATTTAAGTATCAACTTACCCAGTTGCCAAAATAGTTTGCGAACGTCTTGTTGTGGTACTCAACATCACCGGAAATAGCAGGGCAGTAAAGGTGCAAATTTTTCCAATAGTGAACTTCTGGACAGTTAATCAATACCGACCAATGGGCAATGACTAGCTCATAAGGTTCCAACTTGTACGAGTTGCAACTTTCCAGAAACTTCAACATCATCGGAGATGATCGAAAGGTTGAACTGCCCTCCATCTATGGGCATATGTTGTGGAGGGTCCTCCAACGCTCCCAAATACAACTTGGTGTACGTTACGCACTCATGCACAATATATGTTTCAGCGACTCGAAAGCCGGCCGGTCAAAACCTGTAAAGAATCTTCTCGGCGTTAATACGTCGACTATGACGCATGGCGAGCCACGGGGTTAAGGGGTTTCGACTCCTGAGACAAAAACCAGTCGAACCCACCCCACGCTGTCACCGGAGAACAGCTGGAGTGTCGTCACCCACGGTGTTCGTGGGTACCGCTCCAAAAACCCATTTAGGTTGCTTCAAAACATCACTAAACATCTAAAATAATCACACCAAGCCACACATGGGCAAGAGGGGAAGAAAATCTATACGTCAATCACTTGAAATGGTGGCCGGACGGTCACTTTTCCGGCAGATCAAGAAGCTGGTCGGCAAATCGGGTCGGGTCAACGGTTGGTCAACGCATGGTTAACTTCCAGTCCAACTTTCTAATTCGGGTAAATTGACTATTTTCGGAAACTTGCTATTTATAGGGGAAGCTCCTCAATCGATTGACGGCTATTATTTGACTAAATCGCAATCGTCTGGACACTAATTAACCGATCAAAACAAATTTCTTTTCGATTTATCCGTCACGACAATTTTCAATAAACATCACGATAATTATCCGAAAACTAAAACTTCCAAAAATCATAACAAATAACTTGCAAATCCGAAAAATTTCTCGAAAATTCTTACGTGCTCGAAATTAAATATTCTACAATTCTCGTGAAGAAAATCAAGTCAAATTCTCGCCCGATGAGAAAGTCGTTAATAACTCACGCAATACAATTAATTCGCGATAATACTGTTTTGTGCATATTTATACGTGAATTTTGGTTCGGGTTGTTACACGTTAATTATTGATGCTAATCTCACTAAGATAAAAGAGTGTATCACCATCGGATCTATTAAAATATAAGCAACATAACCAAAAGCATGTGAACAAAATTAAACAAAACAGACTAATGAAGAAAAACATATTAATATTTATGACGAAATTCAATGAACAAATCAGCTAAAGAGATTGTCATCCACCACCACCACTCCATCTAGACAACATATGCTCAACCCAACAATTCTAGCCTATGGATGAAAGTTCTCAAGAAGATTCAATCGCTATGAACACAACATATTACCTAATCCTTATGATTACATCAGTTAAGATACGCTTATGACCTATAACTATCCCTCAAAGAACCCAAAGGTCATGGACCCGGATTTACTGAAAAGGAAACATTATGATTTAGAAAAGGTGTGAGAATCTACAAGAATTCACAAGCACACTAATTTAAGAGCGTGTCTTGCTAGATCTAAGGTTTCTTATAACCTAAAATCTTGGTTTATACTAAATAGAGATTAAGGAAGATCATGACCAATCAACATACATCTACCCCTCTTAGAATTAGGTTCTTAAACACGCATACTAAACGTGCACTCATATCATACAAGATAAAAATCATCAATGAAAAATCAATAAAGAAACCTCATCCAAAAACACAACAAAATTAGGTCAAAGTGTATATATTATCTAGACTTCATGTACGGGGCTTCAAAACATCCCCTTAATAAAGTATTTAGCTACTCATAGTGTATGAAAATGAATCAAAATAATTCATGGAGAAAACTAATGCAAACGAAGATGAGAAGAATTGGTTCTGTCGCAGTCTTGACTTGTCGAGATACAATCTCGACCCATCGAACCTGAGCGGCTGGAACTTCTTTGGCTGGTTGCTCTTGCTTGCTGGTCTCTAGCTCCAAGAATTGTTGATTATCCTATCCAAAAACCATTAAAAGAATTTATATACTGACTTGGTTGGGCTAGTCCTTGTCCATTTAGGTTTTATCTTCTTTTATTTGCAAAGAGACACCACAACTATATTTCTTTTTGCACCAAAAATCATTCATTTAACATTTTCTTTATTTTCTCCACAAACCTAACAAAACAAATAAACATTAATAAATATACTGAAAGCATAACAATAAGAATAAATATTGGGTTCAATTAAGCACATATAAGTTGCATAATTATGCAACTATCACTTCTATGAACACATGGTTGAAACTAACATCGTCAAAGGATGTGGCGATCACCTTGATGTCTTCAATCAAAGTTCTAAGTTTCCATGGGATAGGTCGCACTTTTCATAGATACACTTGATGACCAAGAGAGATCGAGTCTGTTTCCACATAAATGTTCTTCAAGCCTAACCTCTTTGCTTGGATGAGGGCACCTCTAACTGCACTTGTCTCTTGCTACAGGAACAGTAGTCTTGCCAAAAGTTCTAGTTATATTCAAAATATTCTGATTGAGTTTATTGTAATACGGAGTTTATGCTTCATGTCCAATATCATCAATAAAAATGTAAAGATAGCCGTACCGCTCTTTTAAAAAAAATTAAATAAAGAAGTATTCTATTTGGTATAACATGCATACCTATCGATCACCCTTTTGGCCTACATTCCAATTTCCAAGTGTATTATATGTGCTTGAGTTAATTTTGGGTAAAGAGAGCAACTATCGATGAAAGGAAGAAAGCATGTATTGACGTCAGCCGAATCTCAAAAGGCCATAGGAATTGAAGAACTTTTTCATGTCTAATTAAGAGCATCTTCAGTAGTTTTCCCGTAATTTCTTTTAAATAACGAAGCAAGAAATATAATTTACGATGAAATTTATATGTCAACTCCAACAGATTCCTCATTTTGCAGATTTCTCTAAATATGTAGAGAATGTTGTTTTCTCTCTCCTCAAATTCTCTAAAATGAGAAATGTCTTTAGGGAATCTGTTGGAGCAAAACAACCAAAAAATTTCCTAAAGTGAAGAAAAAAACTCAAATATGAGAAATCTGTTGGAGTTGCTCTAAGTAAAGTTTTGCAATCAACGTACCCAAGGAAACATTCATCTTAAACAATACAATATGTGAAAAATATATATGTGAAAAATATATATACTTCATGTCCATGCTTGTTGTGCTCCCGTGCTTACTTACCGTGTCCGGCCTTTAGTTTTATCCCTTCAGGATACACATTCTTCTTTTTTGTCTTATTACAAAAAAAATTTAGTGTCTCAGCTTTGAAGTTCCAAATGTTTGTACTAGATTCCTAATTAATCTTTTGTAATCAATTTTGTAATCCTAATTCCTATTAATTACAGAGGATATAAATACAAGTCTAGTAGATATTTTACTATTCAAATATGGTAGCATTATAAATTTTATCGTATCACTTCACTAAGTAAAACAAAACCATAAAACTATACGTACTACACTAAAAAGTAGAAAATTACTAAAAGCAACACTAAATTAGCAAACAAGAACAAAGCAAGGAGCCAAGGACTAAGTCCTTAGTCGACTTTCATTACTTGATGAAATTCGTTGCTCGAGATTGATGATAAATATATACGAGTAATTCGTATAAAACTGTTAAAGGAAAAAAGTAAATGCAATAACTGTAAACTGAAACTGTATCTTTATTCATTGATAGATGACCTGATATACATGCATTACAATCTGTTACAATCTATATCCTTATAAATCAAGGATTGATAGAATATCTACTTCTACTCTAATTAAGACAAGACACACACCGGGATACCAGGAATATGTTTTCCTTAAACACTCCCCCTTGTGTCGAGCTTCTAATGTATGATGCATAACATGTTGTCATACTAAAAACCTTGCTAACAAACAAAAATCTCATGGAAAAAATAAAAGCTTGGTCGAAGGGAAAAAGAGTACAACACATCAACTACAAAATATACTACATGTGATGTAAACTCCCCCCGATGTTTGCCAAATGTAACTCCCTCTGATTGGTAATATAATCTTGGCGTTCAGATAATCTTCGCATTCCAATGCATCTCACATTTTTCACAAATGTAAATTTTGGAAGTGACTTGGTGAACAAGTCCGCAGAGTTATCCGCCGAACCAATCCGTCTCACATGGATATTCAGTAAACGTTGTTGTTGCTGATTAAAGAAGTACTTCGGCGAAATATATTTAGTATGACCACCTTTAATGTAACCCAAATTTTGTTCAATGTAAGTTGCATTATCCTCAAATATGCAAGTTGGTGTTGTTGTAGTAGATTGTAATCCACTAGACCCTTGAATATAGTGTAGTACTAACCTAAGCCAGACAAACTCGTTAACTGCTTCATGCAAAACTATAATTTCATAATGATTTGAGGAAGTAGCAACAAAAGGTTTACTTTGTAGATTTCTAAGAAATCATCGTGGTCTCCATGGTGGAAACATAACTAGTTTTGGAACATCTTCTATGCAGGTCCAAGAGATACCTAACATCAGCAAATACAATCAACACATCACACGATATCTCAAAATATGGGACTACATGAACAAAGTATCAGTGCTCGCAACCTATGTATCCTTCGACGGGTCGAAGGTATCTTTCGATGGGTTGAGAGAGAGGTTATGTCTCATCCAGGAGGTATCATTCGATAGGTCGAGCTCCATGTTCGACGGGTCGAACTAGACAAAATCAGGAAGCTGCGTTTCAACGATTTCCTTTTTCAAAATTTCAAAGTTTCTCTCTTGTTTATTTGTAAGGAAATATCAAGCCTAATTCAATGGATCCCTTCAAGTACATGAAGATATATGCTTTACTCTATTCTAATAACTATGTGTAGGCGCAGAATGAGAAAGCAATGTCTGGATATGTATACTAAGCTAAATACAACAAAGCTCTAACTGCACTAAGATATGGAATCTCATCTCCCAAAAGTTCTTCATCATCATGATTCAGATGAAACAAATTCTTTTGGGTTACAGACTACAAACAACCATTGGTTTTCTATGAGGGTGTGTTTTGTCCATGTTTTACGCTTGATTTTGACATAAGCAAACTGATGAATAAGAATTCCACTAACTCAATATT
Organism: Geum urbanum; assembly: GCA_946800695.1. NCBI lineage: Eukaryota > Viridiplantae > Streptophyta > Magnoliopsida > Rosales > Rosaceae > Geum > Geum urbanum. Next base: position 33,360,907 of record OX327009.1, read on the forward strand.
TCATCTCTAAACCAAGACAAAATCGAGTCCTACCATGGTCTTTGATCTCAAACAACTTGTTCATTTAATGAACACGGATGTGCATAACTCATTATTCTTGTATCCTTTTGAAATTAAGTAGTCACTTAGAATAGTGAACGTCTCAATTTGATCACATGAGCACTTCATGGCTTAGAGTTACTTGAATTGACCATAACTATACCATCTGAAACTCTCGTGTATATCTCTGAGTTAAGATACCCATAGAGATATGCTGTAACCACATCTATTAGATGCATACTCACTCTTTTGGACACTACTAAACCGATCAAGTAGCGGAACGTAATGATGTCTATGACCGGAGAATACATCTTCTCATAATTAATACAAGGGCATTGAGAAAACCTTGCACCACGAGTTCTCCTCGTTGTGTTTCCAAATAAAGACCCATTCATGTTCAACCGGCTTATTATTTGGTGAGCATAGCACTACCAGATCGAAAACTTTCTATTTGTAAGAGAGTCTAGTTCTGTCTGGATTACTACTTTCCATTTTGGTCAATATGCTCTACTTTGACAATCCGCAATTGAGCGAGGTTCCACTTCATCATCGTCAATTCTTGAGCGACGGAATACGTAAATACATCATCAACGAACATAGAAAAACTATGTATAATATTGGTAGCATTTGTTTAATTTGGTGAGATTTCTTTGTTTGCTGGCATCGCCATTGACTCTGAGGCGTCCCCTAGTGTTTGTCAATGTCAACATTTTGGACATGCTTGTAGTAGAAAACAATCTCATGTGCTTATGATGGAATGATTATTTTGTGCCTTGATGACTTGCCTTTTCACCGGCAGCTCATTAGTGGATTTTGACCGACACTACACCCCCACTATAGGTAGTAGAAACGTTACCTTACCTAGGTGTAGGTGTTAACTTGCCCCAATTCTAAGGACTTCCAAACTTGCATAATTATTTGTAGTAGGTATATCCGATCTCGTCACTTTCACGATATCAGTATAGAAATTAGGCATCAAATCTGACTGTTTCTGAAGATCGAGAATACGTTACACTTCAATCTCTTTGAGTTGTGCCGGGATCATGATGAGATATAGTAAGGTTAGACCACGTCAATTCTTGATGTTCAACCGACATAGAACCATTCATATCTCCCTCTAAAGCTGGAAAGTATGTCTCATCAAAGTGACAATCTGCAAATCTAGCAGTAACGAGATCTCATGTCAAAGGTTGTAAATAGCAGACTATCGTTGGAGATTCATAACCAACATAAATATCTAATCGTCGTTGAGGACCAATTTTTGTATGTAATAGAGGCGTAATAGGCACATACATAACACAACCAAATATGCATAGATGTGAAATATCAGGCTCATATCCAATTACCAACTGGTACACACTGAATGGTTGGTATGCTACATGTATCAAATGTATAAGCATAGTTGCATACTGCATATCCCCAAGCAGATACCGGTAAATTTGTATACATTACCAAAGCCCTGACTGTAAGCTGTAACTATTGATTTGTGCCTCTGCAAGTCCGATCAATACATGAACATGGGGAATAAGATGTTTAATATCAATCCCAAAAAATATGCAAAAATCATCAAAAACTTTGATGTAAACACTCCTGCATTATCCAATCTAATAGACTTGATTAGATTGTCTGGGTAAAGAGTCCGAAGCATAATGATCCATGTTAGGAGTTTTGCAAATGTAGCATTCCTTGTGGATACCAAAGCAATGAGTGACCAATACGCTGATGCATCTATCAAAACCATAAATTATTTAAACAGTCCACATACAGATTTGATAAATACACAAATATATCCTTGGAATTTGTAGACAAATGGAAGTTGTGTCTACAACAAAAGAAGGTTGTGCATGTAACTTTGCTAATGAACAAGCTTTGTAAAACAAGAGATATGTATTGGATATTGCCATAAAGATATCCGGTGGGAAAAATGCACAACACCTCTGTAATATGTTGTCAGAACTGTGCGGCACTCATCTTGGAGACCGAGCCTCAGCCAAGTGTAGTAATCTCAGCCCCCATCTAAACCGATAGTTGTAGGTATTCCCACATGTTTCTTTGCTCTTAAGATCGAACAGTTGACTATGAGAATATCTCAATATCGTGATCATCATAATTCCAAAACTTATATGAGACCGAGTCACATATAGTACTATGAGCGACTACATTGGATTCAATGATCCGAACCGTAATAAGATATAAACCACTATAAAATGCTCATAAATTTCTCCATAATTCTCTTTCTACCGCAATCTACAGAAGTAATACACAAGTATTCTTTTCCATTTTCACAATAAGTTTCCAAGTGAAAAACCATTGACGCTTATGTTTTTAAAGCTTAATAAGGTTTGATTGGCCTTTGGCTCGTATAAGGCAATAGTGACGTAAATTCTTGTATCATGTAGTAGCAAAAATGGTGTTAAACCACGCCCTTGTTTAACCGGCGCTAAACCAATCATGGTTGTCACTGAAGAACTATATGGAATGAGATCCATAAACAATTGCTTATTCCACAGACTAGTGTGGGTACTACCACTATCTGCTAAACACTCAATCTCGCATTCATACATTTACACTCAATCCTTCTTTGTACCCAAGACATGGCAAACACTTTAAGTGAATACTTAAAGATTTCAAAGGATTGTAACCCTTGTAGAGTTCTTGATATGGCATGAAAAAACCGATGTAAAACAACATCTGATACCTGGAGGATCAGGCTGACAAAACCAAAAAAAAGTTCACTTCTTTTTTCGAGAACAAACTGTCTCTGAATCCTTGATTTTTGATGGGTCGAAAGAATCATTTGGCAGGTCAAAAAATATCAAAAATTGATATCGCATTTTGGGTTTCATTTCGACAAGTCAAACATATTTCTCGACAGGTCAAAAATGATGCAAAAACGAGGCAGTAACTATATCTCGACAGGTCGAGACAAACCTTTAATGGGTCGAAGGTTCTATAACGTGACAGACGGACAATCTTCGACTGGTCGAAGAAAACCATGCAAAAACTTTTGATGGGTTGAGAGGGTTTCTCGACAAGTCGAGACACCTGAGATCAGAATGTCCCTTTTTATCTCATTTTTCTTGGTGTTTTTATGTCATATTTCCATGTAACTTTCTATATTTCAAACCATTCATGTATAATGAAGTACAATATCATTCTCAATACTTTCATATACAAAAAAATTTCATTACTTTTCCAACAAAACTTACATCAAAGATATCTTATTCCAAAAATCGAATAAAAATAAAGTCTCAAAACATGACTAAAACAAACCAAAAACAAACTAAACTTGATTACATAGCAGAGATAATAGCTTAACATAGTTTCGATGTAATCCTGATAGGTCTTGAAAATTCCAGAAAAACTCAGATCTGATTGTAGCTCTAACATAGTGTGGATGTAATTAGCAATCTTTGGATAATCCAATAACCAGATGGTGTCCCATCTCCCTGTCAATTTTGGAAGCAGTGCATCATACACGTTGTTGAAGCGATGCTTCAAAATGTCGTATAAATCCATGGGATCATCCTTTTGTAAATATTGCTTCTTTAAAATAAGATGGATATGTCACCTTAAAAATATGAGGGCTTGAGCTAGTATCGGTGAGATCTTTTCCGATGAAGGTATTGGTAACTTCGAGAACCCATCGATGATAACTTTTTCCATCGGCATCAAGGATGTCGAATTCAAGTCTAAAACTAGCTTAGTTGACGTAGTCATCTACAAGAGAGACAAGAGATACTATTAGTAATGATCAAAAACTATGATCACTAATATCAAGTTCAGGGAATAAGAACGTGATCTAAGATGTATGGTCACAAAAATCAATGCTGGATAAACGGTGGTTTCATACCACACCCAGAAACTGTGACTCTCAAAAATTCGTCACAAATATTGATTTTACCTTTTTTTTCAATGTACTATGACTCCTCCAGGACCGTTACTAATATCAAACTTTTGATAACATGTATTATTCCATAGGAACTAGAGCATATAATGAAATAAAAATCACGGTAATAATTAACCTAAAGCTAGTCCTAGATCTAGGATGTTGCAGTAATTAAATTTTGTAACCTAATTTTTAAATCTAAGAAGGTTAAAAATTTACCTCGAGGGTGTTATGCTCGGTATGAAAATAAAGTTGGAACAAGGAGAAAGAAGCCATGAAGAAAGGCCGGAGTTGATGATCGATGTCGGTAATGCTGGCAATTACTGGCGGCCGACAATGGTGATGAAGGTTTTAGTTTTTCTTTTTCTTTTCAAGGTTTGGGGTGATGGCTATCAACTCAAGAGCTACTGATAACATATTGAAGGATAAAGTAAATGCAATAACTGTAAACTGAAACTATATCTTTATTCATTTAAATACATGCATATAATATGTTAAGATTCATATATCTATAAATCAGGGATTGATAGAATATCTACTTCTAGTCTTCTACTCTAATTAGGACAAAACATACACTTGAATACCAAGAATATACTTTCTTTAAACATAAAACCACTTATTTATAGAATGTTGCCCTTATAGTATGAGCATCTCTAATTTTCTCTCTAGTTTTTCAATAGATCTACCAAAAAAATAGATAAAAATGGCATTCATCATGAGGGGGCAACAATATATAGTTGTGAAACATATTACAACGTAAGTCATAAAGTTTGATCCATCAATATATAGGAGCCTCTTGGACCCTCCCTAGCTCTCGGCCATTTCCTAAGAGCATGATAGAGAGTGTGGATGTAGATGGAGAGAAAAAAATAGAAAAAAACATATAAGGACAAGTTAAGTATCAATAACATAAAAAATCAACAACATTAATATTTAGGCAACTAAGGACTGAACTTGAAACCCAAAACATAGTATTAGTAAACTTAACCCATTTAAAAGTTAAAAAAAATAATTTTACCCTCTCTCTCTCTCTCAAACAAGCAGTAGCAGCCAGTGATAGAAAATAAGACCAACTGGTTGCTTTCGCCAACGCTGCCGCTTACGACCCCAGGCCTTGCATGCCACTTTCATTATTACATTTGGCGTCCTCGGCCCTCACAGATAAAAGTGCCACCTCTGCCTCTCCACCTTCAGTCACGATCTCAAATTCCTAATGAGCTTAACTTGTCAAAACTACTGCTGCCACCCTTAGCCTCTACCACTGTTGCCCTCCAAGCCTCACACTCTTGGGATTACTGGGCTCAGCCTCCTACACTTGGCCCCACATGCTTTGCCAGCTCTCCATGCATCTCACTCCAAGCGACGGCGCACTCAATTTCTGCCTCGAACCTAGTCTACTTCTGTGACACTTGCCGTCGGCCTCGTCTTGATCTCGGCCTTGGCTTAGGCTAGCCACGAGCTAGTCGTGCTGCTACGTTTTTTTTTCTAATGAGTCTGTAAATTTTTCTGAAAATCTGTGGATTTTGGTAAGTTTTGTTGCTTTCTTTGAGTTGAGTAGGACAATCTAGTCTGTTTGTGAATTTTTTGTGACTCACAGTAGCAGCCATACTTTTGTTTGTTTGAACGAATAGATCGATTATATATTTTTTCAAATTTTTCAGTATCGGCCTATATGTCGAATTCACACATGAATAATTACAAAGTATTGTGATTCCCTATTCACATAGCTTATTCGTTGAATTTTCTAGTAGTAGTTTTTTATTTTTACAATTTTGTCATTTTTCTATGTTGATTTCATAAGGATAAATTGAAAATTTGTTAGTAGCAGTGTTTTTAGAAGTCACATGAAAGTCAAAAAGTAATTCTCATTTTTTGAATTTTTTCAGTAACAGTAGCAGTGTTTCGAATTTCTGAGTAGCAGTGTCAAAATATCAACTCCTACTTTATTTTTTGGATTGCTACTGAGATTAATTTAGATGTAAAAATTCTCTGTGTCATTGTTTTTTTTTTTTTTTCAAGTATTCCCTAATTAATTTCAAAGTATCAATTTCTATTGTGTTTTTCGTGTTTTTTTTTTTCTCTTCTTCATGTTTTTAGAGACTACTACTGCATTTTTGGAGACTGATACAGGATAGGTTCGCGAATTGCTATTGTTTTTTTGGTTTGGATATTGGTTTTGCGATTTTTTAAGACTGCTACTACATTTTCAGAGTCTGCTACTACATTTTCGAAGACTGATACTGCATAGGTTCATGGATTGCTACTGTGTTTTTGGTTTGGAAATTGGTTTTGCATTTGTTTAAGACTGTTACTACATTTTCGGAGTCTGCTACTGCATTTTCGGAGACTGGTACTGCATAGGTTCGCAGATTGTTACTATGGTTTTGGTTTGGAGATTGGTTTTACGGTTTTTTAAGGCTGCTACTACATTTCAGATATTGATACTGCATAGGCTCACAGACTGCTACTACGTTTTCGGTTTCAGAGACTGTTACTGTGATTTCAGTTTGGAGATTGATTATGCGTTCTTGGAGACTACTACTGCGTTTTCAATTTGGAGAGTGCTATTAAGGTTTTTCGATTTGGAGACTGTTACTGCATTTTTGAGGACTATTTTTCATTTTTTGAAGATTGAATTACATAAGAATTGTTATTGGATTTGTATCTGAACTGCTATTGAATATTTTCTAAAATTGTTGTTGAATTCATATAAAAATTTATAAAAAATTGAACTTTTACGTTAATATGTTACTGAAATTCGACTGAAAAAATAAGAGCCATAATGGGGATATGCGAGATGTATAGAGATCTTTTTTTGAGTAACAAATTCCAAACATTGTAACAACAAATGATCAAACAAAAAATCTAAGACTTAGTAAATGGCCAACTATTGAAGATTGAAGAAAAACAGCGAGTGTTACTGTAAGACATCGTCTGAACGGCCTACTACTGAAGAAAAGCAGGGACTACTACTATAGCCGCGAGACGAGGTCACAAAAACTTGAGAAATATTAGCAAATTTCAAATCAACACGATCAAATTGGATACGTAAAACTCAAACACATAGAATCAAGCAAGTCATACTTTTAATAAGCACAATCCATAGAGAACGAACATGACTAAAGCTTATACAATTCATTCAATCACCATCACTAAGAATAGGGATGCAGGTATATACACATTCAAACCAGTTTGACAACATCACATAGACTCATCAAGAGAGCATATCCCTACATGCTTATCATTACTCATTCAAATACACTACCTATAGCAAAAATCAAAGTTACTTTCACCGAAGGAAAAATAAAATTCGCTACTGCAGATCGAGGCGCGGCGGCGTGATGCAACTAAGGAGATCTAACAAGGCTCCCACGAGTGACTTTTCGAGGTTGAATGAGGTGGTAGTGGACAAGAAGCATGGTGATGTGCTACTGAAGGCATCGACGAGGACAGAGGTAGATCTGATCGAGCCTTAAGTGCGGCTGAGTTTGAGATCGCGACGGTGCAACGCCAAGGCGTGGAGGCTGATGCTGAGGTTGTGGATACCATTGAAGTGTTTTTGATGCTTCTACTGAATTTTTTTTCAATGTGTTATTATGATTGTTTTGAAACTGATACTGAAGTTTTGTCAAATTGCTACTAAATGATTTTCAAAGTGCTATTGAAATATTCATCGAGCATCGTTAGTCGAAATGCAACTGAATCGTTCGTCGAGTTGTCCTTGAAGTTTTATCGAGCTACTACTGAATTGATCTCAAACTGCTATTGAATTATCCTTGAAGTTCAATTGAAGTTTAGTCACACTAATATTGTTTCACTTTCTAGCTGCTACTGGATTACTTTCAAGCTGCTACTAAATCATCCTTAAAACTTTATTGGGCTACTACTGCATTTTCATGGACTACTATTACATTTTCGGTTCAAGTATTGCTACTGCATTTTTAGTTCGAGAACTGCTACTGTATTTTCAGTTCAAGGACTCCTACTACATTTTCATGGCTTGTTATTATTTTTTTGGAGATTGAATTATATTCGAAGTCCTACTGAATTTGTACTCAAATGCTATTGATTTAGGGGATTGCTTCGGTGGTTTTGATCCAAGGATTGTTATATTTTCAGGCTACTGCATTTTTAGAGACTGAATTGTATTTGAACTAATACTGTGTTTTGAATGAGTTAATACTGAATAAGAATTAATTTGTAGCAAAAATTGAAGTAAATATAAAAATGTTGACTGCTACTAAAATATAAAAAGGATGCGCTGCTGGTGCAAACATTTTGCCACACTAAGCTATTCTTGGAGTGGATATCAGTAGACTACAAAAAAAAATGGAAGCTACAAGCTTAGTTGGTTTGGAAATGAAAAAAGACGAAGATCTTTTAAACCAAATATTTTCAGATATTTAAAAATGAATGTAATATTCATTTTATTTGAAATTATACCAAATTTTTATACATGTTATTGCATATTTTGTGAAGGTGCCACTATAGTTTTTTTTATCATCTTCCGGTAGTAGCACCAGTAAACATTGCTCAATGGTTTTTTTAGTAGATTAGTCTGATAGTTTCTTCTAGTAGCACTAAATATAGTTTTGATGGTGATTAATCACATAACCACAACTACTGAATCTTGATTTACAAGCACTATTACTGGATGCAGAAGCTCGATTTAGAAGTAAAATTTCGATTTAGAAGCACTGCTATTGAATATCGGATTAAAAGCACTAATACTGAATCTCAATTTAGAAGCACCGATGCTAAATCTCGATTTAGGAGCACTAATACTAAATCTCGATTTAGAAGTACTGATAATGAATCTTGATTTAAAAGCATTGATCTCTATTTAAAAGCACTACTACTGAATATTGGGTTAGACGTATGGCTGTTAATACCGAATCGAAAACTGAAAAAAAAATCGAACCGAAAACGAATTGTAACAAAAAAAATCGAAATCAAACAAATACCGAACCGAAAAACAAAAAAACCGAACCGAACCGAAAAATTCGGTTCTGTTTCGGTTTTCGTTTCCAAAAAAACCGAACCGAATTGTTTGAACCAAAATGAATAAAACGACGTCATTTTACAAGTGTCAATCAAGTTTGATGTTATTGGGTATGTTGTTGAATATCTCTCTTTGTCCCATATGAAAGTAGTATTTGGTATGTGTCATAGTTTGTTATTTAACAATGATTATTGAGGTTCTTGTAGGTTTAAGAAAAGAAATACTAAGTTGCCAAAGAAAAACTCCCTAGCTGAGAAAGTGAGAATGGTGGACAAGTTGAGTATAGTTTGAGAATGGATTCAATTGAGTGTTTTTATGTGATATTTGGATTGTATTTTTATTTGGATGGACTGTAGATTGTTTTAAACTTGGACTATGGAGTGTGGACTTTAGTTTATGTTTGAAACTTTGAATTTGTGATGTAAACTTTCGGTAAGCATTTGACCATTTGCTATGGTTTGAAACTTTGAATGTGTGATTTGTGATTAATTATATTTGTTGTAGTTTGATTTAATTAATTTGATTTAACATAAACTATGTTTCACACTTTCACAAAGTTATTGAAAAAAGTAGCTAATGAAGATTTTCGAATTTTCGAAACTAATAGAAATAAACAGTATTTTTTTAGAAAGTTTTTTTTATTTAAAAAAAAACCAAAAAAAACCGGAAAAAAAAACCGAACCGAACCAAACCGAACCATTCGGTTTTTTGTAAGAAAAATCAAGAAAACCGAATCGAACCGAACCGATTAAAAAATACGATTCGATTTTCGGTTTGGCCTAATAACCGAATCGTTTGTACCGATTAACAGCCCTAGTTAGACGCACTAATACTGAATGTCCATTTGGAAGCACTGATATTGAATGTCGGTTTAGAAACACTAATATTGATTCAATTTACACCTGCTACTAGATGAGCTTGGAACCGCTACAAGATCACTGCTACTAAATCGAATTTTAGAGCTACTATTGAATTGGTTGAGCCGCTACTGAATCTTGCTATTATTGAATCATTGTTACTAAATCTCGTTATTGAATCACATTGCTACTATTATATCACGTCACTACCACATAATTGAGTATTGCCGACGACTTCAAAAAACAAAGGCTGACGATTTTTGAAGTCGTCGGCAATACTCTATTATTGCCGACAATTTGTTGCCAAAATCGTCGGCAATAGTATTATTACTGACGATTTTTGCAACAAATCATCGGCAATACTCTATTGCCGACGCTTTTTAGCTTACAAGGTATTGCCGACGATTTTTTCAACAAGTACAAGAAAAAATCTTCCGAATATGAAATAAGAACTACAAGAAAATGTTATTTTGTGTACACGTACTATACATGATACATAGTTACTTCACCTACACGCATGGTCAAACACTCAAAAACACATGTTTTACATGACACTCACGAATAGTTAGGATATAATGATAAGAGGACTCAACTTCAATCTCAGTTTTGTTTTGAAAAAGAAGCATGTTTTCCTAGTGGTACGCAAGCTTAATTAGCTTGGTTTCTCTAGTTCAAAGCCATCCTTTGTTATTGGAGCTCTGTTGGTAGCTTGACATCAGTTCCCAATCCAATAGCTTGGAGAAGTCTTACACATACCAGGTCATATCAAACTGCCACCAATCCAAACCATGCCTAGCTGAGTACTCAAAAGCATGGTGATTATGATGCCATCCCTCTCCAAATGCTAGTATTGCCGCCCACCTGAACAAATTGAGTTTTCTTGGGTTGATCCATTTGATTCTCTTATCAATGATAATGCGAATGATATGTTGCCGCATTGCTAATTTAGACTGCATATATGAACTTATATTCAAATTCCAAAGTGTACATACCAATTGTTCCAAGACAAGTCATCAGTATTCCATGCTTTGTTTCCCCAAACATGGCAAGCCGAGTTCACCAGCCGAAATAATGTGGTACACCCAAACAATCCTCACACCCTGCATAGTAATTTGCAACACATTGGTGTCAAAAACACTAAGAAGATTAAAAAACTGAAAGGCCATATTTTCAGTCCTTACCATTCCCCACACAATGAAAGGGAACCCTCCCATTGCATATAGCACGACAGCAAGAGCAATTGGGTGAAGAATGTAAGTTTTCTTTAGAAACTGATAGAAGGGTTGCTTCTCTAAGTCCCCAACATTATCTAATTCCCCACACTGCAAATTTCACATCAAAAAAAACATATATTCATTAGAAAAACAATATGTATTCCATGTGAAGTAAATAAATAAGAAAAGAAATAGAATTTCATACCTTTTCAGTCAAAGAATTAGTATCAAAGAGCCAACTCATGTGACTATACCAAAATCCTTCAAGTGGGCTATGTGGGTCTTTTTCAGAACCACAAAACTGGTGATATTCAAACATTAAAAACATTATCTAAAATGGTGGCTAATTTTATTTTCATAATGAATTTGAAAGCACCCACCTGAAGTGCTTGAGCACCACAATAAGCAAATACGTACTCAAGCCATTTGGGGAGCTTAAAACTCTTATGTGAAAGATTCCTATGGAAAGAAAGAGTGATGCCAACTCGTCACAAAATAAAGTGACATTGCCACCTAAAAAGCTCCCAATTGAAATCAAAAGGTGCAAAAAGACTCAGAAGATGATGATGCATTCCAAAAACAACCCCAACTGTAGCCATATCCATTGTGCTCCATTTTCTGTCCTTAAACACATGCCTAGGCTTCTTCACAATCACATCTGATAACAGAATTCTATTGAAACTTTCTTGCTCTGTTTCTGGCTCTGGTTCTGTGGACTCTGCCAGAGCTGCATTGGTAATGTTCTGTTGGAATTGGTGAGGAAATGGGTGAAAAGCTTTGTGCTTGTCAAAAGAGACTTGTTGGGCTCTGATTGTTTTGGATTGTAATGAGCAAATTTCAAAACCTTGGAGCTCTGAGGAAGTGGCCGGAGACCAAAAACTTGGCTCCCCGGCCGGTGAAATGAATGGTGGAGATTGAAACAAGGATGAGTTTTGGGATTGGATGCGGTGATCAAATCCATGGAGACAGTCAGACAAAAGTTTTGTTGTGGTTTGATTAGTTGACACAGAGTTCGAGTGTTTATACACAAGTAGGCTCACGTTACCGCTTTGCCGAGTCTAGTTGGCGGGTGTTGGTGGGGACAGAGTTTGATATTTTGTGGCGGTGTCAAATGGCTTAGATGATTTCTTCAATTTTTTAAGAACTGAAAATGAGAGAAAGAGACGAGGGAATTGGGATTGGATTTGGGCTTTGGGCTTTGGGGTTCGAGATTGTGAGGATGTATATGATCCAGATATCTTTTATCCTTTACAATAGATCTTTTGGTTTCTTGGATTCTCTGGTTTTTGTGCGTAGAATTTGTGTCTGTGATTGCTTTGTCTTTACATGCATCTAAAAATCTCTATAGTTTGCTTTCTGTACACTTTTGCCCAGCCAAGGAATTAAGATCCAGTCTCGCTGACTCAGTTGTTCTTGGCAAGCAGCTGAGTACTAACGTGTACCTCATGGCAGCTGCAAATGGGTCAATCTTTGCGTCTTCAACAAAATCATTTCAGACAACACCTTCCAGTTTCAGCAGCAAAGCAAGTCTAGCTTCCAACGCACTTGGTGGGTTTTCCTTGTTGATCTCTGCTACTTGTGCTTCTTATTAGTTAAGTTCTTCTTTCTTAGCATGTACTTGTTTTATAGATGCGTGTCAGAAGGTTGTGATATGTGATCTATTGGAGATTTTAGAACAAAATCCATGATTGAGATTGTGTACACGATTCAATTGCTTACTTAGTCAATTTTGAATTTGTTAATGAGATAAGGATTTTGTTATTAACCTTATCATCTCATTTTCTTAGGTTTGGTCGTTTGGATGTCACTATAAATCTGTCTAAGGTCATTGTACTGTGTTATTCACTTGTAGTGCATGATCAGTTACCAATTTTATCTTCCTCTTGTATGTTTCGAGTCTGTATTCATTGCAGAGTTGATTTTATTTGGGATTTCATCATTTCTGTATATTTCAGTTCTGAGATTCTTAACCACATTCCACTCTTAGATTTCATTGAATTTCGAGTTTCAATTCAAATCCATGCTTTCAATTGCTTTGCATGAAATCTCTTCTGTTCAGATTTTGAAAGAGACTAACCAAATGGTATACTTCAAATTACATAATATTGGTACAATTTGATGCAGGTAGCAGCTTTAAGGGTTCTTCGTTGCCAAAGAATCCTTTGAAATGGAAAAACATTGTCAAGGGCAATGGCAAAATCTGTGCTGCTGCAACAGCTGTTGCAACATCTCCTGTAAAGGAAGCCAAAGAGTGAGCTTTTATATCTTTGTTGCTGCCATTTTATTTGTTTTTGTGAATTGAAATCAATTCAATGATACATCGTCTGAGGGTGAAGTGAACAACATTTTATTGACAACAGCCTATCATTGACTGATTCTGTTTAAAAATATAAATTTTACCTCCTGCTTGAAAAATTGAATCATGATGAAGCTATTGAAAATTCAACTTCTTTTTGTTAGGTTCACACTTCCCTCATGGGCTATGTTCGAACTTGGGAGGGCCCCTGTTTATTGGAAAACCATGAACGGTCTTCCTCCAACGGCCGTAAGTAATGAAATTGGCATAGAACTGACTGTATTTTCTTAGAAACCATTTTGTAACATTAGTTTCATAAATCGTTGACAGGGGGAAAATCTAAGGATTTTCTATAATCCAGCTGCACAGAATCTTGTTCCAAATGAAGAATATGGGGTTGCCTTCAATGGTATTTTTCAAAACGTCATGTCCTTGAGCTGTATCTTTGAATTTGGAGTTTTGAGATTCTCCTACATGTGTTTCCTCTTGAAATTATACTATGTTCTTCCTCACATTACATTGAAGCTCAAGAGTCTTACACTAATAGGCAATAATTACCTCACAAGTTTCCGAAACTTTTAACTGCATTGCTGTTTTCTTTGCACCTCACAGACGATTATGAGCCTTGAGGGATTACTACTACCAAGTCTCTTGGCTCCTTGTGCAGCATTTTGTGTTTTGGAGCTCTAAGAGTTGTCCTACATTTCAGTTCCTCTATATATTTTTTTTTCAACAGCATAGTTGCTTCCTCTTATCTCAATTGTGATACTGAAGTATGAGGGATTTGTAACAATGCTAAAATGAATGTGAAGTCTGTCTTGGCTCCTTTGTGCGACTATTTCGGCTTTGGAGCTTCGAAAGTTCTCCCACATTTCAGCTATTTTTGTTAAGTTTTCAACAGCATAGTTACATTCACTCAATCTCACTCGTGATTATGAGCAAAAGGGATTTGTAACTATGCTCATATAGATGAGTTGGAGTCTGTCTTGGCTCTTTGTGCTACTCTTGCCTGTGGAGCTTCGAAAGTTCTACATTTCAGTTTTAGTATTCCTTTTTGGACAGAATCGTTTTTTCCTCTTGATTTCACCTGTGATTTTGACTTGTGAGTCGTGATGAATATTAAATAATGCTCAAATATATGATTTGGAGTCTGACATGGCTCCTTGTTTCTGCTATTTGGGATCTGGAGCTTTGAGAAACAATTCTAAACCCAGTACTTGTAAATCATGGATCAGCATACCATTTAGGATTGTAACATTCTGATTGGTTATGCTATTTTTATATTCACTTCATTTGGATTAGCTCATGCTTATGCAAGTATTAAGTCACAGTTCAATTTGTTGACTAGTATGTATTCTCCACAGGAGGTTTTAATCAGCCTATAATGTGTGGTGGTGAGCCAAGGGCAATGCTGAGAAAAAGTCGAGGCAAAGCTGATTCCCCAATATATTCCATCCAAATATGCATTCCGAGGCATGGTTAGTAGCGTTTAGTTAATTTCAGCTTTCATTTCTCGGCCATGCATTTTTATTTCCTGACACAATTCATTGTCGTCCAGCTCTGAACTTAATCTTTTCATTTACAAACGGAGATGAATGGGATGGTCCTTATAGACTACAATTTCAAGTTCCCAAAGGTTTCAAAAACAAACCAATTGAATTCTTCAATGAGGTAAATCAACTTTCTGTGGAACTTTCAAATATATTCTGATCATCTTTAGCTTCAAATTGCTCACTGTATTAGTTTTCTAATCTTTAAACAGTGCATTTCTGAATTACAATTTACTTATATTGAGAAAAAAAATACTGTAAGCTTGGAAAGGTTGAACATAGTATCTGATTATGATATGCTCAAATGACAGATGCATGTCTTTTTTAGAATTCTATATAGAGGGATGTGTGGATCATTTTATTTTGACCGTGTGCAAAGATTAGACTGACATATACACGTCCAATATCTATAACGAAATACTCAACGGGATCTGTATTTGACAACATGCCATAGTTGGAAGGCCTCCTAAAGTACTTGGATGATGCATCTTATTGCAGGGACTAGCCGAAGAGCTTAGTCAAGATGGTGCTTGCGAAAGAGCAATCTTTCCTGATTCGAGTGTTGTTGTGAATAGATGTACAATCCAGGGAAACTTAACAGTCGAAGGAGTAAGTATATTCATCATATTCACTATCTATTTACCTAAACTTCTCTTGTACTGGTAAACTTAATCGTTTGAATACCATTGCAGGGTGATCGTTGCAACCTTGACCTCGTACTAGGATGCACAGATCCAAGCTCACCTGAGTATAACCCAAATGCCAATGTCGACGATGGATCCTGCCCAATTGATGTGGATTCTTAGTAGCGCTCTGCATTCAGTACCTTCTCCATCTCACTCATAAATATATCGCGGTGTAAAACATATACTGTTTGGCCGCATTGTCAGATCTCGAGAATAAGGTGGAAAGCTACTGGGATTGTAATTTCATAGATTTTATTATACAGGACTATACGAGCCATACATGCAAATCCCATACTAGTTTTCTGCTCCCTGCTGATTTCCTCAAAAACATGTATACCAGTTGGATGAATATGAACATGGGTCATCAAACAGATTGAAGTTGGATATCAAATTTTGACTGCTTTCATAAGATTTGAACCAAAAACTCATTACAGTGTACTGGTGAATATTGACCAAAAAAACTACAATGAATTGTTAACCTAAAAAGTTGATAGCGGACCCAAAAAAGGAAAACAAAAATAGTAAAAAGAAGGTTCTACCGAGATTTGAACTCGGGTTACTGGATTCAGAGTCCAATGTCCTAACCGCTAGACCATAGAACCTTGATGACAAACCTGTACGCGTTAGTTTATAAGTACTTTGAATCTGGTGAAACTTTTCCAAATTACTAAGACCTGTAAGTGTGAACTTTAAGATATTTTGTTGCCCCAATTTACTATCTAACAATTGGGAAGCAGACTTTCACTGATACTTTTATTGTTCAAAGGGGCACTTCCTTCCAAAAATTTCTTGCGTGCGAAGGGTTCCCCTAACCCCTCCCTTTCTGTCATCTCTGTCATTTTCTCTCAGCCCGAACCATCTCTCTCTCGGTTTTCTGCGATCATTCGGTGTTCGACGATTCAGGTCCATTGATTAAGGGGTTTTCTCCCTTCTCCGCCCATCGGTTCTATCTAGGTCATATCTCAATCTCGCTCTAGCTCTCTCTCACTCCTCTGTGGTCTTTGTTCTCACGGTCAACTTTGCAATCGATTGAGGTTAGTTCATTACGCATTGATTTCCTTCCATTTTCTTTGCGGTAATATAGTGTGGGTTCCGGTTTCTGATCTAAGATTGTCACCATTTTGTTTACAGTAATATAGTGTGGGCTCTGGTTTCTGATCTGGTTATAGTGCTACGGTGATATAGCGTCGGTCTGCTGTTTAATTTCTTATCAGAAAGTCTTTGGGGAATTTTAGGTTAAGATTGCTGAAGTTTAAAACGTGTTGGGTACTCACCAGCTCAGCGGGGTAGTGATTGAAATCTGATATAAGATTGAAACAAATTCCACGTTTAAGTTTTTTTTTTATAGCTATTTTTGGGTTTCTGAAAGTTACTCTTTTGCCTTTTTCTTCTATGATGACTCTTCATGAATCTCCATGGCCAATCTTTCACTTGCAAAAGAAAGCTGTTGCTTTTACAAAGGAAATTAGGGTAGTGATTATCCTTTTGTTTAAGCTAATACAATGTTTTATCTTCTACGTTTTCCAGCTAAAAGTGGACTCAGCTTCTATGTTGTTAGCTCCAGTGAAAATCGCTATTCGAAACCAATCCGAGCAAGTACTTCAATTGGGTCAATTTCGTATCTTGAATTATTAAAGTTTGGGTCTTTGTTGCAATTGTGAATTCTACACTGTCATGACTCAGAAAGAATCGATCAAAATCACCAATGAGAAGTGTAATGAAAGCTGTAGACATCCTCTATTCACCCCTGTACCATTTAAGATTTGCATACAAGAAGTTTGTTTCACGGTTTACGCTCCAGTGTCCTTTGGAAAGATACATTCACTTGCCAAATTAAGCTTAATTACATGAACTAAGTCTTTGGTCTAGGAACTATTTTAATTTCTTGCATAAAGAGTGTTATATGTACCATTCAAAGTTTAGTATTTGCCAAAAGACAACAGTGCCCCATCTGATACTAACATAAGCAAGTTGTATGAATGAATGTAAAGAAGATTAAAGTTTACATTTTTTCCATTGTTTTTGGTATTTTTCTTCCTATATATTTTTATACTTTGCTTTCTTTATATATTTATTGAGACCAATTTGGCTTCTGAATTCACAGGGAACAATCAATCATATTTCAAATATGTAAGTTGTTTTTCTTGCGTTTTTAGTTTCTTTAGTTCAGCTTAATAGAATGAGCTTTGCTATATGGGATTTGAGTTCTGTAAATTTCGGTGTCCAACTGAACTGTGGGATTGATTAATTTCTTGAGCTCGGTTTCAACTCATGTAGAGGTTGTCAATTACCTTGAAAGATTAGGAATGGAGGATTATAATAATGCTTCAAGCTGTTGGGATATTTGATTTCATATGTATGTTCTTAAATATGGTAAGATATGTAGAGAATGAATAGAGGAATGACTATGTATTTGCTCTATATATAGGAGCATCTTATTCTCAATGAAGTACACAATTTGCTTCAAGCATGTTTATTTCAACCTGTCTATTTCATCGTAGAAGTACATCTCAGAAAGAGACTTTTTGAAGAAAAGTTGACATCTTTCCCTATAATATGGACCCCTAAATTGGATGAAGCTTTTTTCATGTCTGTCTTTGTTTCCATGGTTACTGCTTCGTAATCAATTGTTATTTTGATACAATCACAGAGGCACTAAGATTTGGGTGTTGGATTTCGATTCAAATAGTTAACATGTGGTTATTTGATTTGCTATTTTGATTTAGTTATGTTCGCAAACCAATCCCAATACCCACAATCTTATATATGAACTTTTTCATAATACCCACATACTATCAGCTGTCATGGATTTTATAACTTGGGTGTTCGCTTTCTATTGATTATTTAGTTGAGAGAGAGTTAGACACAAACGGTTTATAATGGAGCAGCCATATTCAATGGGTTGCACATCAATCATCTCCGTACTTCAACATGTAGTGTACAAGAATCGTGCATATAGGATCAAGTATTAATTAAATAACATGACACAATAATATTGTGTTAATTAATAGGATTGAAGAAGATAAATTGATGTGAGAGTTGGACACAGACGGTTTACGATGGAGCAATAAGTGAATTTGCGTCTGTGTTTTAGTGTCTTTGTTACCAAGGAGTTAATGGGTTTTTTTTTTTAATTTTATATGGTTGGCTGGAAAGAGTTTCTTAGATTTTGGTGTTGCGTTTTTGTTTGATATATTGATCGAGAGCTGTATAATTAACTACCCTGGAGCTGAAGAGCTTTAACAATTACTGGTGGTAAACATAGTGTGCACTATATTTGGTTACTGAATTAACCATATCTGAATTATTAATTGAATTCCTTATGCGGTATGTAATTAACAAGCTGAATTAATGCATATCTGAATTATTGAATTCCTTATGTGGTAACCATATCTACTGTGTTAAATACTGAATGTCTCTACCATTCAGTATCAATTAGCTATCTCTACCATAGTGATGAGTAGGTACCAATCCAATGCGTATTAGATAGCTTCATTACATAGTGATTGCTCATAATAAATATGTGTTTGATTAGCAATATGGTTGGAAAAGTTGTGGATTTTCACTTGCAATATCTCTGTGTTTTACTTTTACTGTTCATGTCTCTTTTTCTCTTTTGAGATTTTTGATTGTTGGGTATTGCTGGAATTTGTGTATTGTTTGATCAGGGTATTGATGAAATTTGGGTATTGTTTGATTGCTTGAAGAGAAATTTTATTTTAAAGAAATACATCCAGTTTGATGACAATTGGTTTCATTTTTCAGGTTGCATCTTTGTTTGCTCTCGACGATTTCCAATCTTTGCAATCATGTTTGATCATCACTTCATTTATCATCGATCCCTCTTGATTTCTCATTGGTCTCTCTTGATTTACCAAAGTAAGCTTCACTACAAGAAAAATGCACTTAGACCACGGAACCTTAAAGGTTCCGTCGTCTAAGTAACACTTAGACCACGGAAACTTCTCCGCGGTCTAAGTGAACACTTAGACGACGGAGAAGTGATTTTCCGTCGTCTAAGTGAAACTTAGACCGCGGAGAAAATTTCCGCGGTCTAAGTTTCACTTAGACGACGGAAAAAGACTTCTCCGTCGTTTAAGTGAAATTTCAAAAATTTAAAAATTTCACTTAGACCGCGGAGAAAGTTTCCGCGGTCTAAGTTTTCACTTAGACGACGGAAATGCACATTTCCGTCGTCTAAGTACTTTAACCCTAAACCCTAAGGTCCTTTCCCCTAAACCATGTTTTCACTTAGACGACGGAAATGTGCATTTCCGTCGTCTAAGTGAAAATTTCGTAATTTCACCTAAGACAACGACCATCTAAACCATGTCCCAATGCATATTCTTTTCGTCGAGACCATAGAGTAAACAATGCTTGGAGTGTGAGCGTCGACGGTTTTAAAATAGGACTTACGGATTTTCGTGTATCCAGGTTTCCGGTTTGTAAAAATTTTGGATTTGCGGTTAACTGTGCCGATGAAACCCTGAACGAACTCAGTATTTAGTGGAAATTATTCTACTTATATATTGTGTTATGGTGAGTATATCCAACGGTTGTTTTTTCCAAATTCAATTTCGTTAATATCGATGTGCAATGAGCCTATACGTACCGACACACACACACTACCGGAACAATTACTATGACCGATGACTTGGTGTCGTCGGTCTGTTTGGGATCCTCGTCGGTCATAGTAATATCCGACGACACATCGTCGGATATAGTAGCGTCGGTAATAGACCGTCGGTCATACTATATCCGACGACCAGTTAGGGTTTTCGTTGGAAAAAGGCGACACTATATCCAACAATGGTTTATCGTCGGTCATAGTTTTAAACTATAACCGACGATGACATCGTCGGATATAGTTTCCTCCATGGTCAAAATGGTTGACTATGGATAAAACTATATCCGACGATATTGACACATGTCGTCGGATATAGTGGAAAAATAAAAAAAAAATTTGCAGGTTTTGGGTTTCATTCCAAAACCTGCATTCACAAAAAATCACGCTATCTATATATTGTTCAAATTGAAAATCAACAACCATTGAAACTAGAGTACGTAGTAAATAAATAAATTAATAAAAAACCGAAATAGTTCAAATCTATATACATATGCGTAGTAAATAATGAAAATAAAAATGAAACCGATAATTGTTCAAATGTAGGGGGGTCCTGGTCCTAAGTCTATGTGGTCAAACGGGTCATCATAAGTAGGTTGGTCCTGGTCTGGCTGTGGCTGTGGCTGAGGCTGCGGCTGAGGCTGAGGCTGTGGCTGTGACTCATCGAATATGGGCGGGGGAGGTATCTGGATTCCAGATGCTTGCAACTGTGCATAACATTGCTGCATCCATGTCCCCATTTGCTGCTGCTGTTCGGCCAACCGATTCTGCTTTGCAGCTTGCGCTTGCTCCATCTCCTCTATCTGACGCCGTTGAGCTTCCATCTCAATTGATTGCCTATGAAGCCGGTCGTTTAGCTCATTAGTCCTCGAAGATGATGATGATGATCCCGATCCGCGAGAGAATTCAGGGGTCTGCTTCAGCAGCCCTTGACCCCATTTTCCGGAACCCCTGCAGTAGAATGTGTTCTTCCCTGGAGGGATCGCAGTTGACGTAATCCTGGCCCTGACGATCGGATCAGATCGATCAATCTGATCAATCGGGAGTTCCGCATCGGGGGTGTCGGGATAGAGCTCTCTCGCCACTTGAGTCAACACCTCCGGAATCGCCTCCTGAATTCTCGCCTAATTGATAAAGAACAATAAAATATTAATTAAAAAAACAATCTAAATAAATAAGAAATAAGTTTATTTTGTTATAAGGACACTTACAGCATATTCGGGATTCTGCGGATACGCGTGCTGCATCGTATAGACAAGGGGATCATCTTCTGGGTGGTTGGCCGCCTCCTCGATCCAACCCGAGTATGATCTGGTACCGGCATGATGATTTGTTGTGTTTTTGGCCCGGTTCCTTGCGTTGATTTCAGAAAGAGCTTGCGCGATTAAGTCAACATAAAAAAACACTCATTAGCCAAATAATTTACGGGAAGTACGATAAAACCAAAATTAAATCGATTGAAGGTTGTGTACCTTCAATCGAGGGTTGTTGAAGT
The DNA here is from genome assembly GCA_946800695.1 of Geum urbanum. NCBI lineage: Eukaryota > Viridiplantae > Streptophyta > Magnoliopsida > Rosales > Rosaceae > Geum > Geum urbanum. The sequence goes on from OX327009.1 coordinate 33,382,559, forward strand.
GAACCACAAGCCATCGCCACTCGTACTCCCTATAACGAAACTCGTTAGGGGTACCCTCACGATCGTCCCCGTACTTTTTCCAATGCTTCTTCAGCTCGGCCTTCCACTCCTTATACCTATATATACCCATAAAATCAAGCGTTAGTAACTAACAACATTGTATGAACATAATCAAAAGAAACGAAAAAATTGAAACAAATGGTCGTCTGCAAACCTGCTCCCATGCACTTCATCCGCCCACGTGGGTCTAATGTCTTCATCCACGCGGAACCACCTCTGCAATGCATATATTTATATATATATATATATATATATATCAATAATATTAAAAATTTATTATTGAAAATTTTCATAATGAATATACAATTCAACTCACCGACAACGCATTATTCAGCTGATGTTTGACGGCTTGTGGCACTGAATTCCAATCTTGCCACAACATTGGGACTCTATCCCGTATGAGGCTGCCCGCCATCCCCGCGTACTTTCGAGTGACCTTTTCCTCGATCACCTGCCCTCCATCCCTGGTCGGAATCATAAGTTGGCCACCACCGCTAGCCTGAATGGCTTCGTCCAGTAACTTGCCGACGACGGGGCCTCTGGTTCTCTTCTGTTTGGCACCGGGCACGATCTCGCCTATCACATATATATGTAGACGATTTTGTAAACATCAACACCTAATTGAATTTAAATATTAGGGGGTAAAAAGATATCACTAATTAATATTTACCTGATTCGTCGGTGCGTTGTCCCGGAATCCTTGCACTCCAGAGAGGTGCCGGGAAGGGTATATACGCATATGCCTGCTCCGGGGTAATGAACCCTAGCTGTCCCGGAATAGGCATCCCGTCGGAATCGACGTGAGGTATCGTCGGGATTTCCAACGGTAAGAATAATGTAGGCGGCGGGCACAGTCGCATCCTCGCCGAGGACTGAGTAGATCCACCAGCCTCCTCGGAAGAATGAGGAGCTGTCTGGTGGATGACGGGGGAACCCTCCTCGCGATGAATGTCCGGCATTCGGACCGAGGATTGAGTCGCACTATCCATTTCCGGCGTGCGACTGACCTGCTGAACCCTCCTCGCGCCTGAGGATCGAGCCGGCTCGAGCTGCTGCTGCTGAGGTTGTCCCTCGCCCATCAGCCGACGGTGTCGAGAGGTCAGCGGAACACTGTAAGTGTTGGGGACACTGGTGGATCCTGATGCGGACCGACTTCCGGTGCCATCAGGTCCCCAGCTCCCGAGCCCTCATCCCCACGTCCCGATCTCCCTCTCCCTCTGGACCTCCCCCTCGAAGTACTCGACCCGGCCCCTCGGGAAGGTCCGCAATTAAACCATTGCATCGTTGCTATAAAATTATTAAAATTTAAAAAAATTCCTAATTCATCTAAAAATCAATAATCCAATATATATATATATATTCAATATATAAATATTCCACAAAAATCAACAATATATAATTCCATAAAACTTCCAATACATATATATATAATTAATCCAATTCAATAATTTAACTATATATATCAATAATTCCAATAATCCAAATAATCCAAATTCATGCTAATATAACCTAAAATTTCATATAATCCACATATAATCCATATAATCCAAATAATCCATATAAAACAATCCATATAATCCAAATTATCCATCCTTTCCACATATAATCCAATCCACATATAACCTAAAATTTCCGAGTACATCCCAATATATATCAATTCATGAATAAAATTCAAAACAATCGAAATTTAATTATAACCTAAAATTCCATAAATTATAATCCTAATTTAACCTAAAATTAGGATTATATCCAAATTTCATTATAATCCAATCCACAATTTAACCTAAAATTGTACCTAATTTAACCTAAAATTAATCCAAATATAACCTAAATTTTAATCCTAATTTAACATAAAAAATATATAACTCAATTTAATCCTAATTTAACATAAAAAATATATATAATCCACCACAATTTAACCTAAAATTTCCTAATTCCTAATTATATCACTCAATATATGCATAATCCCCACAAAATCCACAACTATATCAATACATGCATCCACATTGACAATCAACACATTCCACAACGTAAAATCCAACCGAAATCAAAAAATTCGAAAAATTGAAATTAATTAGGGATTTCAAACCTGTTTGGGGCAAATCGACGAGGATTTTGCTTGAGGATCGATGGAATAGCTTGGTGACCTTCGATTGCTTGCTTCCAACACTAAAACTGGCCTGAAAATCGAGAGGAGGCGAGAGGAGGCGACTGTGTAGTGTTTGGGGCAGTTTCGTTTCTGCCCCAAATCGTACCCAGATCGGGATATAAAACAGACTATATCCGACGAGTTAAGTAATCTCGTCGGATATAGTTGAACCGAAACTATATCCGACGAGATTTCATATGAATGTCGTCGGATATAGTTTGGGTTCAACTATATCCGACGAGAGATCATATGCAACTCGTCGGATATAGTTCCTCCATTTATTTTTCATTTATGCCGGCCGGTAAAGTAATTAAATGTGTAGTGTTTTAATATATATATTTATTAATAGTTAATTAATACGAAATTATTAATACTTAATACGAAATTAGTAAATTAAGCAAAATTATTTAATAATACGATCGATCGATATTAATTATTAATCGATCCGTTGTATTTTTTTCCCGATCGATCGACACGTACCGGCCATTTAAAGTCGATCGATAATATGATGGAATAAAATTCATTTTACATTGCACGTTCTAAGTCAAACCATCTACATACATATAAATTATACACTAATTAATTAAGGTGCATAATCGGAATCATCGCTTGAGTCTGACTCTGTTTCCGAGTTAATTTCAGGTAATATGTGTATGTCCTCGTCACTTGAGTCTTCATTCTCTTCATTTTGATTAACATCAAGAAGATTCGGTTGAGGAATTCGTACGACACTGCCCTGTCTCACATTATTAAGGCGAATTGTTGAGGTTTCAGGAATACCAGTTGCGTTCGGCTCTTGGTATGCACTGACTTCTTCATTATCCGAGGTCACACCAAGGGTTGAGGCATTGTATTGGCTTCGTAGAAGAACATGGTTAACCACTTTCCACGCGCCTTTATGCACAAGATCATCAAGATAGAACAATTGTTTCACCGCCGTGGCCAACACAAACGGATCATCTTCATACCAGCTTGTGGCAGTATTCACCGAAAAAATCCCGTATTGATCGGTCCTTGTGTTCTGAGGGTCGGTATCAAACCATCTACACTTAAACAAGTGCACGGTCATGCCTTCCCCATATATTAATTCGACAACTGAATGGAGAACACCGTAATAGTCAACTCCATTCTGCCCACCATGCACCATTACCCCAGAATTCTGTGTTTTTCGTCTGACATCTCTATGTTCACAAATAAATAGTACGCCATTAACCTTACACATAGGATAAACTCTGGAAGTTACCGGTTTCTGCGCCAAGAGCCTCAATTCGTGTGACCACTGAGGGATACCATCATCTTGTACATGATTCATCTGAAAATAATCATTTATTAAGTACGTATAAATAGGATGCGAGACATGCACTTAACATCGATCATATACAGGTCAATTTAAGTATCAACTTACCCAGTTGCCAAAATAGTTTGCGAACGTCTTGTTGTGGTACTCAACATCACCGGAAATAGCAGGGCAATAAAGGTGCAAATTTTTCCAATATTGAACTTCTGGACAGTTAATCAATACCGACCAATGGGCAATGACGAGCTCATAAGGTTCCAACTTGTACGAGTTGGGCAACTTTCCAGAAACTTCAACATCATCAGAGATGATCGAAAGGTTGAACTGCCCTCCATCTACGGGCATATGTTGTGGAGGGTCCTCCAACGCTCCCAAATACAACTTGGTGTACGTTACGCACTCATGCGCAATATATGCTTCAGCGATACACCCTTCGGGTGCAGATTTGTTCATCACATAGTCTTTGTAGTCCCCCAATTGTCTGTAAATGGGTAATTACAGATCGAGCATGTTATGCTTATTGGAACAATATATAAGTGAATAAATAATATTAAAGATCGACATATATATAGCCAGATTCAGAGATGCATTACGTACCTTTCCATAGGATACATCCATGTGTAGTGTACTGGACCAGTAAGCAACAATTGTTCCGGAAGATGGAGCATCAGGTGAGGCATGATGTCGAAAAAGTTTGGAGGAAATATTCTTTCGAATTTGCACATGATAAAAATGATGTCCTGTTGCATTTCCAACAAGTCCGATTTCTTCACTTCTCTCGTGCATAACTTCTGAAAGAATCTTGACAAAGCCACTAACGGCTCCACCACCTCTTTGGGCAGGTACCCTCGAATGAAAACAGGGAAGAGGCGTTGGAGCAGTATATGACAGTCATGACTCTTTAGTCCGTACATCTTGTTGTCTTTGAAGTTAACACATCGACTTATATTTCCGGCATAGCCTGAAGGATACCTGACATTACCCATCCACCCAAAGATTTCACTCTTCTGGGCAGGCTTCACGGTATAAGGAGCTTGTGGCATTTTTTTCTTCCCATCTCTCAACCACAAATGTTTTCGCAGTCCCATCCTTTTAAGATCAATGCGTGCCTTCGGGCCGTCTTTAGTTTTTCCCTCCTAATTCAACACTGTGTCGACCACACTCTCGCACACATTTTTCTCTATGTGCATGACATCTAAGTAGTGTCTGATCAGCAACTTGGACCAATATGGAAGTTCCCAAAAAATACTTTTGTGTGTCCAGAATTTATACATGTCGGGTTTGTCAGGTATTGATGCCACTATCTGCGGATGATTGCTTAGCTGCCCAAAATCGTATTCATTTAGCACTTCTAAGATTTCATCCCCCGTCCATCTCCTCGGCTGCTCACCTGTTTCCACAGTCCCATCAAATGCCTCCATATCCTCCCGAAATGGGTGATCATGTGGAAGCCAACAACAATGTCGCATCTGTACAATCTTCCTGCAATGAGGTCTGCAACACTCAACCGTCATGCACTCTGGACAAGCCCTGTATCCCCTGGTAACGTTGTCCGACAACATCCCGCGTGCAGGAAAATCGCTAATGGTGCCAACAAGCATGGCATGCATCTGGAACATCTCATTTTTGAACTTGTCATAAGTGGGATGACCATGCTCACTCAAGTACTTAAGCTCCTCAATCAAGGGTCTCAGATACACATCGAGACACTTTCCTGGATAACCCGGCCCTGGAATGATCATAGTGAGCATATTGTATTCTTTCTTCATGCACATCCATGGAGGAAGGTTGTACGGTACCAAAATAACTGGTCATATACTGTATTGAAGACTCATGTTCCCAAAAGGGTTGAATCCGTCAGATGAAAGCCCCAGCCAAACATTTCGAACCTCTGATGCAAAATAAGAAAACTCATTCACCATGTGCTTCCAAGCGTCTCCGTCAGCAGGGTGTATAAGCGTATCACCGTCGGGCAAATTCCTCTCGGCCCACCATCTCATAGCTTCAGCCGTGTGTGTAGACATGAACAACCGTTCTAGCCTATCTATCAGGGGAAAATACCGAAGTATCTTCAAAGCTTTCTTGTTTCCGACAGGAGTCAACTTATATCTATCTGTACCACATACCGGGCATTCATCAAGGGATTCAAGATCATTCCCATAAGAATTTTCACCCCAGAAGAGAACACAATCATATCTACAAGCATGGATTTTGATGTAGGAAAGGCCAAGATGTTTAAGGATCTGTCGCACCTTACGATGAGTGGTAGGAAGACGATGGCCGGGGGGCAACAACGAACCAGACCACTTCAGCCAATCATCAACAGCCTTCACACTCATTTTGTTCTCCACTTTGAGCTTCATTACTCCCATAACACTTTCTAGAACAGTCTTATTACACCCGTTGTACAACGGGGTCTGTTGGAAGGCAATGAGGTTGTTGTACTTGTCCATACCAGCAGTGTTGACAGCTGTAGGTAATTGATGGACTGGCTCAATATGAGGGAAGTCTCCAACGGCGGGAGGGATATCGATATCCGGTGCTTGAGCAAATATACCGCTCTCATGAGGAAACATATCGTTGATCAACCTTGTTGTTGGATCATTGGATGTACTGTCACTCTCAAAAAATTGTCCGTGATCATGTTGACCAACTGTTGAGCTCTCACCGTGATAAATCCAACATGTGTACTTATCCCAAAACCCGTTTTTCTTCAAGTGCTCCAATACTTTATTGATGTGAAAACGATATCGCTCGCTGCGACACTGACATTTCGTACACGGACAATAATGAATTGTCATCCCTCCACAATTAACCTTCACATATTCTACAAAACTTCTAATTCCACGGTGATATCTTACATCCCATCTTGGAAGACATATCCAACTCTTGTCCATCCTCAAAATTATAACTGCATGCATGTATATATACCCATGATCTTATTAATTCAAATTTCATAGCTACATATAAATATTTATTATTTTAATTCCCATAATTTTAATATATATATATATACACACACACACGTACACCCTAACTATATATATATATAATCGATCACAAAAATCTAAATATATATATATAATTGCTATATATATTCACAATAATCAAATTAAAATTAACAACAATTAATATATATATATATATTTACGATCAATCACGCATACGTAATCAAAATCAACCATCGATCAATTACTCGATCAAACTCAAGAGTCAATTAATTAATTAACTCGATCGATCGATCCATCTATTAATTCAACAAATTAATTAAGCAATACATGCATGCACAACACATATATATATATAGATTAATTAAGAACGTACCTAGCTAGCTAGCTATATATAATGCGCACGAATCATCACGAACTCATTCTCGACATCACCCAAAGATCGATTTAGAGCATTTGTTGAAAAAATGGAAAGTTTTTTGAATGACAGATTGAGCTGCTGCCCAGATCTGAAATAAGAAACTATAACCGACGAAATGAAAAATTCGTTGGTTATAGTCCTAAAAATTCGTCGGACATAGTCGATTACTATGACCGACGAGATTCCGGCGACTATAACCGACGACATGATAATCTCGTCGGTCATAAAACTATAACCGACGAGATAATCCTGTCGTCGGTTATAGTTAACTATAACCGACGAGATCCCTTCTCGTCGGTCTGTTTTCCGGCAGCTCGTCGGATATAGTGGTTCTGCTGGTAGTGCACTTAAGTTATACATATTAGTAGATACTTAACAAGTTTGAATACGTAAATTAATTCATCGTCTTAAATCCCACTTTTTATATATACGATTCTTTAATCGATATTTTATGACAATTCCATTCAAATTACAGGTCCAAAAATTCATTACAAATTATTTTTAAAAAATAATTTTACGGAATTTTCACCTAGACCACGGCGATGACCATCTCCGTCGTCTAAGTGAATTTTTTTAATTTTTAATTGTAAAAAATAATTTTTTGATTTTTTTAAAAAAAATTAAAAATTTAAAAAATTCACTTAGACGGCGGAGATGGTCATCTCCGTGGTCTAAGTGAATTTTTTAAATTTTAAATTTTTTTAAAAAAATTAAAAAAAATTAAAAAAAAATTAAAAAAAATTAAAAAAAATTGAAAATTCACTTAGACGACGGAGATGGTCATCTCCGTGGTCTAAGTGAATTTTTAAATTTTTTATTTTTTAAAAAAAAAAATAAAAAAATTATTTTAATTAAAAAAATTCACTTAGACGACGGAAATACTCATCTCCGTCGTCTAAGTGAAATTTTAAATTTTTAATTTCTGGAGGTGTTTTTCCCACTAAAAATTTGGCAAAAATTTAAATCCACTTCGACGACGGAAATTTGTCATCTCCGTCGTCTAAGTCAAAATAATTGGCGGTATTCTTTTCCCGCTAAAATTTTGGCAAAAATTTAAATCACTTGGACGACGGAAATACTGATTTTCCGTCGTCTAAGTGAAAAATTGGCGGTATTGTTTGAAAATTTAAAGCACTTAGACGACGGAAATACTGATTTTCCGTCGTCTAAGTGTTTTAAAACTCTATAAATTCATCATTTTCTCAATCTCTCTTCATTTTTTCCTCTCCCTCAATCCACTCTCCCTCTCTCCCTCTCCCTCTCTCCCTCTCCATCTCTCCCCCCCCCAATCAAACCACCCACCATATATTATCACCATCACCATCCACTATCATCATCACCACCACCACCGTTTCCGCCACCGCCGACATCACCACCGTTGCCGCCATCACCGGCATCACCACCGTCGCTGCCACCACCACCACCTACAACGTCGCCTCCACCACCACCACACACCACTAGCTACCGCCTACATTGTCACCTCCACCACCGGCCAACACCACCGGCGCCGCCACCACCACCGCCGCTTATAATTAGTTTAGTTTTAGCTTAATTTTGTTTATTTAGGCTAGATTAATGTACTTTATTATATTATGAATTTTGTATTCATTGTATTTATATCCATAATAATTTAAATTATTTATTCATTATGAATTTTGTACGTATTATATATTTTTAATAATTAATATTCAATAAATTTTGCAATATTATGAATATTGATATACAAAAAATTAAATAAAAAATTCATTAAATGCTAATTATTAAATTATTAATTAGCATTTCATGAATTTTTCATTTAATTTTTTTTTACAAAATCACCACTTAGACGACGGAGATTGTCATCTCCGTCGTCCAAGTGTATTTTTAAATTTTAATTTTTTTAAAAAAACATAAAATTATTTTTTTTTTGAAAAAATGTAAGTGTTCACTTAAACGACGGAGATGACAATCTCCGTCGTCTAAGTGAATTTTTTAATTTTTTAATTTTTTTTTAAATAAATTTATTTTTGTGATAAAAAATTTAAAAATTCACTTAGACGACGGAGATTGTCATCTCCGTCGTCTAAGTGAACACTTAGACCCCGGAGAATGTCCGCGGTCTAAGTCTCACTTAGACGACGGAATTCTCCATCTCCGTCGTCCAAGTGCTTGGACGACAGCACTTGGAGCACGGAACTTGGACGACGGATATTCCGTCGTCGAAGTACTTAGACGACGGAAAATTGTACCTAGACGACGGAAATCGTCCGTGGTTTAAGTGCATTTTTCTTGTAGTGCTTTCTCTACATCTCAGTCTTGATCTCGAGTTGATGTTTACTTTTTATTGCATCTTTATACTTTGGTAGGTTGATTCTCACTTAAACGTATTATGGGTTTTTTAGAATGCGATAGACATCTCTAAGTGCTTAGTTTCTTTGAAAGTTTATATAATGACAAGAATATAATCAATCCCAAGTTTGTTCATTGCATCAGTCTATTCTTTTGAATAATGCATTGATGGTACTAATGCGTTCATGCCGTCTTATTCATCTCTTAAGTGTATTCTATGATAGTTGGATATATGTTGTAACATATAGTACAATAATGAGCTTACTCATTTCATTGGACATGTATATGAATGCAGTTTAATTTGTATCCCATATACCTATTATCAACTTTTGCTTAGTATGCAATGTTTTAATGTTCTTACAATGCACGAAGAACTTGATAACTAGCTTAGTTGCATGCATGACAGTATGCTATATGCAATGAATGAAGAACTTCAAGACCTATTGTACCATTTCTTTATTTTTAGAGTATACTAAAAAGTATAGATAATTTCTCAATTGCAAACAAGCTTGGACAAGGAGGGCAGGGGCCTGTTTACAAGGTAATTTAGGATGCTTTTTGTCATTTTTGTGCATTATTGGTTTATTATTTTTCCTATAAATTTTGTTATTCTTCTCTATAATAGGTGATAAATACTTTAAATTGTGTCGGTAGAGGTTGGTCATTGATGGATTAGGTATTGCTTGATTGGTATTAATGAAGTTTAATTAGGTATTGCTTGATTGATTATATATCAATGCTAAGTTCATTTGATTTTACCGACGATCTCTTGGTCTCTCTCTCTTCCTTCCATCTCTACATTGTTCAGTTCTTTCTTTATTTATTTATTTTATTTTTTTGGGTTTTTCTAATTTCGAAATTGATTTAGCTCTGTTGGGTTATGCTGTTTTTTATTAGATTCATAGGTATTAGAGTTATAATTCTAAATTGATTTGGGTTTTTTTTTTCTGGGTTATGATAGCTCCTGAGATTTTGGTGGTGAGTTTTGAACGCCTGTTCAACTCACTTAGTTTAAGATTACTGGATTTGGTTTGATAAAGGGGCTAGGTTTGGTTACTGGGAAATACAATGTTAAGAACAATGGGAAGAAAATTTTTCTGGTGTTTATCATTTTCAGATTACTGTAACTGCATATAAAGTTTTGCTATAGTCAGCTATTGATTGGCTTTCTTTTTATCTTTGTTTTTAGATTTTTTTAGTATTTTTTTTTATGTTGCTTGCACATGTCAGAGTAATATCTTATTTAGTTTTTTTTTCCAGTATTTGCAATTTTAGTTTTCTGTGGCTGCATACAAAGCTCTACTAAAGGTAGGAATTCATTGTTTTTGTGATTATTTGTCACAATTGAAAACAATATATATATTTACAGATTCATATGGGGTTATGTTTTTTAAAGTATAGGTGATTTAGAGTTGTTGAGTAAATTAATCTGAACTGTACATTGTTGAGAGTCACCTATTATTGAAGGAGTTACTGTGTCCCAGTCCTCCAAATAGGCAGGCTTTCCAAGTTTTCATTGCAATTCATTCCCTACGAAAACATCATATATATCAATGGTCATAAGTTGCGTTCACAAATAGTAACATGTTAACTGCGTAAGTGCAAACGTACCTGAATTATGTTACATCTGTTGCTATTTTGTGCCTTCTGAAGCTTTGTTGATGATTTTTTACTTTTTATTTGTCATTTTCTTTTGATTATGTTTGTTGACTTTTCGCTTTGATCATTGTCATTTCGTCCATTTCAGAGTAATTTGGTCTTCATATTTACTATCGAAAAATTGTGAAGCAGAGTTTCACTGTTACTTTTACTGTTCAAATGGGGTATTTTAGTCATCATTTTGTAAGTGTGCGGGTGGTGTGTGGGTTTATATAATCTAACCCTCTCTCTCTCCCATATAGCTCATTATCCTTGATCATCACTGTGCTCATTATCCATCGATTTGCGATCTCAGCCATTGCTTACGATCTCTGACTCTTGGGTCCAGAGGTCAGGGTTCCTCGCCTTCTATCTATTTCGAAGTTTCGTAGCTCCGTCTCCGGCCTGCCTTCGTTGATCTATTTCGAGTTTCCATAGCTTCGTCGCTAAACTTGGTGATTTGTAGATCGTGCGGCCAATTAAAGTTTCTCGTTTTCAATCTAGGTAAGGCTGCTCAATCTTGCTCTTTGGGTTTGCTGCTGGGTATAGAAATGCATATTCTCATTGTTTTCATGCTTTTGGATAGAATCTACCCAAAATCAATGGATAAAATATAAGCAATACCCAAAATTGTATTTTTTTTTTGTCCTCATCAGTAGCAGATCACAAAGTCCTCTTTAAGATAGAATATAATCAATGGATATATGTTCTCATTGATTTCATTCTTGTTTCAAGGATAGAATATAATCAATGGATATCTGTTCTCTTGATTTCATTCTTTTTTGTCACCACTCATCAGTAGTTTAATGAAATTGCTTTGCTGGGCAATCCTCATGTTTGGCTTCTAGGTTTTCTTTTTTTAGAGAGGATTTAGTATTGCGTTGATTCTTGCTTTTATTGCTTAATCAAATTTGAGCATACGTTATTATAACGTGTTAATTTGTAGCAGTAGCTTCCTCTGGTCGAGTGTATGAACTCAAAATCATACTGATTGTTATTGATAGAGTTGTGCTGCTGTGTAATAGGCGAATGTTTACATGTAGCACTATATACAGGATATATAGTGAATCCCTTTGTAACCAGTAAATCTTTACAAATTTACCATCAATTTTCTAATTTTTTCTTGTTTCAATGATTATTGTTCTTCTCACATTTGTACATTAATGAGTTTCTTTGCAAGGAGATTGAGAAATTGAGATTGTATATATACACAAAGTAACAATAGGATATCCTACTTTCGTACAGATGGAAACCTCAAAGTGTGAAATCTTGGGTTAAGGTCTTATCATGCATTATTGCAAATATAGAAATATGTAAGTGATTAGTTATTTCCATTATTACATTAATCAGGTGATTATGTATTGTTTCCTGTTCACCGTCTGGGTTTTCTTTTTTGCAGAGGATTTGGTATTGCTTTTATTGCTTAATCAAATTCGAGCATACAAATCGCTTTGCTGGGTAATCTTCTTGTTTGACTTCTGGGTTTTCTTTTTTTAGAGAGGATTTGGTATTGTGTTGATTCTTGATTTTATTGCTTAATCAAATTTGAGCATACACTATTATAACGTGTTAATTGTTACTAGTAGGTTCCTCTGGTGTCAACTAAATATACACAACATACTATAGTGATTAAAGATAAAGTAGCTTGAGATTTGTGGTTGATGAAATAGGAAAACGTAAAGCAACATTGATATAGCTAATGAAAGGTATATCAAATAGTTTCCAAGTTGAGTAGAAGCTCTAGAAACTTTCCTTAATTTCGGAAACAATATGCGAGTGATTTGTAAGTATCTCGATCTTCAACGATTGGCAAAGTAATTGATAAGGGTGAGAGAACACCCTTGGAGAATGTAGCATAATGAATTTCCATTTGTTAGATTGGGTGAATGTAGTTGTTGTGTTAATAACAGTCTTGGAGAACCACAAAGCGTAATCTTGACATGTCTACATAGTCGGTTTACGATAATAATAGAGTTAAAGCATGAGTGCGGTCTTGTTGCTGGATTCGATTGTATTGTTGTTACTTAATTTGTTATTTTAAATGTTGAAATTATTGATGTTAGTCAGTTTTCAGATTTAGTTAGTCTGATGTACATTTTGATACGTCATGCCAAACATGCATTTACCATTGGAACAGAAGGTCTATGCTCTTATTCATTTAGATGTAGTGGAATCCACACTTAAATTGTTTTTTTTTGCCTTTGTATGTATTTTCATGTGTTGTATGCAATATAATATTTTTTACTAGATCTGGCAATATTATATCTAGCATTTGTACAATGTGACTGATCAAAGTTCGAATTTACTCTTTACACACTCTCACTCAATTTGTTTAATACAGTGTTCGTGCAGTTGTAAATTCTTTTTTTGAGGTTGATAATTTGTTCGGGCTCAATATATAAGGAGAAAATTGGTGAAGTTATTTGTGGTAAGGCTCATATTTTGTGGCAATTCATTTTATTTTTGTTTTCTATCTCTTCCTCACTATTATTTTTTTGCTTTGATGTTTACTGCTTTTCTAATTCCACTTTTGTTTTGTAGGTGTTGGGATCTCTAAAGTACTGAGTTTCAAGTGTGTCACAGCACAAGTCATCTGATTTGCTCATAATTGGAATAATTCGGTTCGTATTTTCATCTTTTTGTATTTAATTCTATGGGTATCCTGTTATTTATGACTTATAATCAGTTGAGTACAGTTTAAGATGTTCATAGTCCATTTGAAAACCTATAAAACCTGGAATTGGGATTTGATTTTTCGAACCTCTTTGTTTATGATATGTTTTAACATTCTTATATGAGGTTCTGTTGTAGTTCTAGGTTTACGATTACATTCAAATTAATGTAAAACTACTTATATGGTGGCAACTACCAAGTTTAAGGTACTTATATAGCTCATTCCCATTTTCATGTTTGTGTAGAATAGTCATTTTGATGCCATAGTTACTATGAAGTTTCAGGATTTCTTTTTTAGAAGATTTTTTGTGATACAAAATGTGAATTTTATTATTATTAGTCATTTAAAGGGTATTTACCTAAATTGCTCACGATAATAAAAGGCATAGTAAAATCATTCCCCTCTTTTTAATTTGCTATTAGAAATAGAAATAGGCGAGATGTTGCTAGGTTATTAGCTCTTTCTTATAGTCAAATAACTCTCAAATGTTGCATGTTTTAAATTTTTCTTGAAAAAATTTGTCATTAGTGTTTCAACTGATTTTTCAGCCATGCCGCTCAAAAGAAATTTAAACTCTGTAATGAAAAGGAAATTACCTGATCTTGAGCCAATTTGTGAACAAGCATTGGCTTGCCACAAGACAGCATCATCTTGAAGTTATTTTCGAAATGAAGAACACATCGAATCTAATTCTGGAAATTTGAGTAAGAAACATTGTATGTTTCAAAATCAGCAAATTTTCCATGTTGTAACAGACGAAGACTACAATGATTCCAGTCTTAATGTAAATATATCAGATAATTATAAACATAAGTGGCTTTTAGGGTATGAATAATAGTTTATCAAAAGTAATCAAGATAATAATTTTGTTACACATGATTGCAGCTTCCCATGCAATAATCGTAGGTGCCCGTGCAAGTATTTTGGGTTAGCGTCGTATCAGAGAAGTCGCCAAGGTTGATTGTATACTGCATTGTCTATGTTTTATCAATAAAAAATTAACATTTTATCTAACAATATTTCTCAATTGTGATTACAGGTGTGATTGTAAATTATGAGGATTCGAGCGACGACTCCTATACGTGTAGCAATTGTAATGCTTTGTTTTGGGCAGATGAGGCTTTAAAGAGGAGAATCAAAAATCAATTGATTTATACAAATTGTTGTGAAAAATGACAAATCAATCTTCCACTATCAAATCCAACTCCTGAAATTCTTGAACAATTATTGAATCCAATTAATGGTCGTGAAAGCACAACTTTTCGTAAAAATATTCAAGTTTATAATTCCATGTTTGTTTTTACTTCTATGGGTACAAAAATTGATTACAAGATAAACAGTGGCACAGCTCCTTATGTATTTAAAATTTGTGGACAAGTGTATTATTTAATCAGATTTGTGTTATTTTTTGCAAATGAATGTCATAAATTTGCGCAACTATATATTTATGACAGCTAATGAGATTTCTAATAGTATTAGTGTCATTGCTCCTAATAATGCAAATCAAAATATAGATGCTTCTATTATTGAAAATTTAGCAAATATGCTTGACAACGTCAATGAATTGGCCAAAAAGTTTCGATCAGTCAGGGATGAATTTGAAAATATTTCGTTGGCTAATTGCAATATGACTATATTTGATCGACAACTTATTGACAACAACCAATATGAATTACCGAGTGCCTCTGAAATTGCTGGTTTAATTGTTGGTCACTTTGGGAAATTTAATTCTAACAGAGATATCGTCATTTGATCAGTTCATGGACGTTTAAAACGAATATCTAAAATACATCTGAAGTTAATGTCATTGCAATACCCACTACTTTTTTAGTATGGTGAAGATGGATTCAAAATAGATATGTTATTAGAGCCTACTGGACGAAAGTTTGCGAGAAAAAGAACAAAATTAACGATGATAAAATTTGTTTGTTACCAAATTCATGATAGAACTAATGATTTAGGCACTTTACTAAAATGCGGAAGATTGTTTCAGCAATATTTGGTTGATGCATATGCGACTATCGAGAAAAATCGCTTAGAATATATAAGGAATAATCAACCAAAATTGAAGTGTGAAAAATGGAATCAGTTGTCTATTTTTGCTTCAAATGGTGTTACTCAATGTTTTGATGTAGGAAAGTCAATTTTTCTTCCAGATACTCATACTTGCAGTCCCAGAGATATGTTGAATAATTATCAAGATGCTATGGTAATTTGTGGATATTACGGCAATCCGGATTTGTTTATAACTTTCACTTGCAATGTTAAATGGCCGGAAATTGTGAGATATTTTGAAAAGAAATCAGGATATATAGCAGAAGATAGACCATATATTGTCTCTCAAATTTTTAAAATTAAATTGGATAATATGATTGGATTCATTAAATTCGGAGAACCTTTTGGATGGATTGATACACATGTTTGTACAATTGAATTCCAAAAACGAGGGTTGCCTCATGCTCATTTACTATTTTGGCTTGAAAAACCATACAAATGTTATACATCGACAGATATTGATTCTATTATTTTAGCTAAATTACCGGATAAAAACATTAGTCAAGAACTTTATGAAATAGTCAGCCAATTTATGATACATGGTCCATGTGGTCAATTAAATTCAAATGTCCATGCATGAGAGATGAAAAATGTACAAAATATTTTCCAAAACCATATACTTCTAACACTGTATTTCATTCAATAAAGGCTAGCTCCTCAATATAGAAGACGTGATGATGATTCAAAGTTTGTAATTAAAAATGGAATTCAAGTTGGTAATAATTTTGTTGTTCCATACAATCCCATTTTGTTGTTGAGATATAATGCTAATATAAATGTTGAATCATGTTTTCAGTCTATGTTAATAAAATACTTATTTAAATATATAAATAAAGTTTCAGATAGAGCTCGAGTGATGGTTTGTGATAATGTAAATAATGAAATACAGAACTATTTGAACTGTCGATATTTAATTCCCCACGAATCTATGTGGCGATTATTTGAATTCTCTATTCATTCTAGATATCCTGCGGTGCAATACTTAAAAATTTATTTGCCAAACGAACAAAGTGTTTTCTTTTATGAAGGTCAATCTCTTGAATAAGTTATGGAAAATTTAAATACAGAACATACCATGCTGACTGCTTGATTTGATGCAAACACTGTTTATAAGGACGTGCCTAAATTAACTTATGCTCAATTTCCTTCTAAGTTTGTTTGGGACAATGATAGCAAAATATGGTATCCAAGAAACAAACGGTATGAAATTATTGACAGAATTGCGCACGTACCACCAATTCCAGGTGAATTATTTTATCTACGAATGTTGCTGAATATTCAAAAAGCATGTCACAATTTTGATTGGATCAGAACAGTTAAGGGAGTTACTTACACCACTTTTCAGAAAGCATGTCGGACATTAGGATTGTTAGATGATGATAAAGAATGGAACGATGCTATAGTTGAATCTGCTTTTACTGCGACAGTTATCTGAAAAATTATTTTTTGTATATGGCAGTGGCTGAACTGGAAAAACTTTTTTGTGGAATACTATAATTTCTAAACTGAGATCTGAAGGAAAAATTAGTTTGGCGGTTGTTTCATCAGGAATTGCTTCTTTGTTACTTCCAAAAGGTAAAACGGCGTATTCACGTTTTAAAATAAGGCCAATTGTAAATAAAGATTTGAAATGTTCAATAAATAAACAAACACATCTTGCATAATTAATTGATAAAGCATATCTGATAATTTGGAATGAAGCTCCTATGTGCAATACATGTTTTATTAAATCATTGGATAAAACTCTTCGGGATATTTTCAAAGGACCCAACCCCGATTTAGTTTCCTAAACCGGAAACAAACCCCTTCTGAAAATATGAACTTGCAAAAACCTTAGAAATTCGGCAGAGTTTCACTATATCGTGGAATTACCATTAACCTGCACCCGAAAACACACTTCATCATATGCCACAAAACAAATACCATGGGCACCAATCCCATCCGGATTTCTTAATATCATAACATAATGTAAAGTGATAAACCAAAAGCTGTAACTTTACAGAAATCCGGGGAAAATCATATGAAAATATAACATCAGAGTATTCAGAGCGACCTCTAGTATATATATACATAAATACACAACAGTAAGCTAAACAAGAAACCTACTGGAACAAAAAAGTAGCTCGAATACTAAGCCTCCGACTGCGACGTGCCACACCAAAATCTGAACTGCAAACTGGGCATTGAAAACAAAGAGCTCAGGGAAAGACATAGAAACCGTTAGAGTGAGCGGACGAAAATAAATGTCTTTCACCGAATAATACATGTTATAAAAACATATGCGAGTCTAAATGAATGAATATGATATAGTACACGAGGGAGACTCTAACTCCTCACGCGTACAGAGCATGCATCGTAAAACTCTGCAGGGTTACTCATGGACACGTCCGCGCTAGTACAGTCTGAATCACGGGATCCCAGACTCACACATGATTCTAGCCAGAAAGGCCTCAGGTCAGAGGTCTGCCCCCACCCCCCCCCCCCCCCCCCCCCCCCCGGTAAAGGCCTCGGGTCAGGGGTCACAGCCTCCCCCGATAAACATCCTCAGGGATCAGCCGGGATGCAAGTATATCGATACAACAATATATACTGTGACTGTACTCTGTGTAAACCAAATAATAAATAGTTTTATGCAAGTGTATAAAGCATAATGTAAATGCATATACGGAATACATAATTGTATAATCATATTCGTCGATGCGTATTCACAAATATATAATCGTAAAACACATGCTCGTATAAATCATAATCTCATATGCATGCTCATGCTCATAAAACTTGTAATAAGCATTCACAACTAATCAGTGAAAAGAAATGTCCACTCACAGACAAGCACAGCGTGCAAACGCGCTAATCCCGATATCCGGCGGAAGATCCCTCTCCCAATGTACGATCTCGATCCCCTGAATAATCACAAAATATTATTGATCAAAATCACAATTCATTACTCTGTACCACACCTCGGAAACCAACCATTTCCGGAAACATAAAACTCGGATACAAAATAATCGACGAAAACCCCCAAATACTCCACATAAACCCTCGACTTAAAATTCGGTATCCAAATCATCTCGAAAACCTCAAGGCGATAATCGGGGCGTGATTACAAGCAAAACGATATAAACTTGTCAAATTTTAAAAAGTCAACACCTTCGTAGGAGCGCCGCCGTTGACCGCCGTCGCTGGCGGCGGCGCGGCGTCAACCGTTGTGGATTCGGGCCAAACTTTCCAGATCACAAGTACTCCTCAAGCCCAACACATTTCTCTTCTACCACAACCTCCAATTCCAAGCCCTCCGGCGAGCTTCAAACCTCAACCAAACTAAAATTCCTTCACCCAAAAGCTTCACAAGGTTAAGGGGAACCTTTCCCCCACACCCCCGACCCCAAATGTCGCCGGAGCGCCGCCCCCGACGACTGCGAAATCCACGGATTTCACCGAACTCGTTCTCCACTTATACCTCACCAAATCACATGAATTCAAGTCCTAAACCATAGGAAATCAAGAGGAGAAGCTAACCATACCTAAATTGTAGACGGAGGTGGCCGGAAATGTCAAGTCCGACGGCAAGTCAACGGCGGTCCAGTTTGAACTCGGTCAACTCGGGTCAACGGTTCAAACTTCCCAAAAAGTGATTTTCGACAATTTTCTGACTATTCCGATATTTATACTCGCAGCTCGATACGATAGACGGTCCAAATCGAATCACATCCACGTTTCGGATAACTCAAACTCAAACGAATAAACATGACAAAATTACGCGATTTCAAATATTCATAACGTATTCCTCGGTTGTCGAAACAATTATCCGAAACAGCCTACGAACTCGAAATCACGCATACTACAATTCTCGTGAAGAGACTCAACTCAAATTCTCACCTGATAATTAAGTCATGATCAAAACCGCCAATTCGATTAATTACGATAAACTGTGATTACTCGCAGAACTCGTGGATTAAGCCGATTACCATAACAATTCCAGTTCGGGTCGTCACAAATCTACCCCCCTTAAAAAAAATTCGACCTCGAAATTTACGTACCTGCTAGGTAACAGATGAGGATACTGCTCCCGCATACGCTGCTCGGTCTCCCAGGTGGCTTCCTCAACTGAATGATTCTGCCATAAGACCTTTACAAGCGGTATGACTCGGTGCCTCAACTGCTGCTCACGCCGATCAAGAATCTGTACCGGCTCCTCCACATATGTCAAATCTTCCTGGATAGGAAGCTGATGTGGTGCTAACACATGTGATGGATCTGGAATGTATTTCCGCAACATCGAGACATGAAAAACATCGTGTACTCGAGCCATCTCAGAATGCAACTCTAACCTGGAAGCCACGGCACCAATTCTCTCGGTAATCTCGTACGGACCAATATACCGTGGTTGAAGCTTGCCACGCTTCCCGAAACGTACAACTCCCCTCCAAGGAGATAGTTTCAGAAAGACCCAATTGCCTATCTCGAACTCGAGACTTTTTCTTCTCACGTCTGCATAACTCTTCTGGCGATCCTGGGCAATCTTCAATCTGTTCCGGATAATCTGAATATCCTCCATGGTGCTCTTCACCAGATCAGGGCCAATAAGCCATCGCTCGCCCATCTCACTCCAACACAATGGAGTGCGGCACTGCCTCCCGTATAGAACCTCATACGGTGCCATATCAATACTGGCTTGATAACTGTTGTTGTAAGCAAACTCAATCAAATGCAGTTGCTGGTCCCAATTTCCTCTAAACTACAAAACACAAGACCGCAACATATCCTCGAGGGTCTGAATAGTCCGCTCAGACTGCCCATCAGTCTGAGGATGAAAAGCTGTACTAAAAAGCAATCTGGTACCCAAGGCTCGCTGCAATGCCTGCCAGAACTCTGAAGTAAACTGACTGTCTCGGTCAGAAATAATGGATACAGGCACACCATGCAGACGAACGATCTCCGCCAAATACAGCTTTGCCAATCTGCCCACTGAAATCTTCCCTGGAAGTGCAAGGAAATGAGTGGATTTCGTCAATCGGTCTACAATAACCCAAATACCAGTATTACCAGCCGAAGTACGTGGTAATTGATACACGAAATACATGGTAATGTGCTCCCACTTCCAAACCGAAATCTTCAAGGGTTGTAGCTTTCCCGCAGGTTTCTGCCTCTCTGCTTTAACCTGCTGACAAAGAAGACATCTGCTTACATATGCGGCAATCTCCCTCTTCATATTTTGCCTCCAGTAATAAGCTCGGAGTGGACGAAACATCTTTGTACCGCCAGGATGCATCGCATAAGCAAAACAATGAGCTTCGTCTAAAATCTCTTTCTTCAAACCCTCGTCCCTGGGTACACACAATCTGCCTCTGAATAGTAATGTACCATCATCACTCAACCGAAACTCTGTTGGCACACCATTCCAAATCATGGTCTTCTTATCCAACAGATAGGAATCCGCATCCTAAGCTTCCCGAACCTGATCAACCAATACCGGTCGAACCTGGAAGCTAGCCAACAAGGCTCCATCATCATCCCATTTAAACTCAGCTCCCATAACTCATAACTCTGCTAACATGGATACTCTAGCCATACACACATGAAACAATGAGGCTCCAGATTTTCGACTGGGTGCATCAGTAACGACATTAGCCTTCCCTGGATGATACTCAAAGGTGCAATCATAATCATTGATCAACTCCATCCATCTGCGTTGTCTCATGTTCAAGTCTGGCTGCGTGCACAAATAGGTGAGACTCTTGTGATATGTGTATATCTTGTACTGAGCTCCGTACAAGTAGTGTCTCCAACTCTTCAAATCTAATACAATAGCAGCCAACTCCAAATCATGGGTAGGATAGTTGACTTCATGTGGTTTTAGCTGCCTGGAACCGTAAGCCACCACTCTGCCATGCTGCATCAAAACACAACCAAGTCCCAATTTTGATGCATCGCTGTAAACCACAAACTCTCCACTGTCGTCAGGTAGGGTCAAAACCGGTGCAGTAGTCAAATTTTCCTTTAAGAGCAAGTAACTCTCCTCACATGCATCGATCGGACCACTCGAACTTGACACTTTTCTTCGTCAATCTGGTAAATGGAGTGGCAATCCGTGAAAAATCCTGCACAAAGCGCCGATAATAACTTGCCAAACCCAAGAAACTCCTGATCTCTGGTATGGTGGTAGGTCTACTCCAATTCAACACGGCTTCTATCTTGTCAGGATCCACGCTGACTCCCTCAGCAGATATCACGTGACCCAAAAACTTCACGATATCCAACCAAAACTCACACTTTCTGAACTTCGCAAACAACTGATTGTCTCACAAAGTCCGCAAGACAACTCACAAATGCTTCTTGTGCTGGCCCACACTCCTGGAGTAAATCAGGATGTCGTCGATGAACACGATCACAAACTTGTCCAGAAACCGTCTGAACACCTGGTTCATCAAGTCCATGAAATTTGCAGGGGCATTGGTCAACCCAAATGGCATAACCAAGAACTCATAATGCCCGTACCGTGATCTGAAAGCTGTCCTAGCCACATCTGACTCTCTGATCCTCAACTGATGGTATCCAGACTTGAGATCAATCTTCGAAATGACTGAAGCTCCATTGAGCTGATCAAACAAGTCGTCAATCCGCGGCAACGGATACTTGTTCTTCACAGTGACCTGATTCAGCTTCCGGTAATCAATACATAACCGCATGGAACCATCCTTCTTCCGCACAAATAGTATAGGAGCACCCAACGGTGATACACTGGGTCGTATGAAACCTTTCTCCAGCAACTCTTGAAGTTGAATCTGTAACTCTTTCAACTCCACTGGCGCCATGCGATAAGGTATCTGTGATATAGGTCC
This sequence comes from Geum urbanum, assembly GCA_946800695.1. Lineage (NCBI taxonomy): Eukaryota > Viridiplantae > Streptophyta > Magnoliopsida > Rosales > Rosaceae > Geum > Geum urbanum. The sequence continues at coordinate 33,404,971 of OX327009.1, forward strand.
AGTGCCTGGTAAAAGCTCAATGGTGAAATCGATTTCTCAAATTGGAGGAACACCTAATAATTCCCCCAGAAACACATCTGGAAACTCATAAACAACCTCAATGTCACCAATGTCTGGTACAGCAGCCGTAGTATCCACAACATGAGCTAAATAGGCAACACAACCCTTCTTCATCATCCGCTCGGCCTTCATCGCTGAAATCACACATGGCAATGAAGTATTCTTCTCACCGCGAAACAGTATCTCTGGGAACCCTGGACGTCGAAACACAACCTCTTTCTTGTGACAGTCGAACATAGCCCAATGTGTCTCCAAGAAGTCCATACCCAAAATCACATCAAAGTTGACAATATCCAGCAATAACAAATCCGCGGCTAAACCATGACCTCCAACAAAGATCTCACATTCCCTATACACCCAACTAATACTCACAACCTCACCGGACGGATACAACACTCTCCACAACCCCGGAAGTGGAGATGCAGGCATAGTAGCTAAAATGACAATCTATATGATATGAATGAATGTGTAGCACCTGGATCTAGTAAAGTAAGTATTGGATAGCCAAAAACATGCAACGTACCAATAACAACCTCTGGTGATGCTCTGCCCTCACGCATGACATGGGATGAACCCTGGCCTGCCCGAATGGTCGTCCACACTGAGGGTGACTCTGTTGTCCGCCCTGGCCAGAAGACTGTACTGGTCGAGCCCCAGAACTGGTACCTCGCTCTCCTCCGGCACTCTGAGCTGCCTGTCCACCAACACCCACCTGCTGGAGACACTCCCTCGCAAAGTGACCCTCCTGGCCACATCGATAGCAACTGGTAGTGCCATACTGACAAGGACCATAATGATGCTTGTTGCAGAAGTTGCATAGTGGATACTCCCTCGGTATAGCAAAAGTGTCACCGGTACGTCGAGGATAGCTGGATCCGCTAGAACCTCCACTGGACTATGGTCTCTGTGGTCGATCCATCCTCCATCTCTGTCTCTGTCTAGCTGAACTACCCGGTGGTCTATATGGTCCACTGCCAGATGATGATGCCGATCCGGAAGTGCCTGAACTCAGCCTCTTGGAAGGTCCCTGACCCGGTCCACCCTCCTCAAATCGTCGAGACTGGAATCTTATCTGCCTTTCCTTCTCGATATCCTCGCCTCGAAGTGCAGCACTCACGAACTCATCAAAGTTGTTCTGAGGCATCGTAGTCAGTGTCCCCTTGATGTTCAGGTTCAAGCCCAACTCAAATCTTCGGCACTTGGCTTCCTCTGAGGCCACCATGTCACGAGCAAACCGAGATAAACGAGTAAATCTGTCCCGGTACTCAAGTACTAACATGCTACCCTGTCTCAAATTAGTGAACTCCTCATACTTCCGCTGCTGGGTAGCTTGGTTGAAATACCTCCGCATAAATAAATCTTTGAACAGTGTCCATGGAGTATCAACTGGAACTCTATCAGTGCTAACCCACCAGAAGTATGCATCAGACTCAAGTAAACCAACTGCTGCCACTGTCATCTGCTCAGGAGTGAAACGCAGACGCTCACAAACTCATTCAACCTGAACCAACCATGCTTCACAAATCTCTGGATCAGCTGAACCCGAGAAAACAGTCGCTCCAACAGTTCGAGCTTTGACCACAGGGTCAAAACGCACCTACAAATGCAATACTCGCATAAGCAAGTCATGCGTCTGGCGATCCTCATCAGGATCCACATCCATATTAACACGGGGACCACATCTAGGAGACATCCTAATTATAAGAGAAAAGCATGAGTCACAAGGCACAGGGAACGTAATCATGAAACTTCAGACATTTGAACACATACAACACCCGAAGCATTGATGAGTAACCGCTGGCCAGTCGAGTCATCGCTCCAAACATGATGTACCTACTCAAATATCCTTAGTATCACAACTACAAAAGTCTACAGAACCTGAAACCTAATGCTCTGATACTAAGCTAAAAGGACCCAACCCCGATTTAGTTTCCTAAACCGGAATCAAACCCCTTCGAAAAATACGAACTTGCAAAAACGTTAGAAATTTTGGCAGAGTTTCACTATATCGTGGAATTACCATTAACCTGCACCCGAAAACACACTTCATCCTATGCCACAAAAGCCAAACCGTGGGCACCAATCCCATCCGGATGTATCAATATCATAACATAATGTAAAGTGATAAACCAAAAGTTGTAACTTTATAGAAATCCGGGGAAAATCATATGAAAATATAACATCAGAGTATTCAGAGTGACCTCTAGTATATATATACATAAATACACAACAGTAAGCTAAACAAGAAACCTACTGGAACAGAAAAGTAGCTCGAATACTAAGCCTCCGACTGCGACGTCCAACACCAGAATCTGAACTGCAAACTGGGCATTGTAAACAAAGAGTCCAGGGAAAGACATATAAACCGTTAGAGTGAGTGGACGAAAATAAATATCTTTCGCCGAATAATATATGTTATAAAAACATATGCGAGTCTAAATGAATGAATATGATATAGTACACGAGGGAGACTCTAACTCCTCACGCGTACAGAGCATGCATCGTAAAACTCTGCGGGGTTACTCATGGACACGTCCGCGCTAGTACAGTCTGAATCACGGGATCCCAGACCCACACATGATTCTAGCCAAAAAGACCTCAGGTCAGAGGTCTGCCCCCCCCCCCCCCCCCCCCGGTAAACATCCTCGGGGATCAGCCGGGATGCAAGTGTATCGATACAACAATATATACTGTGACTGTACTCTGTGTAAACCAAATCATAAATAGTTCTATGCAAGTGTATAAAGCATAATGTAAATGCATATACGTAATACATAATTGTATAAGCATATTCGTCGATGCGTATTCACAAATGCATAATCGTAAAACACATGCTCGTATACATCATAATCTCATATGCATGCTCATGCTCGTAAAACGTGTAATAAAGATTCGCAACTAATCAGTGAAAAGAAATGTCCACTCATAGACAAGCACAGCGCGCAAACGCGCTAATCTCGAGATCCGGCGGAAGATCCCTCGCCCAATGTACGATCTCGATATCCTGAATAATCACAAAATATTACTGATCAAAATCACAATTCATTACTCTGTACCACAACTCGGAAACCAACCATTTCCGGAAACATAAAACTCGGATACAAAATAATCGACAAAAATCCCCAAATACTCCACATAAACCCTCGACTTAAAATTCGGTATCCAAATCATCTCGAAAACCTCAAGGCGATGATCGGGGCGCGATTACGAGAAAGACGACATAAAACTTGTCAAATTTCAAAAAGTCAACGCCTTCGCCAGAGCGCCGCCGTCGGCGGTGGCACGACGTCAACCGTGGCGGATTTTGGCCAAACTTTCCAGATCACAAGTACTCCTCAAGTCCAACACATTTCTATTCTACCACAACCTCCAATTCCAACCCCACCGACCGAAAATCGCCTCGAAACTCACAAAATCCATGGATTCCGATGAGTTTTCCGGCGAGCTTCAAACCTCAACCAAACTAAAATTCCTTCACCCAAAAGCTTCACAAGGTTGAGGGGAACCTTTCCCCCCACACCCCCGACCCCAAATGTCGCCGGAGTGCCGCCCCGGATGACGGCAAAATCCACGAATTTCACCGAACTCGTTCTCCACTTATACCTCACCAAATCACATGAATTCAAGTCCTAAACCATAGGAAATCAAGAGGAGAAGCTAACCATACCCAAATTGTAGCCGGAGGTGGCCGGAAACGTCAAGTCTGACGGTGAGTCAACCGCGGTTCGGTTTGAACTCGGTCAACGCAGGTCAACGGGTCAAACGACGGTCAAACTTCCCAAACAGTGATTTTCAACAATTTTCTGACTATTCCGATATTTATACTCGCAGCTCGATACGATCGATGGTCCAAATCGAATCACATCCACGTTTCAGATAACTCAAACTCAAACGGATAAACACGACGAAATTACGCGATTTCAAATATTCATAACATATTCTTCGGTTGTTGAAAAAATTATCTGAAACCGCCTACGAACTCGAAATCACGCATACTACAATTCTCGTGAAGAGACTCAACTCAAATTTTTGTCCGATAATTAAGTCGTGATCAAAACCGCCAATTCGATTAAATACGATAAACTGTGATTACTCGCAAAACTCGCGGATTAAGCCGATTACCATACCAATTCAGGTTCGGGTCGTCACATATTTTTTCAGCAAACCTAATGATCGAAAGACACAAATATCATTTGGAGGCAAATCAATTTTGTTTGGCTGAGATTTTAGACAAACTTTACCGGTTGAAGAAGGAGAAAGCAAAGAAGATATTATTGATGCTTCATTAAATAATCCATATCTGTGGCATTCGCTTAAAGTGTTCCATTTAAGTGAAAACATGAGATTATGCTCTATCGAATTAACAATTGCAGAAAAAGATGAGCTTCAAAATTTTGTAGATTGGATGCTACAGATAAGAGAAGGCCGATTACAATGAAATTTTCCAACAAATGACCCTGATACATCTTGGACTCATATTCCTGGAGATTTACTCACGTATTCAACTTTAGATCCTATCAAGTCAATTTTTACAGCTACTTATCCAAACTTTGATTTTAAATACAATGATACATTTTATTTAAGAGAGTGTGCAATGCTCACGCCCAGAAATACAACTGCTCATGAAATAAATAGATATGCAATTATTTTTTTATCCGGTGATAAAAAAATAATATTTGATTTCTGACTCAATTTCGTTTAATACAGGAATGTACAGTGATAACAAGTTTTTATATCCTACAGAGTTTTTGAATAAACTTGAATTTAACAATTTACCATCACACGAACTTATACTGAAATTTGGAATGCCAATCATGTTATTAAGACATTTAAATCAAACACAAGGTTTGTGCAACGGAACTCGGTTAATTGTATCAAAGTTGTTTGAAAGACTAATAGAGGCCAAAATACTGACAGAAACTAATATTGGGGAAAAAGTTTACATTCCAAGAATTGTTTTGAGTGCAAATGAAACTAAATGGCCATTCACATTCAGGAGACGACAGTTTCCAGTCAGAGCATGTTATGCAATGACAATTAATAAAAGTCAAGGTCAATCGTTAAACCATGTTGGAATATATTTGACTGAACCAGTTTTTAGTCACGGGCAATTATATGTTGCATTATCAAGAGTTATATCAAGAAAAGGTCTAAAATTTATGATAAATAACAATAATGATATACCAAATACTTATACAAAAAATATAGTTTACAAGGATGTTTTGCAAAATATATAATATATACGTACATCATATTGTTTCAATTAATTTTGTAAGTATTTTAAAGAGAAAGAATGTAAATAATTATACACAATTTTTTCTTTCTTATTGGAAACGGGGAAATCCCCATGTATACACAATTCTTTGTAAAGAATACAAATACATTGTTATATACATTTCATTGTTTACAAATAGATGTTTTGATCTTAGGGGAGATATCATATAAATCAATGGGAAGTGGTTTCCAAGGAAACTGCTCCGAAGATTTATCTTGCTCTTAACGATTTGAAAAGGTAAGCATTTTGGTATAGTTTAATTTTTGATATGTGAAATGTTGTATTGAAAATTAATGTATAGTTTAATTTAATTTATTTTAATTTTTTGGGATTGATTTTGTGATATTAAATCGTTAATATAGTTGTTTTTTTATGCTGGTCCTGATAAAACTGTGCAGGCGACTATGACGAAGAAGAAGTTGATTAAGGCTTATGAGAGAGACGGCCTATTTGAGCTTTGGTGACTCATGATGTTTGTGGCCTCGATTTTTTTGGAATCTTCAACAGATAATTTGATGTTAAGGTATGTGTTATTAATTTGTTATTGATATGTGTGAAATTTCTAAGTTTTATATTAATTTATTATGGGGTTTGAGTTAATAGTTAATTGTTTATAGGTCTCTTTTGGCTTCAATATCTCTAAAGGACATTTGATCCAAATCCGCTGACCCGAAGCTCGCAAGCATAGGTATGGATGAAGCTGGGCTCCAAATTTCTTCCTTCCTTCTTCAATTGTTTTGACTCTAAGCGTCTGATTGAGATCTCTAGAAACCTCAGAAGCACCGACCAAGAGCTCTGGCGACGACGACCAGCTGAAGCTAGAAATTGAGGACAAATTTGATCAAAGGGATGACGAGGTGCCGATTGAAATCTTCAGAAGCTCAGAAGCTCCAATGGCGAAGTTGAACATCAACATCTAGGAGCTCCGGCGAGCCTGCGAGGAGCTCCGGTGATAGAAATTAAAGGCACGAAGTAGACTATGATCATGGCTCATCAGAGTAAATTTCTCCATTTCTCCTCTTTTTCTTTTTCGTTTGGGATCTCTCACATCTTTTGGTCTCTCACATCTCTCCTGCTTCGATTGCATTTTTGTAACTGCGTCAAACCATCTATTTGCTCTCCATCTCTCAGCTGCCGCTACAAGGAATTTTGGATACTTCTAATGTACCACTGTTAAACTTTCAATTCTTTACTGCTTCTCAAATTTCGGGTATGGTCTTTGCACGATTCTTTACGGCCGCTACATGATTTTACTCCATTCTTTCAATTCCTTGAATTCAGACTTGGTATATGAAACAGAATTTCAAACACTTCATTCAATCTCGCTCTTAATAGGCGAATAAATTTTATACGAATTAAAAATATGAATTTGTTGTTTTTTATATTAATAAATTGTTTAACATATTACTTTTCTTCTTCTTAATAGTTATATATGCAAAAGTTATACCACTATCGAAAAACCGTGTCAAAACGCAGGCTCTCGCCTAATAGACTTCTCATATATTCCTTCAACTAGGTAGCAAAAAATTAGTGAAGAACACCATTTGGAGAACAAGAACAAGAATATAATCCACTACACAAAGTAATTCTGTTTATAAAAAAAAATAAGAACTGGACAGTTACAACGGGTAATTTTTTTTCAAATGGCCTACAAAGAGGGCAATTGTCTTATGTTCTCATGGTCATATCACTTCAATGCATCTTGGATCACTTGGTTTCATACTATAAATACTATAAATAGATCATTATTTTTTGTATATCCACAGCTCTCTCCAAACCTATTTCATCTCATCTATAGTTTTTATTCAAGATCTATTATTTGTTGAAACAATCGTGGTAACATCTCCCCAAGGGGTGGGCAGCCACCTAGTTTTACTCTATGATTTGTAATGCTACTCGCTACTTGTCATCCAATCGATTAAATTTCATCAATATTTTGATGTATGAGTAATAAATTGGCTCGTTTTGAAAACTCACAGCAGCACAACTCAATTCTAAGGTAACAGTCGTGCAATAGAAAATTGACTGAATGTTAGCAGGCTTCCTCAAAGACGAGGTTCTGCGTTCGATGCTCCGCACAGTAAAAAACTCCATTGGGAGAGCCTTAACCTTAACTCTTCTCCGGCTCAAACTGGTAGTTCAAGTGGGCTTGGGCTTGTATGTTGGACTTGGTTGCGCAAGTCTGTGACCTAAATAGGGGGCACTGGCTTGATCTTGACCTTTGAACTACAGAAAAAATAATTGTAACAAAAAAAAATTGCCTGTTTGACAGGAGAAATTTTTGCACGGTACCGTCAAACCAACTCATTTGTGTGACGTCCACCAGATTGTTGACACATGGTGTTCTAATTGTTGCTTCGTCGTTACCGTCTTTTCTCCTGTTTTCTTCTTCTCCAATTCTCTATCATATTCTTCATCCGTGCATCAAAATCTGTCTCATTCTTCTTCGACATCAGCATCTTTTGAATCTCTGATCTTGCCAATGTCGGCACCGACAATTTCAATCACCATCTCATTTGGTCAAGGTTGATTTTCTCCGGTGAGCTTTAGTGAGATACTGAGATGATGAGATACCAATTTGTTGGCCCCTCACCGCAACAAATTGGTAAAGAAAATTGTGAGCATTTTTCTAAAACAGTTGAACCCAAAGCCCAGTTAACTTCGGCCTTTAGTTGCTACCCAATACAAAATATCACGCTCTGAAATCCACCATAGACAGAAGTCACAAAACTGATAACAAGTCTGCTCAGTCTGCTTGTCATGGTGGTAGGCAAAGATAAAGATTCATCTAACGGCAAAAACCAAGACAAGAAAGACGAGGGTTAGCTGATTTGTCACTCAGCTCCACATGTCATGATATAACTGGAGTGTCAGTCTATGAGTTGGTTTGACAATGACGTGCAAAACTTTCTCGTTTGAAACTAAGGTACTTTCTTGGTGGTAAATGAGCAATTATGCCTTCCATAAAAGCATAAATATAAAACTATCGATTTTTACGATTTTTACCTTATTAAGTGACACACTGCCTTCTTTTGCTGCATTCCGAGTCTTCCCAATCCTAGCCGACTTGGGTAAAACTTTTCTTGCTGTCATTATCACTGCTACTGAATCTTAAGAATACAAAGCTGATTTAGCCGAACTTGAGGGCCTGTGAAGTTTTTTTTTTTTTTTTGATGAGGCTTGTGAAGTTACATATACTAAAGTGACTGACCTACTCCCCTCTTTTATAGGTCCGAAGATTCACTCAATATTCAAAAAGACATTAAGCAAAATTAGGCCATTGAACTACAGCCTAACGCTTAGCCACCTGGGCAAAGTTCAAAAGCAAACTTCGAACATGAATTATAACAGATGACACTTACAACTTACAAGAAGCGCCTCGCCTTACCTAAGATTTATAACATTGCAAGGGGCAGAGACACGCTTAAAAATATTAACGTTCTTGTATAATAGTTGCATGACTTGTAATCATCAACGGCTTACAGTGTCTTTCCTCGGTTACGAACGAACCTTAGCAGAAGTATTAGCATGTACAATCGCTATCTAATCAAAATTGTTTGTACACTGTGCTCAGGTGTTCTTTTATGTACATTGAAGACTTGTATTTAGTATTTACAGACTCAGGCTCCAGAAACAAAGCATGAGACTACCCACAAAAAGTAAGCATTCACCACCGGCAAATCCCAGGTGCCTCCATACGACTTTGAGCAAGTACTTCTTCATACTTGGTAGCATACACAAACCCCCATAACTGCATGACATAAACAAACAAACAAGCATATGACTTCTGTGACATTCTCTTTTCTTTTTGAACCAAAGAGCATTGGTTATGGTAACATACATGCATTATTTAGATAAATGTGTCACAGAGAAAGAGAGCTGGTTCACCTCTACTTCTTTTACATCAAACTCTTCCGAGTGTGCAAGACAAGGATTATCGTAGGTTTCAGAAACAGAACTTGATCCACTCAACCTTGCATACAACACAAGTACACAACAATTTGAGCATGCACTGAATCTGAGATTTCAAATAATAGGTCTGCTGAAAATAAGGAATCTAAAAATGAAAATAGCAAAGGGCATGAGGAAGTAAAGTACTCACAGATCACTGTTCAAATATAGTGCAAAATGTCCGCCCCCACCAATAGCTAAATAGTCAGTGGCGCACAAAGTGAAATAGCGATTGGCACCTGCTTGAACATTTTATGGTCAATTCCAATTCCAAAATATGTAGTCAAAGATCTTCCAGTCCAAGATCAAAGTAAAGAGAAGAAAGCAGAGCTTAAACTCTGTGATTTGTTTTCCTTAAGAAAACAACCCAAGTGACAAAATCATGCCATTTCAAATGCAACATTCTGAGTCAAGACATCAAGTAGTAATATCTTTGGATAAGTACTAGCTATGCAAAAGAAATTACTCAATCACTGCAGCTCGCATTTCCTTGCAACTATACTTCGAAGAAGCAAGGAGCTAACTGGTGCATTATAACAGGACTTCCGATGTAATAGTTTCTAAGATATATATATACATATATAATTGCTACAAATGTATAACAGGACTTTCCAATATTATAACAGGATTTCCAATGTAATAGTTTCTAAGATATATATATATATATATATATAAACCCTACAACAGCTACAAAAAACAAGGAAAAAAGAGATATATACACATAAAATTGCTTGACAAGTAACATTTATCAGTTTACATTCCCAAGCATCATAAATTAATTTGAGAAGGAACAGCATTTATCAGTTGGAGACATAGCAGTTACTACTTACGATGTTTTGTATAAAGACAACGAATTTATGATTCAAAGTCACAGTTCCTAATTGGTCAGAAGGTTAAACCAGATACAGTACAGAACGCAAGCACATAATACAACCACCATCAGAAGAATGAGATGGTGAAACAAAAAAATGTAATTATGGCTAAACACAATATATCTAATAGATGTTTGTATCAAATTTCCTTCGAACAAGTTTGAAGGAACACACTTCACATCTCACCATAACCTTGAATACATGCAGGGTTCATAAATTTTTACTCAGAATTTTTTTACGTATTGCAAGCTTAAAAGCAACTCCAGCGGAGCCCCTAATGTGAGGAGCTTTTCCTATATTTCTACTCCAGCAGATCCCCTATATCATTATCTACTACAGGAAATCCCTAAATTTCATCCCCTATATCTATTAAAGGTAATGACACGCTAACACCTTTAGGTATACTTTTGCACAGACTAAGAAAATTTTAGGTAATGTTGTGGGTGTTGCTCTAAGTAAGGTACAGAAATTGCCCTGTTCTAAATATGAAAGATATTCCAAAACATGAACCCAAAAAAAAAAAAAATATATCAGTCTACCTACTTAAGTTGATAAATCAGAAATTGAGTTAAGCAAGTAGGGAAAAAAAGTACCTGTAGGGCGATATATAACAGGATGACCAGGTGTATCTGTGAAAACAAATGATTCATTTGTTCCCTGTTAAAAATGTCGGTGTGAGTGCATTGATTATTAAAATTAAGTGCTAGATGGTTTCATAAGAAAATATTCGCTTCAACAGGACCTGATACTTCTTGTTGGTTGCTCTTAGAGGTGCCTCCACCATGCCACCAAAAACTGCACCTTTACGGTCTCCAACAACCTGAAAGAATATATAATATTAGTAAGATGTATGCATTTGTAAATCAAAAGTCTAAAAGAACATTGATTAGACTTCATCATAACTGGCAAGCATATAGTCCAGACAAATATCATTATATACCACCAAACAAATTTCATTTAGTACATGTAGATTTATACACAGCACTATACAGTAATAAGTTAGTTAGAAAAGTTGACTGGACCAGTGGAAACCAGAGGCTGGCAGTTTCAGAACAATTACCAGCAAACTGAGACCAGGCCAAAGCATACTTCTTCTGTATAGGGTTGAAAGTGATATCCCATGCCTCCATGTACTGCAGAACACAGAAATATATTGGTGCCATAGTCCAAAGCTTTCTAGAACTGAAACTGTTGTTCAAAAGTTAAAATCTATGTTTCTCACCTATATAGTAGCAACCATTGTCTTCCCTGAACAAGTACAGGGAGTGAACTGTAAAGTGCCCTTCTAGTGTTCTCAGTAAGAAGTGAAGAAGGTTCTGAGATGTCTGGCATATGAACCAAAGCCAATGGCTTTTGAGAATTCTGTATTTGCCTCATCTCAACTCCAGCAAAGCCAGAATCACCCCCATCGTCAGCTATTCCTTCAAGGTTACCTTTTCTCTCTTGACCCCGATACCCACCAAATCTAGCAGCCTGAGAGATAGCTCTACCAAGCGTCTGTTTCCCCTTAGAGAACAATCCTCTCTTTGCACTGTTTCCTTTCACTCCAGAATCAGATGATTGGTTGCTCTTATCCATTTGCTCATCAATTTTTTCATCCTCCACATTCTTACTCATATCTCTAGATTCCGATGACGACAATAACGAGTACATAAATGCAGTAAAGGAAGAAGTGTCAGGCCCATCAACTTGATCAGCCGGACACTCTTCACTCATTGATCCATTTTGACTTCCTTTCAGCCCATCCTCATCTTCCTGCAGAAACAAGATTCCCATAGCCAAAACTCGGTATTAAGTACAGTCTAAAACCCAATTCTGATTGAGTTACACAAATGTCCCAAAACAAAATCTAGGTTTCAGGGTAATGCTTTTTCCAGTAAGTAATAAGCTGCCCCATTTTTTCTAAGCTGAATGCAGAACAAGCATTTACTGTGTCCTACATATAAACTACACTCACCTTTTCATGGACTAATATTCCCCAAAAATATTCCCAAGAACTAACTGAACAAATTGAACAAAAACCCTAGAAAATTCAGCTCCAAAACCAATCAAATGCACCTACACAACACAGAAAACTAAAGAAAAGCCCTAATCTTTTCGCACAACAAAAAATTGGGTTTTGCACCCAAAGACCAAAAATCCATAATTAGAAAAACCCAAAACAGAAATCAAAAGTATCATCATAACCCAGAAAGCATTAGAACTAAAACAGAGAGATAAAGGACTTACAGAAGGGTTGGGAGGAGAAGGAAAGGGTTTGGAGGGTTTATCAGAAATAGGGTTGAGCAAGCCAGTAGTGATATCAGTCACAAAGTGTGCAGCTTTGCTCCGAAGACTCCGTGGCCTACCCATTCTTCTCTATAATCTGCTTTTGATTCTGCTTCTGATTCTGCTCTTGTTGTTATATAGGAACGATCGAATTCAATGCCCACAAATGGTTACTCATATCCTAAGAACTATTGGGGAGAAATATTTGGGATTCTGCTAGTTAAGATTGTCTGAATTTTCTGTTTTTGATTTTTTTTTATTTTCTATTTTTGATCTGGAGTTAGGTCCAAGCAGGAAGAAAGCTTTGTTTGGAAGAAAGAGAAGAGTGAGGTCAAAGCTACTGTCTTTTCTAGCTTTGTTGTCAAAGTTCAAAAAAACACCGGGAGAAATTAAGCGGTGGAATTATTGTTTGGAGATTTACTGTTTAAACGAAGTTTAATCGGTAATTAGGCGAATTATTTTATATATATATTTAATTAATTATATATTTATATGATATATTATTATATGAATAATAAAGAAAATATTATGAAGAAATATCATAAAAAATTCAAAATACAATGTCTCAAAATTAATATCATCAAACGATTGCTAAAAAGTTCAAATTCAAATGAAAGCACACAAAAAGAAAACGTTTTCAAGTGAAATGATCACTCAAAAGTGTCAAACTCAAATGTGTCATCATACTCATTGGTTCTTTCAACTTCGGTATCATCTTCGGACTCTTCAACATCATCATCAAGTTCTCTTATTGTTTCTTCTTCAACACTATCATCTCTAACCGAAAAATCAGACTCAAGATCTTCATCTTCATCATTAACATTTTCAAGTAGCCATTTTTGTGTCTTCTTAGTATCATTAGCAAGAAGTAGATCTCTTGCTTTCTTCTTGTTAAAGATTTTAGCATTAAATTGCACAAAAACAAGATTGTTCAATCTTGTTGGACCAAGTCAATTTTTTTTTTTGTATGCACCTAAAATAAATAAAAATCATATGACTTACCTTTATAACTTTATTCATTATAACTAATTCTAAACCAAATACATGAAAGTAAAGAAACTACTTACTCCTTCAAAAGTGCTCTAATTTCTCTAGCAACCAAATGAACTTGTAGTCAAAGAGAGAATCTTTATAGCCATTTTTTACAATCTAAGTGCACCACCTCCATATTTGCACCACCATGTAACTAAAGAGGTAAAAACACAATGAATAAGCAATGAATATAATCATCATTTGATCATTTCATACTAACTCAATAAGTGAATAAGAAAATAACAATTTACTTACCCGGATCTTTAGTTTCACCAATCTTTTTCCATGCCCTTTCGGCAAAAACATTTCCAAACTTCCATTTTTTCAATTTATAATTTGGCAACTCTACATTCAACACTTGATCTTGTTCTTCGACATCATCAGAAAAGAAGATGGGTACAACTTCAAAAAAAGCATCCATGATAGGAGCGGGAAGAAGATTACTAGTGCTTGGAAGCTTATAGAAATAGTAAGGGTTCAAGTGATAACCCGCCAAATGCAATGAACAATCCATTATTCCACTACCTTTCCTTTTAATTGCATTTAGGATATGATCAATATAAAGCGCTTGACCGTTGAACACACCTTTGATATCTTCCTTTTCTTGTTGCAATTCTCCTTACACAAATCTCATTGAGGGTGCGTCTCCATCAACAATGCGTAGCACCTTAACTAGAGGAGAAAATACTCTCAAACAAGTTGAAACACTACCCCTAAAATTAGAACTCACGATGTTATTATAAGCGGCTTTCCCTTTTTTCATCTTGGAGTATTATCATTTATCCCAATCATCAATAGTAATCATAGCCTTCAATTCAACTCTCTTCTCATATAAGCTTTGCAAAGACAGGAAAGAAGATGCAAACCTAGTAGCTCCCATCCTCACTAAATCTTGCTCACCTGTGCTCTTTCTCATCATTGTCAACGTCTTGTGATGTGCATTTTCAATGACACTTTTGAATCTTGGTTGGTTGCCAATATCTTTGAGCATAAGGTTGATGATGTGAGTGGCACATGAAGTCCAAAATACATTTGGCATCTTCACCTTCAACAAATCTGCCGTCGCCATGTTGTTAGAAGCATTGTCCGTCACAACGTGAACCACACATTGGGGCACAATATTTTCTATGTACTCATCAACGTACTCAAAAATAAATTTTCCAGTGTGCGCATCTCCTGAAGCTTCCTTGGAAGAATCAAAGACAACACCTTCTTTTCTATGGACATATAGATTCATAATACTTCTTCTTTTCTGATCGCTCCATGCATCGGTCATGAGAGAACAACTATTTTTAGTCCACTCTTCTTCATGCTTCTTGAGTAACTCTTTTGTTCTAGAAACCTCTTCCTTCAACAATGCATCTCTTAGTTGGTATTGGCTTGAAAGTTTGTATCCCGGGCCAAATTTGTTAGTTATATTACACTAAATCCCTGATTAGAGACTGATTAAGTTCACTTAGCTTAGCTAGCTCATGCTGTATAGGATCCACACACATGTCCTTATCTCCACCAGTATATATATATATATATATATATATATACACACACACACACTCACGCTTCTGTACTGTGTAATTAACTTTCTTCCGTAATACTCACGCTTTCTGCATTTTCAGTAATACAAGAAATAGCTCTGGTTTTCTCTCAATGTTTTCATGGTATCAGGAGCCTTGGTCAGTCTGATTCTCTATTTTCTGGTCATCGTCTCCGGCGAACTAGTGTTGCGGTGGTCAAGGGTTTGTACTATGGTGGTTTGCTCCAATTTTTAGCTAAGTCCCTAAGCTCGTTCTTGCATTTTGGTTGTGGTTTGGTATTTCATATGTTCTGTTGAAGTTGTTTGGTAGCATTGAAGCTTTGGTTTGTGTTTCTGTATCTAGTGGTGTGCATATTGTGTGATTTGGTGTAGTAAATCTCAGTAGATCTGATTTTCTTTATTGCTGCTGCAATCAATTGTGAAATCATGTCGAACTTTGAAAATGTTACTCAAACCACTGTGTTTCTTCCTAATGTACTGTTGGATGAGTCGAACTATCCTGCTTGGTCATTTAGGCTTGAGTCATTTCTAGAGGCTCAGAGGTTGATGGGATTTGTTGATGGAAGTATACCATGTCCACCACAGTTTGAGGATTCTGAGGATGGAACTCGCACCTTATCTAGTGCTTATGTGGCTTGGAGAGCTCAGGATCAGAGTATTGTTCATATGATAGGTCAAACCCTAGGTACTCCTGCTATGTCTTGTGTTGTAGGTAGTAAATCTGCTAAGGAACTTTGGTTTAATCTCAAGGAGAAGTTTGCTGCAGCTAATAGGCAGAATATACTACAACTTAAGACTAATTTGCAGAATATTACCATGGGCAGTGATAGCATTGAGGTTTATCTAGATAGGATTAAGGCAGGTAGGGATTCATTGCATACAGTTGGTGCTAGTTTGGATGATGAGGATGTGGTGGTGATAGTGCTTAAGGATCTCCCTTCTCAGTATGCTGCAATTAAGACAGTACTTAGAGCACAGTTTACCTCATGCTCATTTGCTCAACTGAAAACTCTTCTTAAGGCTACAGAAGTTGACATTGCATCTGAATATGTCACAGCTCCTCTTCTGTTTAATGCCATGATAGCTCAGAGCACACCTGTACAAACTCATACATTTGTGGAAGCACATGCTACACCATATAACTCATTAGTTCCTAGCTCTCAATCCTTATCTACTACACCACAATCCAATACACTACATATACATCCTCCTAGTTTTGGTCCCTCACCAGTGTTTGGCTCCTTGTCTCAACCTCCTAGTGTGACGACCCGGACCAGAATCAGCAGTATGATAAGCTTGATCGATGAGTTACTGCATAGTCGCAGTTGTCCGACGGTTATTGGAATCGCCGAGCTTATTAACGACTTAATTGTTGGCCGAGAATTGGAGCTGGGTCTCTTCTCGAGAGTCGTTCTATATGTGATTACGAGTTCGTGGGCGGTTCCGGATCGTTATTTGAACGACCGAAGAATTAGTTATGAATATTTGAAGTTCAGATTTAAATGGTGGGCTACTTAACGACTAAATTATTGGACGGGAATTTGGTTTCGGCTTCTTCACGGAAGTTGTTCAGAATTTAATTTCGAGTTTGTGGGAACTTTCGGAGCATGATTTTGAGTTACGGAGTTTAAGTTGCGAATATTTTTGTTTGTTGAATAATTAGTCGATTTAATATGTGTTGGTTTGAAGGGTTGATTTTTTATCCGTTTGGCCGATGTGTTTGACTTTGGGTGATATTGGAAGAGTATGTCGAGACGAGTTCGTGGCCATGAGATTTATCGGAATCGGAATTACGACGAAGGAGTTACGTGTGTTCAAAGTTCGTCGAAATGGATAATTACGAAGTTTCCTAATCGGGAAAGGCTATATATAGTAACTTGCTATTTTGGGCAGGTGGGAAACTTTCCATTATGAGGGTTGACCGAGTTGACTGGGTCAACTCGGTGGGAGAGAGTTAATGCGACGGCATCCACGGTGGCTCGCGGTGGCGATCGATTCCGGCCACCCCGTGGGAGGGGGTTGGTCCCGTTGGACGCGCCTCGGTCCCCTCTACCCCTCTACGGTCACCGTTGACGGCGAGGCTCGCCGGAGAAGGTGAGAAATCTGGCCAAAATTTATGAATTTTTGGTGATTTCGGGTTCCATAATTTACACCGATTTGAGCTGCAATTTTGGATGGGCTTTGTTGCTCTCATCCTCTTGAAGCTACTGTGTGAATTTGAAGCTCTAATTTTGCTTGAATTTGGAGAATTTTGGATTGGAAAATTTGTGTACAATTCGGTTTATCGTGAAATTGACCTAGCTAGAGTGAGAATTGGCCTTTGGTGCAGTTGACAAAGTTGCTCAGTGGGTGGTTTTGCATGGAATAGGGGTAGCCCCACCGTGAAATTCTTCGGCCGGCGGCGGCACCGCCGTGGACGGCAGTCAACGGCGGCGGTCAACGGTCAAAGTTGACTTTTTGGACTTTCGGCAAGTTGCATGTCGTTTGACTCGAAATCGCGCCCCGATCGCAGTGGGGAGGTTCGTTTTTCGAATTGAGCGTCCAAACGTAAGCGAGGTATTGTGGTATGATTTCCGGATTTCCGACAGTTTGTCGTGATCGGATTACGTGTTACCGAGAACTGTGGTTTCTCGTGATTTGTTTTGAATTGTCGAATTATGTTTGTGAGAATTGGATATTATGATTATTCAGGTGTTCGTGATCGTTTGTTTGGCGAGGGACTTTCCGCCGGATCACGGGTTAACGCGATATGCGTTACGCCAGACTGTGAGTGGACAAGTTTCTATTTTTACTGTTGATTTTGCGAGTTCGTGGATTTATTGATTTCCGTATTTAATTATACGATGATTGTGATATATGTTATTTTTGGAGGTATGTTATTATGTGTTATTGGTGATGGCATTTATTGCATCGATGCTACCAGAGTTGAGAGATTCCTCTGGCCCAGAGTTGAGAGATTCCTCTGAAGCAGGGTTGAGAGATTCCCCTGAGTGCCGCTAGGGTTGAGAGGTCCCCTGGTCTATCACCGTCAGGTTTGAGTGATTCACCTGACGTCGGGTTTGAGAGGTCGCCCGACAACCTCCATATATATATGTGTTGTTGTTGTTGTTGTGTTTTCCGAACTCGCACTGTTTTACATTGAGTATGTATATAAACTGGTGAAAGGCATATGTTTATTTTCGTCCACTCACTCTAACGATTTTATTTGCCTTTCCCCTGGGCTTTTCGGTTTCCGTGCCCAGTTTGCAGTTCGGACTCTGGTGTCGCACGTCGTGGTCGGAGGCATAGTGCTCGAGCTACTTTGTTTCTTCCAGTAGGTTTATTGTTCTACCTACTGTGGTATACGTATATGATTATGTATTAGTAGTCGCTCTGAGCTTCCTATTGTACTTGTTATACGATTTTACTCCGGATGTTCCGTAAAGTACATATATATTTACTACTTTACGTTATTGTTGATATATTGAGAAATCCGGATGGGATTGGTGCCCACGGTTTGCTTTTTGTGGCATAGGACGAAGTGTGTTTTCCGCGTGCAGATTAAGGTAATTCCACGCTAGTAACGAAACTCTGCCCAAATTTCGGAAAATTTTTGTTGGTTTGTGTTTTCGAAGGGGTTCGATTCCGGTTTAGGTAGCTAAATCGGGGTTGGGTCCTTTCAGCTTGGTATCAGAGCATTAGGTTGTCAGGTTCTGTAGACTTCTGTAGTCGTGTTTACTTAGGGTATTTGAGTTGATACAGCATGACTGGAGTGATGACCTGACTGGCCAGCGGTACTCATCAATACTTCGGGTGTTGTATGTCCTCAAATATCTGCGGTTTCATGATTACGTTCCACTTGTTGTGAACGATGTTTTATTCATTAGGATGCCTCCTGACGTGCTTTCCGTGTCGTTTCGGTTGTGGATCCTATTGAGGATCAGTCGACGCGCGATTTGCCAGAGAACAGTGGATTGTAATGAGTATTCAGAGTTCAGTGAATTGTGTGGCACGGTTTGCCTGGTTATTGTGTGAGTACCGGTTGTGACTCCATGGCCTACATTCAGGGTGATGTTTACACGGTAATGGTTTAATCAGGTTATCCAGCGATCGAATGTGGAGTGGTTACCCACCTGAGGCAGAGATGCATTATCCACATGTTCGTTTCCGGTTGCACGTGTTATGTGGCTTCAGAGGAAGCAGTGCACGAGGTTCGAGATGAGTTTGAACCTGGCCATCAGAGAGAGTCTGATTGTTATGCCTCGAGATTGCCGTGAGGAGCTTAGTGTGTTGCACTCAGTGGCGAGGCTATCGAGAAGGAAAGGTGTACGCGGTTTTCGATTTGATGATTTGAGGAAAGTGGACTTAGTCGAGATTTTGATGAGGTTGAATTCCGACACTTCGAGATTAGTGACTTCATCAGATTGTGACATTTTCGATTATGTTGAGGATTCTCTGCTGGTCCGTTTGGCGATGACGGAGATCACAGAGTAGCGGATTTGCTCCTGTGGCATGAGTTTGGGCGATCGTTGGTGATCCTTTCACGCAGCAGGTGTTGCGGTGACTTGTGTTCGTGGAACACTCTCAGTTGATATTTCGGTGGCCAGGAGGGTCACGTTACGAGGGAGTGCCTCAACTAGCTGTACGTGTATGCAGTTCGACAGCTCAGAGTTTACGAGGAGATCCTCATGTTGTTCCTGCAGTTTGATCAATGTATCCTTTTGATGAGTTATTCAGCAATGTCGCTATTGATGTGGGCGGCTAGATTAAGCATGTTGGAGTCCATGCTGTAACCTTGTGTGAGGACAGACTTTTCTCCGAGGTTACTGTTGCTTGATATCCATGACTATTGTACCTGCATCTCCACTTCCGAGCTGTTGGAGAGTGTTGCATCCATCCGGAGGTGGCGAGATCTTTGTTGGAGGATATGGGTTAGCCTTGGATTTGTTATAGTTGGACATTGTGGTTTTGGTGTGATGGTGAGTATGGATTTATTGACGATGCATTTGGCTGTGTTCGAGTACCTCGAGAAGGAGGTTGTGTTTCGACGACCAGATTTCCCCGAGATGCTGTTTCGTGGTGATGGTTGAGCGGATGGTGGAGACGAGTTGTGTTGTATGCTTAGCTCATGTTGTGGATACTACGGTTGCTGTGCCCGACATTGGAGACATTGAGATGGTTCCCGAGTTTCCAGGTGTATTTCGGAGGAGTTACCAGGTGTTCCTCCAGTTCGGGAGATTGACTACACCATTGAGTTTGTACTGGGCGCTGGACTCATTTTATCGACATCTTGTCGTTTGGAGCCAGCGGAGCTAATGGAGCTACAGTTTCGACTCCAGGAGTTGCTGGAGGAGGTTTCAGAAGATTTCAGACGACCCTGCGAATTTATGTGATGTGCTCGTGCATTGTGTGTACGGAGGATGGACGGTTTGACGTGGTGGTGCGTTAACTACCGGAAGCCTGATTCGCTTCAGAGGAGAGTGAGTATCCTCCGCTTTGGATTGACGATTGGGTTGTTCAGCTCGTGAGAGATTCAGTCGTGTCGGAGATTGATTTCGGGACCGGATACCATCAGTTGTGGTTCGGTGAATCAGTTGTGGCTATGTTAGCTTTCGGATCTCGGTGCGGGCATCAGGAGTTTTTGGTCACGCTGTTTGGTTGACCAATGCCCCGTAGATCGTGTGGACTTGATGGACCATGTGTTCAGACGGTTTCTGGACGATTTGTGGTCATGTTCGTTGGCAATGTCCTGATGTACTCCGAGAGTGTGGACCAGTACCTGGAGCAGTTGCGAGCGGTTTTGTGGACTTCGCGAGACGATTAGCCGTTTGTGAAGTTCAGTTAGTGTGAGTTTTGGCCGATTATCGTAAAGATTTTGGGTTGTGTGATACTAGCCGAGGGAGTTGGCGTGGGTCCTGACCAGTTAGAAGCCGTGTTGATTTGGAGTTTGCCCTACTATTGTACCTGAGATCAGAGATCTCTTTGGTTTGGCAAGCTATTACCAACGGCTTTGTGCAGGATTTTCCCGGATTGCCCCTCTACCTTTCGGATTGACGAAGAAGGCGTCAAGTTCGAGTGGTTCGATGCACGCGAGGAGAGTTACTTACTCCTGCGGGACGGTTGACCGTTGCTTCGGTTTTGACCTTACCTGACGATCGTGATGAGTTCGTGGTCGTGGGTTATGGCGATGCATTGAGGTTTGAATTTGGTTGTGTTTTGACGCTGTGTAGCAGAGCAATGGCTCTTGGTTCTAAGCAGTGGAACTTTGTGTAGTTGCATATCCTGTGTGTGATTGGGATGTAGCTGTCCTTGTGTTAGCATCAGAGAGTTTGAGACGCTACTGCTATGGCGTGCAGAGCGGTGTAGGTTGTACACTGATCATTTGAGTTTTATCCACTTGCATTCTCGGCCAGATTTGGGCTTGAGGCAGTGTAGATGGATGGGGTCGACTCACGACAAGGGCTGCACCTTTGAGTTTGTTCGGGGAAGGTTAGAGGTTGTACTTTGATCATACATCTGGGATGTTGTTACTGATGCATTCAGTCGAGAGTCAGGAGCTTCAGTGTTTCATGTGTGTGTGGCTCGAGTTTCCGTGTTAACCGAGTTACGAGCTACGGGAGATGAGTTCGAGTGTGAGGATGTTGGGGCTCGTGGTTTCGCGCGCATTTGGCGCCAGTAATGCAGAAATGTATCAGATACTTCGAGTTTATTACTCGTGACGCAACATGAAGAGCAATGTAGCAGGTTGTGTGTGCAGATGCCACATTTGTTGACTAGCGATGGCTAGGAGGCAGAGACTTGCCGAGATGTGTCAGCCATTTGAGATTTCCGGTTAGACGTGGCGATTGTTGCTGTGATCTTGTGTGTGTGTGATTGTATGCACTTGGGTTTGTGATACCAGTTGTCAGACCATTGTGGATCGTCTGACGTACTTAGTACATTTTCTTGTGCATTCGGAGATGATTTCAGTGGCAGGAAGTCATGGCTGTGTTTGATGGAGGTTGTCCATCTACGTGGTGTACCTGTGTCCCAGTTCGCCGATCGAGGTAGTCAGCTACGACAGAGTGTTGGCGAGCTTTGCAGCGAGCATTGGGGACCAGATTATGAGTTAGTACCGGTTCTTATCCTCGGATTGGCGAGCGATCTTTGAGGACTATTCAGACCTTGGAGGGCATATTGTGGACCTCGGTATTGCAGTTCCGAAGGATTCGGGACCAGCAGTTTCAGCTGTTCGAGATTGCTTGCAGTACCAGTTGTGGATCACTGTGATTTTGTTGTTACGTGTTGTCGTTTGTGGACGATGTTGTACTTCATTGTGTTGGAGTGAGTTTGGTTTGAATTTGAGTTGATGTTTGATTCTGATCTTGTGGAATGTGTTACCACAGACTGTCAGGTTCGCGGTAACGAGATGATAATTGCTTGAATTCGATGGTTATGCTGTGTTGATGTGTGTAGACTGAGTTGTGGTTTGCCTTGTGGTTTTGATCCGTAAGGGTCGTAGGCGAGTTTGTGTTATGCCGTATGATTCGGCATCGCCTATATTGGCTTTTATGTGTGTTGTGTTCCGTGTTGTGGAACTGTGTTTCAGGTTTGTTATGTGTTGTGTACCCTATCTGTTCCTTATGTAGGAACACTTGGCGATTGTGTAAGACAGTTCAGATTTGTGATTTGAGGGTACAGGGATTCCAGCACGGAATTATCTCCTATTGTGGAGTTTGTGATCAGAGTTGTTCAGTTGAGATTGCCGTTGATGAGTTGAGCAGTATGCAGAGGCAGTGGTCCTACCTTGTAGTCGGCAGACTAGGAAATTTTGAGGTCGAAATTTTTCTAAGGGGGGTGGATTTGTGACGACCCAGACCAGAATCAGCAGTATGATCAGCTTGATCGATGAGTTACTGCATAGTCGCAGTTGTCCGACGGTTATTGGAATCGCCGAGCTTATTAACGACTTAATTGTTGGCCGAGAATTGGAGCTGGGTCTCTTCTCGAGAGTCGTTCTATATGTGATTACGAGTTCGTGGACGGTTCCGGATCGTTATTTGAACGACCGAAGAATTAGTTATGAATATTTGAAGTTCAGATTTAAATGGTGGGCTACTTAACGACTAAATTATCGGACGGGAATTTGGTTTCGGCTTCTTCACGGAAGTTGTTCAGAATTTAATTTCGAGTTTGTGGGAACTTCCGGAGCATGATTTTGAGTTACGGAGTTTAAGTTGCGAATATTTTTGTTTGTTGAATAATTAGTCGATTTAATATGTGTTGGTTTGAAGGGTTGATTTTTTATCCGTTTGGCCGATGTGTTTGACTTTGGGTGATATTGGAAGAGTATGTCGAGACGAGTTCGTGGCCATGAGATTTATCGGAATCGGAATTACGACGAAGGAGTTACGTGTGTTCAAAGTTCGTCGAAATGGATAATTACGAAGTTTCCTAATCGGGAAATGCTATATATAGTAACCTACTATTTTGGGCAGGTGGGAGACTTTCCATTATGAGGGTTGACCGAGCTGACTGGGTCAACTCGGTGGGAGAGAGTTAATGCGACGGCATCCACGGTGGCTCGCGGTGGCGATCGATTCCGGCCACCCCGTGGGACGGGGTTGGTCCCGTTGGACGCGCCTTGGTCCCCTCTACCCCTCTACGGTCACCGTTGACGGCGAGGCTCGCCGGAGAAGGTGAGAAATCCGGCCAAAATTTATGAATTTTTGGTGATTTCGGGTTCCATAATTTACACCGATTTGAGCTGCAATTTTGGATGGGCTTTGTTGCTCTCATCCTCTTGAAGCTACTGTGTGAATTTGAAGCTCTAATTTTGCTTGAATTTGGAGAATTTTGGATTGGAAAATTTGTGTACAATTCGGTTTATCGTGAAATTGACCTAGCTAGAGTGAGAATTGGCCTTTGGTGCAGTTGACAAAGTTGCTCAGTGGGTGGTTTTGCATGGAATAGGGGTAGCCCCGCCGTGAAATTCTTCGGCCGGCGGCGGCACCACCGTGGACGGCGGTCAACGGCGGCGGTCAACGGTCAAAGTTGACTTTTTGGACTTTCGGCAAGTTGCATGTCGTTTGACTCGAAATCGCGTCTCGATCGCAGTGGGGTGGTTCGTTTTTCGAATTGAGCGTCCAAACGTAAGCGAGGTATTGTGGTATGATTTCCGGATTTCCGACAGTTTGTCGTGATCGGATTACGTGTTACCGAGAACTGTGGTTTCTCGTGATTTGTTTTGAATTGTCGAATTATGTTTGTGAGAATTGGATATTATGATTATTCAGGTGTTCGTGATCGTTTGTTTGGCGAGGGACTTTCCGCCGGATCACGGGTTAACGCGATATGCGTTACGCCAGACTGTGAGTGGACAAGTTTCTATTTTTACTGTTGATTTTGCGAGTTCGTGGATTTATTGATTTCCGTATTTAATTATACGATGATTGTGATATATGTTATTTTCGGAGGTATGTTATTATGTGTTATTGGTGATGGCATTTATTGCATCGATGCTACCTGAGTTGAGAGATTCCTCTGGCCCAGAGTTGAGAGATTCCTCTGAAGCAGGGTTGAGAGATTCCCCTGAGTGCCGCTAGGGTTGAGAGGTCCCCTGGTCTATCACCGTCAGGTTTGAGCGATTCACCTGACGTCGGGTTTGAGAGGTCGCCCGACAACCTCCATATATATATGTGTTGTTGTTGTTGTTGTGTTTTCCGAACTCGCACTGTTTTACATTGAGTATGTATATAAACTGGTGAAAGGCATATGTTTATTTTCGTCCACTCACTCTAACGATTTTATTTGCCTTTCCCCTGGGCTTTTCGGTTTCCGTGCCCAGTTTGCAGTTCGGACTCTGGTGTCGCACGTCGTGGTCGGAGGCATAGTGCTCGAGCTACTTTGTTTCTTCCAGTAGGTTTATTGTTCTACCTACTGTGATATACGTATATGATTATGTATTAGTAGTCGCTCTGAGCTTCCTATTGTACTTGTTATACGATTTTACTCCGGATGTTCCGTAAAGTACATATATATTTACTACTTTACGTTATTGTTGATATATTGAGAAATCCGGATGGGATTGGTGCCCACGGTTTGCTTTTTGTGGCATAGGACGAAGTGTGTTTTCCGCGTGCAGGTTAAGGTAATTCCACGCTAGTAACGAAACTCTGCCCAAATTTCGGAAAATTTTTGTTGGTTCGTGTTTTCGAAGGGGTTCGATTCCGGTTTAGGTAGCTAAATCGGGGTTGGGTCCTTTCACCTAGTCCTTCAAATCCTACTTCATATCATCCCCATTCTTCATCTCAAGGAGTTAATCTAAGAGCAATTTAGCTTGCCACTCAACTTTCTGGGTTTCTTGCTAATGTTGGACCTCACAACTCTGGTTTTAGAGGTAATTCTGGTGGTTTTGGCAACAGATCAGGCCAATTTTTAGGGAATAAATATGTGTGTCAACTATGTAGGAAGTCAGGTCACATTGCCAAGCATTGTAGAACCCTTGTAAATTACAATGTTCAGAGTGATGTCTTGGTCCAAGTACTGTGATATGTCAATACTGTGGAAGAGAAGGTCACACTGCTAACAGATACTTTCATATAAATGGTTTCCCACCTAGAAGGTAACAAAATGCTCACAGAGTGGTCAACAGAATACTCCAGCCTTACCAGCTACTTCACAATCTACTCTTAACACTCATATCAGTCCAGAATTGGCAAATGCTGTAGCTCTTTTGGCAGCTGCTTATCCTAATCAACCTCAAGCTCATCATGCAGCATTACTTACAGGTGCACAAACTTCTTCACCTCGTTTTGGCTTGCAGATTCAAGAGCAACCAACCACATGACCAATAATCCTCAGCTTCTCCACAATGTCACCACTTTTCCAGGTCATGAAACTGTTCAGATTGGTAATGGTGCTCAATTGGGTGTGACTCATACTAGTACTGCCTTGTTAGGCACTCTTAACCTTAAAAATGTCCTTCTTC
This sequence comes from Geum urbanum, assembly GCA_946800695.1. NCBI lineage: Eukaryota > Viridiplantae > Streptophyta > Magnoliopsida > Rosales > Rosaceae > Geum > Geum urbanum. Next base: position 33,430,911 of record OX327009.1, read on the forward strand.
TACCTGATCTTGCTACTCACTTGTTATCAGATTATCAACTATGTAAGGAAAATAATTGTGTTGTATGGTTTAATGAATATATGTGCATTATACAGGACAAGGTGCAGGGGAGAATTCTCTTCAAAGGCCTGAGTAATCATGGACTTTATCCCATACCTTGTGATCTGCCATTACAGCATTTCCAGTCTGAGAAGAATAAAGGCTTATCCAGTGTTCCTAAGGCTTCTGCTCGTCTAGGACAAGTAGTTAAACATAATCTGGGGCATCAGAGGTGTGGACATCCAGCAAATGCAGTGATTGAGACTACGTTAAATAAATGTAGAGTTTCAAGTAGCTCTACAAAATCTAATGATCATGTCTGTGAAGCCTGTCTTTTAGGAAATTTCAGTAAACTTGTGTTTCCTAATTTAGAATCTAAGTGTGTAAAACCTTTTGAGATGGTGCACTCTAATGTTTGAGGTCCTTCCCCTTGTCTATCTGTTGATGGTTACAGATACTATGTGCTTTTCATTGATGATTTCAGTAGATACATTTGGCTTTTTCCTATGAAATTAAAACATGAGATCTTTTCCTCCTTCAAACTGTTTCATGCTTAAGTTAAGAATTAATCTTCTACTGATATCAAAACCTTTAGAAGTGATGGAGGAGGTCAGTACATAAGTACTCAATTTAAACTGTATTTGAGTGAACATGGCATTCATCATCATGTCTCATGTCCCTACACTCCTTAGAAGAATGGTGTTTCTGAGAGGAAAAATAGACATGTTAGAGAAACTGCTGTAACATTACTTCAGCAGTCTCATCTTCCACCTAGTTTTTGGTATCACTCTTATGCTCATGCTACATACCTTATCAATAGGATGCCTAGACTGTCTCTCAAACACCAATCTCCTTATGAGAAACTCTTCGACAAAATTCCTTCTGTTGATACACTTAGAGTGTTTGGTTGTGCATGTTATCCACTTATGACTCCTTACAACACAAACAAACTTCAAGCTAAAAGTACACAGTGTATCTTTCTTGGCTATCCCTCTGGTTATAAAGGGTTTCTATGCTGTACAACTAGGAAGTATATCATTTCAAGACATGTGATATTTACTGAGGATATTTTTCCTATGACAAACTCAAGGGTCTGGTGACACCTTCTTTCAATACTGTTTCTAGCTCAGCTTCAACATTATGAGGTATCTTGCCTTATATGATCACTCAGTGGCCTTTTTTTTCTAGAGAATTCTCCTGCACCAGTCCTGCCTGCACTAGAGCATAATGATGCTCATTCAGGTCAGTCCACTTCTGATGTGAATTGTTCCTTACATTCTTAGCAAAATATTGATCATGTTGGTCACAGTTCAGTGAGTCATGGCAATACTTCTAGTTATGAGTATAATCATATTGCTGTTCCTAGTGTTTTTGGTGATAGTCACAGTGATTCTAGTGCTGTAAATGTTCCTTTTAGTCCTCATACTCACTCATAGGTCATTTTTGAGGAAAATAAAGGTTCAGTGAATGTTCATGCTAGTCCAGGTCAGGGTGTTTCAGTTACTATTGATTATACACCAGCTAAACCTCGTCATGAGATATCTGTATCCAATATTCTTCATCCAGTTGCAGGTTTAACTGATCCCACCTCTCTCAACAATCATGATATACTCACACGCAATAAGAGAGGTGTATCCAAGAAGAAGTGTTTTTTGTCAGCCTTAACTAGTCATTCTTCTAATTCTGTGGATAAAGAACCAATTGGGTACAAGTGTGCTTTAAAAATTTCAGTATGGAAATAGGCAATGCAAGAGGAGTATGATTCTTTAATGAAGCAAAACACATGGACTCTTGTACCTCTACCACCTGACAAGAATCTGGTCTCTTGCAAATGGATATACAAAATCAAGAGACATGTTGATGGCACCATTGCCAGGCATAAAGCCAGACTCGTTGCAAGAAGTTTTAGCAAGGAGTATGGCATAGATTATGAGGAGACATTCTCACCAGTTGTAAGACACACCACTGTAAGACTGATACTTGCTCTTGCTGCTTCTTTTGGATGGCATCTTCATCAACTTGATGTAAAGAATGCATTTTTGAATGGTACATTAACTGAGGAAGTCTACATGTCTCAACCAAGTGGATTTGAAGATCCTAATATGCCTTTTCATGTCTGTAAATTGCAAAAATCTTTGTATGGTCTCAAACAAGCTCCTAGAGCTTGGAATGAGAGGTTTACACAGTTTCTTCCTAGTCTTGGGTTCGAATCCTCTCATGTTGATCCCTCATTATTTTTAAAGATTACTTCTAGCTCCAAGATCTACTTACTACTATATGTTGATGATATTATTCTCAAGGGTGATAGTGAGAGTCTTATATCAGAGATCAAAGCTGCACTTAGAGCTGAGTTCGAAATGACTGACATGGGGCTGCAGAAGTACTTCTTAGGATTAGAAATTAAGTATTTCAAGGAAAGGTTGTTCCTCTCCCAACATAAGTATGCTCGAGATCTGATACACAAAGCTGGTTTGGATGATTGTCATACACATCTCACACCATGTCAATCTGGTGTGAAGCTTTTGAGGGACAGTGGTGTTCCATTGCAATCTAGTGATGTTCCTCACTTCAGAACCCTGGTTGGTTGTCTTCAATATCTAACTTTCACTAGACCAGATATAGCATTTGTTGTTAATAATGTGTGTCAATTTCTACAGTCACCAACTCAAGACCATCTCAATGCAGTTAAGAGAATTATGAGATATATTAAAGGCACATGTGAAACAGGTATTTTGTTCAAAAGATCTTCAAATGTTTCTATTCCTCAAGTAACTATACAAGCTCATTGTGAGGTAGATCTCCAAGCATTTTGTGATGCTGATTAGGCTGGAGATCCCAATGACAGACGATCTACTATTGGTTTTGTTGTCTTGTTAAATCAAATGCCAGTGTCTTGGTGTAGCCGAAAGCAGCATGCTGTATCACGATCATCCACAAAGGCAGAATATATAAGCATGGCAGACACTACATGTGAACTTCAGTGACTCAAACACTTGTTACAGGATCTACACATCCCTCTAAGTTCTACTCCAGTTCTGTACTGTGACAACATTTCAGCCTTGGCATTGGCCTCAAATCCTGTTCAGCACTCGAAGATGAAGCATGTTGAAGTTGATGTTCACTTCACTCGTGACAAGATCAAAGATGGTTCCATCAAACTTTAATTTGTTTCATCTTAAGAACAACTTGCAGACCTCTTTACAAAGGGTTTCTGTTCACCTCAGCACATGTACTTAAGTCACAGCTTGATGCTTCAGCCACCACCACCATCAAGCTGAGGAGGAGTGTTAGTTATATTACACTAAATCCCTGATTAAATCCTTGATTAGAGACTGATTAAGTTCACTTAGCTTTGATAGCTCATGCTGTATAGGATCCACACGCGTGTCCTTATCTCCACCAGTATATATATATAATATATATATATATATACTGTACTGTGTAATTAACTTTCTTCCGTAATACTCGCGCTTTCTGCATTTTCAGTAATACAAGAAATAGCTCTGGTTTTCTCTCAATGTTTTCAAAATTGACCAACAGGTTCTACAAACCTCAAGAAGCTTTCACAATCAATAGCATTAAAAGCTACACCGGCTTCATACATCCATCTAGCCAAAAATTGATGCACATCTTGTGTTCTTTCTTTGAAAAGTGCTTCATTAATATTTAGTTGCTGCATCTTTGTTTGTTGACCTTTAGCTAACAAGGAATCTGAATCAATTGGGTTGGCAAACCTATCCACAGGACCAAGAGAGTACGCATTTGATGCCTTTGATGAGTTTGATCTTTGCCCTTCAACTACATCTTCTTCATCAAGTTGAACTTATTCTGTTACTTCTCTTTCATGCACTTTTTTTTTGTTTCTTCTTGTTCTTCACTTCTTCAAGTGCCGCTAAAACTTTGGCTTTATCACTATCCAAAGCTTTTGGACACTTAGACACATTTGCATCGATGAGCAATGTGTTGCTTCAATCTATATATGCCGGAGTTTGAAACATGTTCACACAACAAGCACTTGACTTTATCCTTCTTGTTCGGATCAATCAACTCCGCATATTCCATCAAATATCATTTGAATTACGACTTCAAAGGCATGGAAGGAGTTTCTGACATTGCAACGGATGCAGACGAAGAAGATATTGGATTCGGATTACTTGCAATTTCACCTAATTCAAAAATCACAACCACATTCACAATCACATTAACTAAAGTACTAAACTAAAACTAACCAAACCAAACTTTTGTTGCTTCTCATGCCATTCTTGACTAAAGTATATGCATCCAATCAAAATGTTTGTTTTTATGTCATACACAGAAATCAGAATCACATCTTTATCACACTGTCATACACATGGCTCTCCATATATAATCTTTCTATAAGATTAGGTAATGTATAACCTAGCTACTTTTAATCAGCGTGTTTTTGGTTATGATATGCATGTGTGGATGTTGTACCTTTTGATGTACTATATAAGTTGAAGAACATGCAAACCCAGAATGACAATCTAAAGCCAAATCGAAGAACAACAAACCCTTGAATTTGTTCAAAACTCATAAATAGTACAGACTATAGAGCTATTCAATCAAGGAAATGCATCACATTTATAGAAATCGAACCAATCAGATATAAATCAACACATTAACCAGAAGTCACAAAGCATCAGATTGGGTATTTAGGTTACAAAGCATACAAATCAACACTCTCAAACTCATCAAATTAAAGTCATTAAACCTATTACATAATCAATCATTCAATCTCAAACCATCTGATTGGGTTCTGATCATCAATAAAAAAACTCAATCTCAAACCATCAGTGAAAATAGAAAGGAAGAGGTTATGTCGTTTTGACCTGCAATATGGCGAGCGGCGACGGGGAGTGCTTGAGTTCTTGGTGTTCTGCATTCAGTGCTTTGACGTTTCAGTTTTGGGTGATTGAGTTTTGGGTTTTTTGCGATTGGTTTTGTATTTTAGATTTTTTGGTGTTAAAAAAAAGAAGGAAAAAATCGATTAGTCGCCGCTTTTCCGCCGTTTAGTCGCTAGTCGGCCGCCTAATTGCCAATTAGTCGACTCCCGCCTAACTACCCTTCCCAGGACCAAAATTACGCTTTGACATGATTTTTTCCGATTAGTTGGCGCTTAGGCGGCCGTTTTTTAGAACAGTGGGCAAGGCTGCAGGGGTCATCCAACTAAGTTGCGCTCCAAATTTGGTTACAAAAATAATACAGTCAATACTATAGACAATATTTCTAAAATTTGAGTGATGAAGGTCAACGAGGACTTCATGGTCCAATGGATAAGGTGCTAGGCTACGAAACCAAAGATTCTAGGTTGGATCCCCACTGAAGTGATTTCTCTTAATTTGTAGACAAATTTATTTTGAAAATTAAGCGTCTATTTATGTCTTTAGTCGTCTAAGTAGCATCTAAGATGAGGAAATATTTTTTTTTAATTACTTAGACGACGAAAAATCTTCTGTCATTTAAGTTATAACACCTAGACGACGAATAATGAAACAGATTCGTTGTCTTAGTGACCGATCTTAGACGACGAATATCGTACTTTCATCATCTAACAGTTCAGACGACAAAAAAGTTTTTCCGTCGTCTAAATATTCTTCTTAACCATTCGTCTTCAAATAGTTTTCTACAAGACGACAAAATCTTCTAGTTTCTTCGTCTAAGTTCAATTTTTTATTTTTTAATAATTGTTTCAAAAATAGAAATTGAATTAAATATTAAATATTAAATTAATAAAATATTCATTGAATATATTAATGTGTACATAAAACATGTATCGATCAAAACTAAACCCATAAATTATGAAACTAAATCAGGAGTATGGATCCCGCTGATTTCTCCACTGCTTGGATCGTCGTCATCGTGTCTAGGATCATGAGGTGGGACATTTGGCCGACACATGTGAAAGGACCCAATCCCGATTTAGCTCCCTAAACCGGAATCGAACCCCTTCGAAAACACGAACCAACAAAAACTTTTCGAAATTTTGGCAGAGTTTCGTTACTAGCGTGGAATTACCATTACCTGCACGTGGAAAATACACTTCATCCTATGCCACAAAAAGCAAACCGTGGGCACCAATCCCATCCGGATTTCTCAATATCTCAATAGTAAAGTAAACAATACATATAATAGTATTTTACTGAAATCCGGTAATAAATCGTATAACATATACCACAGAAAGCTCAGAGCGACATCTAATACATAATCATATACGCATACCACAGTAGGTAGAACAATAAACCTACTGGATGAAACAAGATTGCTCGAGCACTATGCCTCCTACCACGACGTGCGACACCAGAGCCTAAACTGCAAACTGGGCACGAAAACCGAAAAGCCCAGGGGAAAGACATGAAACACGTTAGAGTGAGTGGACGAAAATAAATGTCTTTCACCAGTTAATATATATGTTTAAAATAACATATGCGAGTCCAGGTAAATAAAATATAACAAGTACACGAGGTAAAACCATAATCCTCCAGCGTACTGAGCATGCAAGTATAAGTCCCATGGGGTCACTCATGGACACACACCGTGCTAGTACAGTCCGAATCACGAGGTCCTTAGTCCCCGTGATTCTAAGCCGGAAATGGCCTCGGTTCAGGGGAAACGCCCCTCACCGGTCAGGTAGGGATAACGACGCCCCTTCTGGATGGCCTATCATCGGGGATCAACCGAGAGGCAAGTGTATCGATACAACAACGTAACCAAGACTGTACTCTGTGAAAACCAAATCATAAACAGTTCGATGCAAATGCATGAAACAACATATAGTGTATGCATATTCGTATACGTATATCCGTATAAATATAATCGTATAATCGTAAAACACATGCTCATGTAATCCGAAATCTCATACGCATGCTCAAATTCGTAAATCACATAAAAGACTTGCAATAATTTCGTGAAAAGAAATTGTCCACTCACAGACTGGCGTAACGCGTATCGCATTAACCCGTGATCCGGCGGAAAGTCCCTCGCCAAAACAACGATCACGAACGCCTGAATATTCACAAAGTCCATTATTCGATGTCATAATCTGAAAGGACCCAACCCCGATTTAGCTGCCTAAATCGGAATCGAACCCCTTCGAAAACACGAACCAACAAAAACCGTAAAAATTTTGGCAGAGTTTCGTTACTAGCGTGGAATTACCATTACCTGCACACGGAAAATACACTTCATCCTATGCCACAAAAAGCAAACCGTGGGCACCAATCCCATCCGGATTTCTCAATATATCAACAATAACGTAAAGTAGTAAATATATATGTACTTTACTGAAAATCCGGAGTAAAATCGTATAACATATACAATAGGAAGCTCAGAGCGACTTCTAATACATAATCGTATACGCATACCACAGTAGGTAGAACAATAAACCTACTGGATGAAACAAGATTGCTCGAGCACTATGCCTCCGACCACGACGTGTGACACCAGAGGCTGAACTGTAAACTGGGCACGGAAATCGAAAAGCCCAGGAGAAAAACAATAAACACGTTAGAGTGAGTGGACGAAAATAAATGTCTTTCACCAGTTAATATAGATGTTTAAAATAACATATGCGAGTCCAGGTAAATAAAAACAATATATGTAGTACACGAGGTAAAACCATAATCCTCCAGCGTACTGAGCATGCAAGTAAAAATCCCACGGGGTCACTCATGGACACACACCGTGCTAGTACAGTCCGAATCACGGGATCCCGGACCCACACGTGATTCCAAGCCAGAAAGGCCTCGGTTCCGGGGATATGCCCCTTGCCGGTCAGGTTGGGGTAACGCCCCGCCTGGGATGCATACCATCGGGGATCAGCCGAGAGGCTAAGTGTATCGATACAACAACGTAACCAAGACTGTACTCTGTGTAAACCAAATCATAAACAGTTCAATGCAAATGCATGAAACAGCATATAAGTGTATGTATACTCGTATACATATATTCGTATAAGTATAATCGTATAATCGTAAAACATATGCTCATGTAATCCATAATCTCAATACGCATGCTCAAGTTCGTAAATCACATAAAATACTCGCAAGAATTCCGTGAAAAGAAATTGTCCACTCACAGACTGGCGTAACGCGTATCGCGTTAACCCGTGATCCGGCGGAAAGTCCCTCGCCAAAAGAACGATCACGAACCCCTGAATATTCACAAAATCCATATCTCATAATCATAACTCGACATTTCAAAACAAATCACGAGAAACCACCGTTCTCGGAAACACGTAATCCAATCACGACAAATCGTCGAAAATCCATACATAACACCTCAATACCTCGCTTTACGTTCGGACGCTCAACTCGAAAAACGAACCTCCCCACTGCGATCGGAGCGCGATTTCGAGTCAAATGACATGCAACTTGTCAAAAGTCAAAAAGTCAACCCGTTGACCGTTGACCGCCGCCCACGGCGGCGCCACCGCTGACAGGAGAATTTCACGGCAGAGCAACCCCTATTCCACTCAAAATCATGCACTGAGCAACTTTGTCAACTGCACCGAAGTCCAATTCTCACTCTAACACATCCAATTTCATGTAAAACCGAATTGAAACATAAATTTCAAACCCAAAATTCTCCATCTACAAATCGAATTAGAACACCATGTTTATATGATTAGAATCACATTGAAGAGGGGTACAAAACCCAGTACCTCTTGAAGTTCAATTCGGCCGAAATCGGAGTTCACCATTAAACCCAAAAATCCCAAACTTTGGTCCATGAATTCTCTCTCCACCGTGAGCTCCACCACGTGAGGAGGACGGCACGGGGTCGAGGGCAACTCGGCGAGTCGGACGGAATAAGTCTCACACCCTCTGGTGGCCGGAAAAACACCGTCGCCGGCGAGGCCGTGAACGCCACCGTCAAGCTCCATTTCAACACGGTCAAACCAAGTTGACTGAGTCAACCAAAATCAATGCAACTTTGACTTTCCCTTTTAGGCAGGTTACTATTTAAAGTTTTCCCAAAAAGGAAACTTCATGCTTATCCATTTCGACAAACTTCAAACGCGCGTAACTTTCTCATCGTATATCCGATTCCGATAATTCTCGCGGCCACGAATTCAACTCGACATAATCTTCCATAATCACCCGAAGTCAAATACATCGACCAAACGGATAAAAAGTCAACTGTTCAACCAAACACACATTTAATCGACTAAACAACCATAATCGGAAATAATCACAACTAAATCTTCATAACTCAAAATCATGCTCCAGAAGTTCCCACGAGCTCGAAATTAAATTCTGAACAACTTCCGTGAAGAAGCCGAAACCAAATTCTCGCCTGGTAATTTAGTCGTTAAGTAGCCCACCATTTAAATCCATTTCCGTCGAAACTTCAAATATCCATAACTAATTCCTCGGTCGTCCAAATAACGATCTGAAACCGCCCACGAACTCGTCATCACAAGTACAACGACTCTCGAGAATAGACCCAGCTCCAATTCTCGGCCAACAATTTAGTCGTTAACAGCCTGACGATTCAAATAACTGTCGGACAACTCTGCGACTACGCACAAACTCATCGATCAAGTTGATCATACTGCTGATTCTGGTCCGGGTCATCACATAATCCGACAATACAAGACAAATCATGAGAAACCACCGTCCTCGGAAATACACAATTCGAACACGACAAATCGTCGAAAATCCATATATACCACCTCAATACCTCACTTTTCGTTCGGACGCTCAACTCGAAAAACAAACCTCCCCATTGCGATCGGGGCGCGATTTCGAGTCAAAAGACATGCAATTTGCCGATAGTCCAAAAAGTCAACCCGTTGACCGTTGACCGCCGCCGGACGTGAAATTTCACGGCGGAGTAGCACCAATTCCACTCAAAATCCTGCACTGAGCAACTTTGTCAACTGCACCGAAGTCCAATTCAAACTCTAACTCATCCAATTTCACGAAAAACCGAATTGTTCCACAAATTTTAAATCAAGAATTCTCCTTACACACATCAAATTGAAACTCCAAACCAACGTAGTTAGATTCGTGGAGGGAAGAGCTACAAAGCCCAATCCATATCATAGCTCAATTCAACCGAAATCCACAAACCCGAATAACCCCAATTTCTTACCGTTTCTTGACGGAAATTCAAGCCCCTCCGGTCAGCCATGCCGTCAACGGTGGCCGGAGACATTATCAGAGGACTGAGGCGAGTCGAGCAAGGCCTGCTCCGAGCCTTGGGGTGGCCGGAATGTGCACCACCGCCAAAGGCCGAGCACCACCGTCGAACACCCTCACTCACTTGCCAAAACTGGTCGGTCAACGCTTTAAATCCCAGGTTTGACTTTCCCAAAGGGGAAGGTCACAATAAATACTCATTTAAAAACTTTCCCAAAAAGGAAACCTCATAATTATCCATTTCGACGACTTCAAACGCGCGTAACTTTCTCGTCGTATATCCGATTCCGATAATTCTTGCGGCCACAAACTTGTCTCGACGTACTCTTCAATAATCACTGGAAGTCAAACATATCGGCCAAACGGATAAAAAGTCAACCCTTCGAACCAACACACATTAAATCGACTAAATAACCAACAATCGGAAATATTCACAACTAATTCTTCATAACTCAAAACAATGATCCGGAAGTTCCCACAAGCTCAAAATTAAATTCTGAACAACTTCCATGAAGAAGCCGAAACCAAATTCTCGTCCGACAATTTAGTCGCGAACAAACCTGCCATTTAAATCCGTTTCCGTCGAAACTTCAAATATTCATAACTAATTCCTTGGTCGTCCAAATAACGATCTGGAACCGCCCACGAACTCATAATCACATGTACTACGATTCTCGAGAAGAAACTCAGCTCCAATTCTCGGCCAATAATTAAGTCGCTAACGAGCCTGGCGATTCAAATAACTGTCGAACAACTGCGACTACGCAGTAACACATCGATCAAACTGATCATACTGCTGATTCTGGTCCGGGTCGTCACAAATCCACCCCCCTTAGAAAAATTTCGACCTCGAAATTTCCAAGTCTGTCGGCTAAACATAGAAACACTGCCTCTGCATACCGCTCAACTGCCCAGTGGTAATCTCAACTGAACGACTCTGGTAACCGTCTCCACAATAGGAGACAACTCCATGCTGAAATCCCTGTACCCACAAATCAAAAATCTGAACTGGCTCTACACAAGCGCCAAGTGTTCCTGCATAAGGAACAGACAGGGTACACAACACGTAACACATCTGAAACACAGTTTCGCCACAGGGAACATAACACAACAGCCAACACTACAGGCGATGCCGAACTATTCGGCACAAAACACACTCGCCTATGCCCACATATGGATCAAAACATCAAGGCAAATCACAATTCAGTTCACACATCAATATAACTCACACATTCATATCAGCATAGCTCGAACATCGAACTCGGGCAATAATCAACCCATTTCCGCTAATCTGACAGTCTGTGGTAACACATTCCACAAAGTCCGAATCAAATGTCAACTCAAACATCAAACCAAACTCGCTCCAACACTATGGAGTACAACATCGTCCTCAAAATGACGTCATGCAAAATCAATATCACAGTGATCAACAACTGGTACTGCATGCAATCTCAAACAACTGGAACTGCTGGTCCCAAATCCTCCGGAACTGTAATTCCGAGGTCCACAATATGCCCTCCAAGGTCTGAATAGTCCTCAAAGATCGCTCACCAATCTGAGGATAAGAACCGGTACTAACTAGTAATCTGGTCCCCAACGCTCGTTGCAAAGCTTTCTAATACACAGTCGCAGCTGATTATCTCGACCAGCAAACTGGGACACAGGTACATCCCGTAGATGGACAACCTCCGTCAAACTCAACTATACCAGCCTGCCACTGAAATCGTCACCGAAGGTACAAGAAAATGTACTAAATTCATCAAACGATCCACAAAGGCCTAACAACTGGTACCACAAACCAAAATGCACACAAACACACATAAAGTCACAGCGACAAACGCCACGTCCAACTGGAAATCTCAAATGGCTGATACATCGCAGCAAGTCTCCGCATCCGAGCCATGGCCAGCTGACAAATGTGGCATCTGCACACACATGTTGCGCACACATAAGCTGCTACATTCTTCTACAGATTGCGTCACGAGTAGTAAACTCGAAGTATCTGATGCATCTCCGCACCACTAGCGCCAAACGCGCGCAAAAACCACGAGCCTCAACACCATCATACTCGAACTCAGCTCTCGTAGCCCATAACTCGGCTAACACAGAAACTCGAGCCACACACACATGAAACACTGAAATCCCGACTCTCGACTGAATGCATCAGCAACAACATCCCAGACGGATGACCAAAGTACAACCTCTAGCCTTTCCCGAACAAGCTCAAAGGTACAGCCATAGTCTTGAGTCGACCCCATACATCTACACTGCCTCAAGCTCAAATCTGGCCGAAAATGCAAGTGGATGAAACTCAAATGATCAGTGTATGTCCTACACTGCGCTGCACGCCATAGCAGTAGTATCTCGAACTCCTCAATGCTAACATAAGGACGGCTACACCTAAACCACATATAGGATACGTAGCCACATAAGGTTTCCACTGCCTGGAACAATGAGCCACCGCCCTGCTACACAACATCAAAACATAACCAAATCTATACCTCGATGCATCGCCATAATCCACGAATTCGTCGCAGTCATCTGGTAAGATCAAAACCGAAACAACGGTCAACCATCCTACAGGAGTAAGTAACTCTCCTTGCGTGCATCGAACCACTCAAACTTGACGCCTTCTTCGTCAATCCGGAAAATACAGTGGTAATCCGAGAAAATCCTGCACAAGTCGTCGGTAATAGTCTGTCAAACCCAAGAGACTCCCGATCTCTGGTACACTGGTAGAGCAAACTCTGAATCATCACGGCTTCTAACTAGTCAGGATCCACGCCAACTCCCTCGGCTGACATCACGTGACACAAAACCTTCACGCTAATCGATCAAAATTCACACTGGCTGAACTTCACAAACAGCTGATCAACTCGCGAAGTCCGCAAAACCACTCACAATTACCTCAGGTGCTGGTCCACACTCCTGGAGTGAATCAGGATACTGCCAACAATCATGACCTAAAACTTGTCCAGAGACCATCTGAACACCTGGTCCATCAAATCCACACGATCTACGGGGCATCGGTCAACCCAACAGCGTGACCAAGAACTCATGATGCCCGCACCGAGATCCGAAAGCCAACATAGCCACATCTAACTCACCGAACCACAACTGATGGTATCCGGATACGAAATCAATCTTCGAAAAGACTAAAACTCTCGCAAGCTAATCAACCAACCGTCAATCCGAAGCGGAGGATACTCGCACTCCTCTGAAGAAAATCGAGCTTCCGGTAGTCAATGCACCACCTCGTCAAATCATCCAACATCCGTGTAAACAATGCAAGAGTACACCACGCAAATACGCGGGGTCACATAAAATCTTTTCCAGCAACTCCTGGGGTCGAAACTATAGCTCCATCAGCTCTGCTGACTCCGAACGACAAGACGTTGGTAAAATGAGTCCAGCGCCTGGTACAAGCTCAATAGTGTAGTCAATCTCCTGAACTGGAGGAACACCTGGTAACTCCTCCGGAACACACCTGGAAAACTCGGAAACCACCACAATGTCACCAATGTCAGACACAGCAACCACAGTATTCACAACATGAGCTAAACAAACCACACAACTCATCTTCACAAACCGCTCGACCATCACCAAGAAACAGCATCTCGGGAAAATCTGGTCATCGAAACACAACCTCCTCCTCGAGGCTCTCGAACATCGCCAAATGCGTCGACCGTAAGTCCATACTCACAAGCACACCAAAACCACAATGTCCAGCTATCACAGATCCACGGCTAACAAATAACCTCCATCAAGGATCTCACAACCTTCGGATGGATGCAACACTCTCCAAGACCTCGGAAGTGGAGATGCAGGTACAATAACCATGGATATCAAACAACAGTAACCTCGGAGAAAAGTCTGTCTTCAAACAAGGTCCTGGCACGAACCCCAACATGCCCAACTAGTCGCCCACGTCATATGCGACATGCTGAATAACTCGTCAAAAGGGTACATTGGTCAGACTGCAGGAACAACATGAGGATCTCCTCGTAAACTTTGAGCTACCAAACCGCTAACAAGGCTGGCTGAGAGCGCTCCCTCGTAACGTGACCCTCCTGGCCACTGAAACAGCAACTGAGGGTTCTCCACAAACACAAGTCACAGCAACACCTGCTGCGTGAAAGGATCACCAACGATCGCTCAAACTCATGCCACATGAGCAAATCCGCTACACTGAGATCTCCGCCATCGCCAAACGGATCAGTAGAGAATCCTCAACATAATCGAAAAGGCCACAGTCTGATGACATCACTGATCCCGAAGTGTCAGATCTCAGCCTCATCAAAATCTCGACTAAGTCCACTTCCTCAAACCATCACATCGAAAACCGCATACATCTTTCCCTCACAATAGCCTCGCCACAGAGTGCATCACACTAAGCTCCCCATAGATGTCTCGAGGCACATCAATCAGAATCTCTCTGATGCTCAGGTTCAAACTCATCTCGAATCTCGTGCATAGCTCCCTCTGAAGCCACATACCCGTACAAACAGGGACAACATGTGAACAATGCATCTCTGCCTCAGGTGGGTAAACACTCCACATAGCGCTACTAAGCAGCCTGATAAACCTTTACCGTATAAAAAACACTCTGAATGTAGGCCATAGAGTCGCAACCGGAACTCACACAATACCAGCCCACTAAATTCACTGATCTAACACAGGCAACATCAACTGCCACAATTCTCAGCTCTGAGGCAACATGTAGACGCTCATACACACATAACCAGGGAAACCGTGCCACACAGTTCACTGAACTCTGAACACTCATCCAAACCACACAGTTCTCTAGCAAATCGCGCGTCGACTAATCCACAATAGGATCCACAACCGTAACGACACGGAAAGCACGTCGGGAGGCATCCTAAGGAATAAAACATCGTTCACAACAAGTGGAACGTAATCATGAAACCGCAGATATTTGAGGACACACAACACCCGAAGTATTGATGAGTACCGCTGGCCAGTCGGGTCATCACTCCAGTCATGCTGTATCAACTCAAATACCCTTAGTAAACACGACTACAGAAGTCTACAGAATCTGACAACCTAATGCTCTGATACCAAGCTGAAAGGACCCAACCCCGATTTAGCTCCCTAAACCGGAATCGAACCCCTTCGAAAACACGAACCAACAAAAACTTTTCGAAATTTTGGCAGAGTTTCGTTACTAGCGTGGAATTACCATTACCTGCACGCGGAAAATACACTTCATCCTATGCCACAAAAAGCAAACCGTGGGCACCAATCCCATCCAGATTTCTCAATATCTCAACAGTAAAGTAAACAATACATATAATAGTATTTTACTGAAATCCGGTAATAAATCGTATAACATATACCACAGAAAGCTCAGAGCGACATCTAATACATAATCATATACGCATACCACAGTAGGTAGAACAATAAACCTACTGGATGAAACAAGATTGCTCGAGCACTATGCCTTCTACCACGACGTGCGACACCAGAGCCTAAACTGCAAACTGGGCACGGAAACTGAAAAGCCCAGGGGAAAGACATGAAACACGTTAGAGTGAGTGGACGAAAATAAATGTCTTTCACCAGTTAATATATATGTTTAAAATAACATATGCGAGTCCACACTACCAGAAATGGAGACATTACCGGCGACCTGCCGTCGCTGGCCTTGTCTTTTTTTTTCGCCGGAATTGACATTACCGGCGACAAGTCGCCGACAATGACGTCGCCGGAGATTCCCCGCCGATGTTAACATTGCCGGCGACGGGAAACGCCGTCGCCGGTAATGTCCGAGACATCACCGGCGACTTGAGTCGCCGGCAATGTCAAGACATTACCAGCGACTCATGTCGCCGGTGATGTCTCGGACATTACCGGCGACGGCGTCGCCGGCAATGGCTGCGCCGCCGTGGCCGGAATGTCAGACATTGCCGGCGACTGAGGTCCATGTCGCCGGCAATGTGTGGAAAATTTTTGAAAAAAAAACGCGATTCTGGATTGGGCCCAATTCCAGAACCTGCATTGAAAGACATAAACCGTACAATCATACAAGTTCAACAGTACACATAAATGTCCAACGTTACAGTACAAATAGCAACGACGATACGAAAATTAACTACAACTACAAGTCAGGTCAAGGAACTTGCGGGTCAGGGTCGAAGTAATCCATGTACTCATTTGAATTCCGGTGGCTACCTTGGTCTTGCTCTGGCGTTGACTGGTGCGGTGGTAGTGGTGGATAGTTAGGGAACGGAGGGACCGGGACCGGGGGAGGTGTGGGGAACAGTTGTCCGGTAGTGTGAGCCTCGTACATCGTCCGCATCCATGTGTACATCTGAGCCTGCATCTGTGTCTGCTGCATTTGGTACTCGGCCATCTGCCTCTTTTGCTCCTCCAACTCCCTCTGCGTCCTGTGAAGCTCCGCTGCGAGGTTACGACTAGAAGTTGAACTTCTTGACCCGGTAGAGTATTCTAAAGTGTTCTTCAATAGTCCTTCGCCCGCCGTGCCCATTCCCCTACAGTAGTAGGTATTCTTGCCAGTCCCGCACGCTTTTGCCATGATCTGAGCCGCTATAGAGCGATCAAGCGGATCGATCTGAGAGGCATACTGGGTGACTTCTTCCTCGGAGCAGTCAGGATAGTTAGTCCGAGCTATATTCATGGTCACTTCCACGGTCGCCTCCTCCACTCTCGCCTAATTGAAAAGTTAAAATGAATAACGTATTAGGTAACAAAATAAATTAATATCGAAAAATAGTTTTATTAACACATGGAGAGGCGAAAGACTTACCGCTTCGTCAGGGCACTGCGGATAGAACTTTTGATGAATATACACCAAGGGGTTCACTTCTTGTTGTTGCTGCGCCTTAGTCGACCAACCCATGTAGTTGAGTGAACCTGCATGATGGGCCCTGGTGTTTTTCAATCTATTCGCCCGGTTCGTCTTCGAAATCGCCTTGTTTGATAAACATATGGAAAAAATTAGTAACTAACTATTTCAATCTGATACGATACATTAGGGTTGTAAGATATATTAAGGATGCATACCCGAGATTTGGGGTGCTCGAAGTGGGCTATCAGCCACAGCCACTCGTACTCCCTAAACCGGAATTCGCTAGGGGTAGAACCTCGGCCTAGCTCCTTGTATACAGTGTAATGGGAAGAAATCTCGTTCTTCCACTCTTTATACCTATATTAAAACATAGAAAAAAAGTTAGAGATATTAAAACACTTGATAAACAAAAATCTAACTCGATATATATCCAAATAAGTCGAAGCACATCACCTCATATGTAGTTGACGCTCTACCCACGTGTGAATAAGAACTTCATCCACGTCAAACCACACCTGCAATATGAATATATAAAAGGTAAAATTATATATTTATTCGGACTTAATTAATAAATGTAAAATTTACGTAATGAAAATACGATTTTACTCACACTGAGTGCATTATGCACTTGCATCTTCATGTAGATAGGCACAGATTCCCAATCTGGCCAAAGCATTGGGACCTTGTCCCGCACGATCGCACCGGCCATGCTGACATATTTGCGCGTGGTGTCGAATGCCTCGATCACCTCGCCATCCTCATTGGCCCTTATGGGCGTTTTCCTTCCGCCGGTGGCCTGCTCAAGTCTCTTCCCGGTGCAGGTGCCTCTAGCCCCTTTCCGTTTTCCAGTCCCATTAACGAAATTGCCTAATAATACAATGTCAACAAATTGATATCATTAATTGAACCTATCGCAAGTCTTAAGTAATAATTAAGTAATCAATCTGATGTTAAATAAAATTTACCTGCATCGTTCGTTTGTTGGTTGGTGCACCTCACACTCCAAAGATACACGGGGTCGAACGGGAGGAAGTTATACGCTTCCTCCACGCTCAGGAACTCCGGCCGTCCTTCAATATAAACAGGCATCCCCCTATCATCGAATTCAGGGATGACAGGAATCTCGTCGGGTAGGAAGAGACCGGACGGCGGAGATAGACGAGGCCTGGACGATGAGGCGCCAGCACCACCATGTGTCTCAGATGATTCCCGTGAAACGGGAGTAGGCACCGGGCGAATATGGGGCATTCGGATTGAGGGAGTTTCTGATGCCCCAGTTGACTGTCGCTCGTCTGAGGCTCTGCCACCGGAGGGACGTCTGCTGATTGAGCGTCTGGAGACTGAGGCTCAAGGCTCAACTTCCGGTTGCACGGCTCTTGATCGTGCAGCTTCCTCCTCAGCTCGCGCCTCTAGCAAGGCTCTCGTGCGAGCACTCATCATTGGCCCACTGGGCGTGTTGCTAACTGCGGGCGAGGAGGAAGCTTGACTACTGTTCCCTCCACTATTTCGAGAACCTCTCCGAAGCCAATTAGCCGCAAAACCTCCTGGCATGGACACCGTAATAGTCATGGAAACTGGGGTTCTATAACAAATCGGAACCGGAACGGTTTGGAACCGAAACGGTTTGGAACAGGAATCGTTTGGAACAGGAACCATTTGAACCTGGAACCGTTATATTACAAACGGTTCCGGTTACAAACAGTTCCGGTTCCAAACGGTTCCGGTTCCAAACCGTTTCGGTTCTATAACAAATCAGAACCGGAACGGTTTGGAACCGGAACCGTTTGAAACCGGAACTGTTTGTAACCGGAACCATTTGTAACATAACGGTTCCGGTTACAAACAGTTCCGGTTCCAAACCGTTCCGGTTCCAAACTGGGGTTCTATAACAAATCGGAACCGGAACGGTTTGGAACTGGAACCGTTTGAAACCGGAACTGTTTGTAACCGGAACCGTTTGTAACATAACGGTTCCGGTTACAAACAGTTCCGGTTCCAAACCGTTTCGGTTCTATAACAAATCGGAACCGGAACGGTTTGAAACCGGAACCGTTTGTTTTCAAACGGTTCCGGTTATAAACAGTTCCGGTTTCAAACCGTTCCGGTTCCGATTTGTTATGGTTCCAATATCACCTATTATACGTTAAATTAACAACTATATCACCTAACTTAACATATATACATACATCATTTCCGGCTTTAAACTTTTCACACATATATACATCAAATATACACTTTGTATACATCGATCATGCATCTTAATTTCACCTTAATTCACACATATATATACATCACATATTAATCCAATTCACCCTAGCTAATTAATTTTCCACATTTTTCAAACATACGTATATATATACATTCCATATATATTAATTAATTTTTCACATATATACATCACATATATTGCTCCTTCACCCCACAATTATCCACATTTTTTTCCCACAATTTTCAAACATACCTTAATTACATTTTACAAATATTGTCCACATGCATACATATATACATCCCACAATTATCAAAAATTAATTAATTAAAATACACAAAAAAAAAATTGTGGAATGAGAGAGAGAGAGAGAGGGAGAGAGAGAGGGAGAGAGAGTGAGCTCAAACCTGGCATGGTGGAGCTCGACCCACCTGTGCCGGCGACGGAGGTGAGGGGAGGAGGAAGAGGAGGAGGGGAGGAGGAGAGAGGGGAGGAGAGAGGGGAGGAGAGGAAGAGAGGGGAGAGGGAAGAGAGAAGAGAGGATTGAGGAGAGGGGAGAGGTGAGAATTTCGTGCTAAGAGAGGGAAGAGGGAAGAGAGAATTGAATTAGGCCGAAGAGAAATGGGGAGGAGGAGATCGAGCTCGAGCTATACCGCCACCATTGCCGGCGAGGTAGGTCAACGTCGTTGGTAATGACATTACCAACGAGTTGAGAAGCAACTCGTTGGTAATGACATTACCCACGAGTTGCTAACTCGTTGGTAATGACATTACCAACGAGTTGCTTATCAACTCGTTGGTAATGTCATTATTTGTCGACTATTATCCGATCGACCAATTTCCGACTACATAATTTCCGACTACGTACAATTTCCGAGTACGTATAATTTCCGACTACGGTTCCGATTTCCGACTACGTTCAATTTCCGACTACATACGATTTCCGACTACGTACAATTTCTGACTACATACAATTTCCGAGTACATTTTCCGACTACAATTTCCGAGTACATTTTCCGACTACAATTTCCGACTACATTTTACTACGTACATTTTACTACGTACATTTTCCGACTACAATTTCCGACTACAATTTCCAACGTACTAAGGATGATAATCGTAATCATCTTCATCACTTGAGTCTGACTCGGTTTCATAGGTAACCTCTGGCAATATGTGCCGCTCCTCGTCATCTGAATCAGCGTCAACTTCATATGGATTAACATCGAGAAGTTCTGCTCCAGTAATTCGAACCACACTCCCAGATCTCACATTATTAAGGCGAATCGTAGATGATTCCGGAATGTCAAAAGCGTTCGGCTCTTGGTATGCAGTAACTTCCTCATCATCTGCGGTATCACCAAGTGTGGCAGCACTGTATATGTTTCTATGAGCAACATGGTTAACCACCTTCCACGGGACTTTGTTAAGAAGATCGTCCAGGTAAAACACTTGTTTTACTGATGAGGCAAGAATGAAAGGGTCATCTTCATACCAGGTAGTAGCAGTATTCACCGAAAATGTTCCGTACTGATCGGTCCTTGTGTTCTCCGGGCTAGTATCAAACCATCTACACTTGAACAAGTGCACTTTCATGCGGTTCCCATAAATTAGTTCAACAACTGAATGAAGGACACCGTAATAGTCAACGCCATCCTGCCCACCATGGACCATCACCCCACAATTCTGTGTTTTCAGTCGGTCGTCTCGATTTTCACATATAAATTTCACGCCATTGACCTAACACATCGAGTAAACTTTTGAAGCAATCGGTTTCATCGCCAGGACCCTCAATTCGTTTGACCACTCTGGGCAACCATCATCTGCTACATGGTTCATCTGAAAACGTCCATATATTAATACGTACAGAAGAAATTATGTCATCTTGAAACCACAAAACCACGTACATACATACATGCTATATAAGGATATATATAAAAATATACATATACACATATACTTACCCATTGACCAAAGTAGTTTGCAAACGTCTTGTTGTGGTAATCAACATTTCCGGCAATAGCAGGGCAGTGAAGATGATAGTTTTTCCAATATTGTACTTCTTGACAGTTAATCAGTACCGACCAGTGGGCAATGGCTACCTCATTTCCATCCAACTTGTACGACTTTGGCAAGCTTCCATGTACTACCACCTCACTGGAGATGATAGAAAGGTTGAACTGGGGTTCATCTATCGGCATCTGTTGTTGGGGGTCCTCTACATTTTCGAGGTACACTTTGGTGTACGTTACACACTCGTGCGCAACATATGCTTCAGCGATACACCCTTCAGGTGCATATTTATTCTTCACATAGTCCTTGTAGGCTCCCAATTGTCTACAAGTTAACAAGTGCATGTTAACTTACTTAAAAAATAAGAATTTACATATAAAAACATAGGCAAACCAAATTTATGAATCATTTGTACCTTTCCATGGGATAAATCCAAGTGTAGTGTACGGGACCGGTAAGCAACAATTGTTCGGGAAGATGGATCATCAGGTGCGGCATTATGTCGAAAAAATTTGGGGGAAATATCCTCTCAAGCTTGCACATGATAAAAATGATGTCATCTTGCATCTCCCTCAGGTCTGCTTTTTTAACTTCCCTGGTGCATAACTTCTGAAAGAATCTTGACAAGGCCACCAACGGCTCCACCACCTCTTTGGGCATGTACCCTCGAATGAAAATAGGGAAAAGGCGTTGAAGCAGTACATGGCAGTCATGACTCTTTAATCCGTACATCTTATTGTCCCGGAAGTTAACACACCTGCTTATATTTCCTGCATAGCCATAAGGATACCTGCATATATATAGATAAAGCCATATATATGGACCAATTATATTTCTCGCATATAACCATATATACTTCGCTAAAAATTTAAGGCCAAATTCCTACATAGCCATAAGAATATATACCTGACATTACTCAGCCACCGAAAAATTCCATGCTTATGCTTCGGCTTTACGGTGTACGGAGCTTGCGGCATTTTTCTCTTACCATCTCTTAACCACAAATGTTTCCGCACACCCATTGCTTTCAGATCAATGCGTGCCTTAGGGATGTCTTTTGTTTTCCCCTCCAAGTTAAGAACTGTGCCCACCACACTTTCACACACATTCTTCTCTATGTGCATGACATCTAGGTAATGTCTGATAGGCAACCTGGGCCAGTAGGAGAGTTCCCAGAATATGCTCTTGTGTGTCCAAAAATTATACCTTTCGGGTTTGTCTGGAATTGACGCCACTATGTCAGGATGATTGCTCTGCTGGCCAAAATCATATTCATTCAACACTTCCAAAATTTCTTCCCCTGTCCATCGCCTGGGTGCCACACCTGTTTCCACAGTCCCATCAAACGCGTCTGGATCCTGCCTAAATGGGTGATCATATGGAAGCCAACAACGGTGACGCATCTGAACAATTTTACTGCAATGAGGACTGCAACAATCAACCGTCATGCACTCTGAACAAACCCTGTAACCCCTGGTAACGTTGCCCGACAACATACCGCGGGCAGGAAAATCACTGATGGTGCCAACAAGCGTGGCATGCATCTGGAACATCTCCTTTTTGAACCTATCGTAAGTGGGGTGGCCACACTCACTCAGGTACTTAAGCTCCTCAATCAAAGGCCTCAAATACACATCGAGACACTTTCCTGGATAACCCGGGCCCGGAATTAACAGAGTGAGCATATTGTATTCCTTCTTCATGCACATCCATGGTGGAAGGTTGTACGGTACCAAAATAACTGGCCATATACTGTATTGAAGACTCATGTTGCCAAAAGGGTTGAATCCGTCAGATGAGAGCCCTAGCCAAACATTTCGGACCTCTGCTACAAAATGATCAAACTCCCTGACCATGTGCTTCCAAGCCTCTCCGTCGGAAGAGTGTATAAGGGTGTCATCGTCAGGAAAGTTCCTCTCAGCCCACCATCTCATTGCCTCGGCCGTGAAAGCACACATGAACAACCGCTCCAGCCTATCAATAAGCGGGAAATATCGAAGTATCTTCACAGCTTTCTTGTTGCCTGCAGGAGTCAACTTATACTTTTCTGTAAAACATACCGGACAGGCTTCAAGGTCTTCGAGATCTTTTCCCCAGAAGAGAATACAATCATATCTGCATGCATGGATTTTGATGTAGGAAAGCCCAAGATCTTTCAGGATATGTCGCACCTTATGATGAGTGGTAGGAAGACGATGACCGGGTGGCAGTAGCGAAGCAGTCCACTTCAACCAAGAATCAACAGCTTTGACAGACATTTTGTTCTCCATTTTGAGCTGCATCACTCCCATCACACTTTCAAGAACAGTCTTACTACAACCGTCGTACAATGGAGTCTGTTGCAATGCAATCAGGTTGTTGTACTTGTCCATACCGCTTGTGTTGACATGACCTCCAGGTAATGGTTCGACTGGCTCGATATGGGGGAAACCCTCAACGACGGGAGGGACATTTGGTGCTTCATCAGCAAATACACCGCTCTCATGAGGAAACATATCATTGATTAACATCGATGTTGGATCATAGGATGAACTGCCCCTCTCAGCAAAATCTCCATGATCATAGCGTGGACTGGCCCTCTCACCAAATTGTCCATGATCATGCGGACCCGCTACCGATGTTTCACCGTGATAAATCCAACAAGTGTACTTATCCCAAAACCCGTATTTACTCAAGTGCCTCTGGACTTTATCAATGGGAAATCGAAATCGATCGCTGAAACACTTACATTCTTTACACGGGCAATAATGAAGTGTAGTGTCTCCACAATTAGCCTTCACAAAATCCACAAAACTCCTAATTCCCTGGTGATATCTGACATCCCATCTTTCGAGGCTCATCCAACTCTTGTCCATCCTGAAAATTCTAACAATTTTACGTATTAATTATATATATATACACACATTCACTACTAATAATCGACGTGATCTCTCAATTCAACTCTAATTAAATCAACACATGCATGCATATGTATATATATCGATCTAATCTCTGAATTCGATTCAGTACTCGATAATAGTATTCTCCTTTTTTCAATTCAAAACATATTTGACTGGGTAGGAGGATGCTCTGTTAAGCCTGGCTCCGATAACAATACGATAATACCAGTCATTGATTCAGACACAAGATTAACTACAAGCTGTTTTCTCGTTTCGGTGACCGTACATCAACAACATTTCATATATATCTCACGAATTGGATTTGATCAACACACACACATATATATATACCACATATACGTATATATACACCTACCTATATATATAGCTTCCCGAGTGATCGAGTTTTCGACGCGTGCCTTAATTTTGACAATATACCGAATGATCGATTTCAGAGCGTACGTACGTTTTCCTTCTTTCGATTTCTCTGGATTTTTTTCGATCAAAATGATTGAATGATCAAGCTTCCGCATCCGGCATCTAATATAAGACACATTGCCGGTGATGGAGTAAGTCGCCGGAAATGAAGACATTACCGGCGACTTTACGTCGGAATCATGCCGGTAATGTTCCAAAAAATTACCGGCGACTCCAACCGTCGCCGACAATGTCTAGCCACACATTTCCGGCGAAATTCCGGCCGGAAAATCGCCAGAAATGTTCGGCTTGACATTGCCGGCGACGGTTGGAGTTGCCGGTAATGTTTTGGAACATTATTGGCGAGATTCCGACGACATTACCGGCGACGGAGTAAGTCGCCAGTAATGATGGACATTACCGGCGACTTTTCCGGTCGCCGGTCTTGTCTCCGGTGATCTCGCCGGTAATGGGCACAAATGTTGTAGTGCCAGGTAAATAAAATATAACAAGTACACGAGGTAAAACCATAATCCTCCAGCGTACTGAGCATGCAAGTATAAGTCCCACGGGGTCACTCATGGACACACACCGTGTGACGACCCGAACCAGAATCAGATGTGTGTTTGGTACGATTCTCGAGGTTTGGTTTTAGTCGCAGTTTTGCGATATTATGTGGTTTGCCGATTCGATTCGCGACTTTATTTTTGGTCGAGAATTTGAGTTGGGTGTCTTCACGGGAAGTGTAGAGTACGTGATTTCGAGTTCGTGGGTGGTTCCGGAAGATTTTTCCGATAGCTGAAGAATATTTTATGATTATTTGAAGTTTCGGGTTCCGATGAGTTTATCCGATTGTTTTGAGCTTATCCGAATCATTTCGTATTTTCATTTCGGACCGTTGATCGATCCGAGGGACGAGTATAAATATTGAAAAGTCGAAGAATTGTCGAGAATAGTCGTAAAAATTCAGTTTTGCATTGACTAGTCGTTGACTTTCCAAAACGGGAAAGCTGACCAGTTTGACCAAAAGGGGAAAGTTTCCCGTTTCGGCACCACCGTCCGATCACCATTTTCCGGCCACCTCCGATCGTGAGAAGGGTAAGGTTCGCTTCCTTTTATCATTTCGAGTTGGTCTGTACTTAGTTTGAGAGGAATTGATGGGGTTTTGATCGACTTCGAATCGGGCCGAGGGGGGAGATTTCGTCGGTGACGGTGAGCATGGTTCCGGTGAGTTTTGTTGGCTGGGTTGTTGGGGGTTTAGTTCCCTATGTCCTAGAGATGCTTCCTAGGTGATTGGATTTGAACGAGATGAAGTTTGGGGTTGAACCCGATTGGGTTTTCCGGTTAGGGATTTTGGTGGTTTTGTGTGATTTTGGAAGGGTTGCGTTTGGAATTGAGCTTGGTGTTAGAAGGGAAAGGGGTTCGTCTGGTCAAGAGGGTCTGATCTGGAAAATTTCATCGAGAAATTCCACCGTTGACGGCGCGCCGCCGCCGGCGGCGGCGGTCAACGGCGGCGCTCCGGCGAGGAAAAGTCAAATTTTCAGATTTCGACGTTTTTAATGT
The DNA here is from genome assembly GCA_946800695.1 of Geum urbanum. Lineage (NCBI taxonomy): Eukaryota > Viridiplantae > Streptophyta > Magnoliopsida > Rosales > Rosaceae > Geum > Geum urbanum. Next base: position 33,457,020 of record OX327009.1, read on the forward strand.
CATTTTTCTCGTAATCGCGCCCTGATTATCGTACGGAGGTTTCCGGGTTGATTTGAGTAGCCGATTTTCAGTCGAGGTTTCGAGTTGGGATTTCGGGATTTCCGTAATTCATTTTGTACTGCATTTCGTATTTCCGGGAACGGTTGGTTTCCGTGCTTCAGTACAGTGTTGTGGATTACGATATTGATCAGTTATGTGTATATGTATTCAGGAGATCGAGATCGAGATTTGGATCGTGATCGTGCTTCGGGCGAGGGTACTTCCGCCGGACCACGTGTTTAGCGCGAGTTGCGCTAGCTGATTTGTGAGTGGACAATTTCTTTTCACGGATTGTTTGCGAGTCTTTTATATGATTTTCGAACTTGAGCATGCGTATTGAGATTACGATTATATGATATACTTATACGAATATACGTATACGAGTATATATACACTTATATGCTGTTTCATGCATTTGCATCGAAATGTTTATGATTTGGTTTACACAGAGTACAGTCGTGGTTACGTTGTTGTATCGATACACTTGCCTCTCGGCTGATCCCCGATGGTAGGCCTTATTGCCAGGGGAGGCTGTGACTCCTGACCCGAGGTCTTTACCGGGGGGAGGCAGACCTTTGACCTGAGGCCATTTCTGGCTAGAGTCACGTGTGGGTCTGGGATCCCGTGATTCTGACTGTACTAGCACGGAGGAGTCCATGAGTGACCCCGTGAGATTTTACTTGCATGCTCAGTACACTGGAGGAGTATGAGTTTTACCTCGTGTACTTGTTATTTTATTTGCCCGGACTCGCATATGTGATTTATACATATATATAAACTGGTGAAAGACATTTATTTTCGTCCACTCACTCTAACGTGTTTATTGTCTTTCCCCTGGGCTTTTCGGTTTCCGTGCCCAGTTGCAGTTCAGGTTTGGTGTTTTCACGTCGCGGTTGGAGGCTAGTGATCAGAGTCACCTGTGTTTTCCAGTAGGTTTCAGTTTCACCTACTGATGTACATGTTGTATATATTTTATACTAGAGGTCGCTCTGATACGTTCTGATACTTGTTTATACGGATTTTCTCGGATATACATATATATGGTACAGTATGTTTACTGTTTGTTGATTATATTGATGTTGAGAAATCCGGATGGGATTGGTGCCCACGGTTTGCTTTTTGTGGCATAGGATGAAGTGTATTTTCCGCGTGCAGGTTAAGGTAATTCCACGCTAGTAATGAAACTCTGCCCAAATTTCGGAAAATTTTTTGTTGGTTCGTATTTTCGAAGGGGTTCGATTCCGGTTTAGGGTGTTAAATCGGGGTTGGGTCCTTTCACACCGTGCTAGTACAGTCCGAATCACGAGGTCCTTAGTCCCCGTGATTCTAAGCCGGAAATGGCCTCGGTTCCGGGGAAACGCCCCTCACCGGTCAGGTAGGGATAACGACGCCCCTCCTGGATGGCCTACCATCGGGGATCAACCGAGAGGCAAGTGTATTGATACAACAACGTAACCAAGACTGTACTCTGTGAAAACCAAATCATAAACAGTTCGATGCAAATGCATGAAACAACATATAGTGTATGCATATTCGTATACGTATATCCGTATAAATATAATCGTATAATCGTAAAACACATGCTCATGTAATCCGAAATCTCATACGCATGCTCAAATTCGTAAATCACATAAAAGACTCGCAATAATTCCGTGAAAAGAAATTGTCCACTCACAAACTGGCGTAACGCGTATCGCGTTAACCCGTGATCCGGCGGAAAGTCCCTCGCCAAAACAACGATCACAAACCCCTGAATATTCACAAAGTCCATTATTCGATGTCATAATCCGCCAATACAAGACAAATCACGAGAAACCACCGTCCTCGGAAATACACAATTCGAACACGACAAATGGTCGAAAATCCATATATACCACCTCAATACCTCGTTTTTCGTTCGGACGCTCAACTCGAAAAACAAACCTCCCCACTGCGATCGGGGCGCGATTTCGAGTCAAAAGACATGCAACTTGCCGATAGTCCAAAAAGTCAACACGTTGACCGTTGACCGCCACCGTTGACCGCCGCCCACGGCGGCACCGCCGCCGGACGTGAAATTTCATGTCGGAGCAGCACCAATTCCACTCAAAATCCTGCACTGAGCAACTTTGTCAACTGCACCGAAGTCCAATTCAAACTCTAACTCATCCAATTTCACGAAAAACCGAATTGTTCCACAAATTTCAACTCAAGAATTCTCCTTACACACATCAAATTGAAACTCCAAACCAACGTAGTTAGATTCATGGAGGGAAGAGCTACAAAGCCCAATCCATATCATAGCTCAATTCAACCGAAATCCACAAACCCGAATAACCCCAATTTCTTACCGTTTCTTGACTGAAATTCAAGCCCCTCCGGTCAGCCATGCCGTCGACGGTGGCCGGAGACATCATCAGAGGACTGAGGCGAGTCGAGCAAGGCCTGCCCCGAGCCTTGGGGTGGCCGGAATGTGCACCACCGCCAAAGGCCGAGCACGTACCACCGTCGAACACCCTCACTCACTTGCCAAAACTGGTCGGTCAACGCTTTAAATCCCAGGTTTGACTTTCCCAAAGGGGAAGGTCACAATAAATACTCATTTAAAAACTTTCCCAAAAAGGAAACCTCATAATTATCCATTTCGACGACTTCAAACGCGCATAACTTTCTCGTCGTATATCCGATTCCGATAATTCTTGCGGCCACAAACTCGTCTCGACGTACTCTTCAATAATCACTGAAAGTCAAACACATCGTCCAAACGGATAAAAAGTCAACCCTTCGAACCAACACACATTAAATCGACTAAATAACCAACAATCGGAAATATTCATAACTAATTCTTCATAACTCAAAACAATGATCCGTAAGTTCTCACAAGCTCAAAATTAAATTCTGAACAACTTCCATGAAGAAGCCGAAACCAAATTCTCGTCCGACAATTTAGACGCGAACAAACCTGCCATTTAAATCCGTTTCCGTCGAAACTTCAAATATTCATAACTAATTCCTCGGTCGTCCAAATAACGATCCGGAACTGCCCACGAACTCGTAATCACATGTACTACGACTCTCGAGAAGAAACTCAGCTCCAATTCTCGGCCAATAATTAAGTCGCTAACGAGCCTGGCGATTCAAATAACTGTCGAACAACTGCGACTACGCAGTAACACATCGATCAAACTGATCATACTGCTGATTCTGGTCCGGATCGTCACAACATGAACAGAGGGTCCGTGCCCATTGACCTGAGGAATTCGATCATGAAGCTCATCTACACCTGTAACGTACCAGTTTGAGTTTAGGCCGATCGAGCCTCCTCATGGGCCAATCGAGCCTTCTCTTTGGCCGCTCTAACCCATTCCTCGGTAGCCGCCACACTCGAACGCCTACTCGCTGATGTGGATGGCTGGGTCAAATCTTACTCGATTGCCCATCCAAGGCCATGAATCTCGTTCCTAGGTAGATGGCCAAAATATATATATGCAATATTGATCTGAGTCTCCTTAGATAGAGGTGGCAGCTCTCCATGCGTCATCTCCGAATTCCGCGAATGTGCGCGCGCCAATTCCTCCTCAGCCAATGGTATCAATGTCTCCTGAAATTAATATTATGAATAATAAATGGATGTTGATTTCTAAAAAAAATTGACATAATTTCTCCTAAAAATGGAGGAAACCAAAAACCTGCACGAAAGAAAACACTTCAAATAACCAAACCATGAGCACCGATTTCCATTCATATTTCTCAAGTTTAGAATAATGTTTAATTTAGCCAACTAAACCAAATTCCAAGAGCACAACCTAATAAATGTCCTAATCATGATTCAATTTCTTCAAACCAACCGTTAGAATAAACTCAATCAATTTAAAAAAAAAAGGTTACTTATGCCACGTTGACTCGCGATATCTTCTTGCCCAGGCCTGACCTAAGAAGACACGTTGGCATAAAAAAAAAGTGCTTCGAACTCGCATCTCTGTGAGCCTTTGCAATGTTGATCTTTTTTTTGGAGCCTGACTTATGGTGCATCGTCTTTTTCTCACTATTAGCAGTGTTGGTTGCTGACTTTCTCTGTTTCACAACAAGGAAAATTAAAAAAATAAATAAATATTTAAAACTAAGAAATGATTCATTTTCATTACATTAAAAAAAAGCAAGATGAACCTTAAACTTATCGAACTCAAAGTGCCCGACCAACCATTCCTACTTGCCTTCCCTTTTGGTCAACAACTCTCTTGGGACACTCGAGGCAGTGTGTTCCTTGTAGTGCTTATGCAAGTCGTGCTTCTAATCCTCATCAATATTTGTAGCCGTCTTCTTTACAGATTCCCACATCTCCGATCTTTGATCATAGTTATAATGTACCTAGGAAAAAATAAAAATAAATAAATTTCTAGACCCTATAATTTGTAGTTAATTATGAAATTAAATATACCATATTACCGAGATTTCGCGGTACACCCTGAACTTGTCAGCTTTGGGCATCCCGTCTCAAGAAGGGGAATTCATACGTATGTTGTTCCGTATAATAGATCTGATGTTGTGCGAGTACAAACTGCTCAGCTCCAGCGTCGGAGGGCCTCTGGTGAAATCGCTGTACGACACCTCGATCTTCTTGCCCATTGACTTGTGTATCTTCTTTATTTTAGCTCCCTTCACAAGTCCCCGAGTGCGTTTAGGGGCCGGGGCTGAGGGTTCTCTCATGTTCACGATATATATATATATATATATATATCTCTCTAAAACTCCTCCTCCCTCTGGCTTCTCCTACCGGCCTCCACCTCCCCCGCCGCCTCCCACCTCCCTCTACGCACGCACACGGGTACGGGACTCCTCCCACCTCCCTCAAACTCCTCCCACTACTTTTGGTGCCTCCCTTTGGCACCACCACCAGCTCCCTTCCGCCGCCGACACCACCATGGTAAAATTCAAAATTTTAAAATTTTACATACGTACGTATAATTTTATTTTAATATGTATTTAGGTATAATAATACATATTTACGTATAATAGGATTTTATAATATTGTGTATAAATATTATAATAATGTATATTTAGGTAAATATTATAAATTGGTAATAATAAAAAAGGCAAATATTAAAAATGATAAAATGAGAAAAGGTAAATATCAAATCATGGTAAATAATGAAAATGGTAAATTGTTAAAAAAAAGGTAAAAATTAAAAATAGTAAATGTTAAAAAGAGGTAAATAATAAAAATAGTAAATATTAAAAATGGTAAATATTAAATATGATAAATATTAAAAATGATAAAAAAATTTGGTAAATATGTAAAATAACAAATATTGTAAAATAGTTATGATGGTAAAATATGTTTAATAATTGAATTTTACAACTCCTAAGTTAAAATGGCCCAATTAGGTAAAAAAAAAGGCACAGAGAGAGGCCGAAGATGCCCGACTCCGATACTTGGCAGACCAAGTGTGTTGGCAACACTTGGAGGACACTGTTGCGGCCCCTCCAGACCCTTCAACTGGTCCCTCGGCTGCGGCGATCAGAGAAATTCCTAATGCCCCAGTTATAGCGAGCGATGACGGTGATATCCTTTCGGTCCAATCGTCGATGTCAGAAGGTGCCTAGGGGTCGGCCTCTGAGTCTATTCTCAACAGTGCGTGACGCAAGGTTAGGAGGGTCTTATTAGACCCTCAACCGAAAAGGACCCGAGGACTAGGAAAGGGCGTAAAATTCGAGAAGTTGTTCAAGGTGACGAGGAAAAAAATCTAGTTGCCGTACGACGATTTCACTGATGGCCCTCCCACCTCGCAGGTAGTTAATTAATCTTTCATCGCACAGCATCGGGGCATTTATTTGCAACAACATCCGTATGGTTGCGCCTAGCTGGAAGGAGTTGCTGGACTTGGAGAAGGAGAAAGTGTTTAGAGAACTCTCGGTAATACAATTTTAAATTTATTTTTTAATAACCAATAAAAATTATAATTTCATAATATATACATTTTTAATTTTTTTTATTCTTTTTTTGTAGGTAGAGTATGATGTGGATGACACACCGGTGAAGAAGGACAAACATCGTACCTCCGGCTCCAAGCAGATGATACAAATCACCAAGGAGCACAAAGATAAGGGCTCCAAACACCCTTATCTGGATGCCAGCGTCACTGCTTACGTGATACCTGGGCTCGACTATGAAGCGAGTCAAAGCGTCGTAAGTGTCATATATATTTCCTCTCAATTAACATAATTAATATTTATTATTTATTAAACTCTAGTACAAATTTATAATTATTTAGTTTTCATTATTATTTTTAGGAGAGGGTGCTAGAACTGGCACATGAGGAATTGGCCAACACACAACTTGCACACCCGGATATGCCGCAAGAAGACTTGCATCGAGGGAGAGCCAAATTGCAATCGCCGATGCGGTATACGGCCGTCAAGCTGACAAGGAGGTTAGGGGGTTGGGACACAAGGTGCAACAAGATTTATCTGACTGATCTACGACATGCTCGACGAGGAAGAGTGGTCAGGATGCGGCCGTCCAAGCAGCCATTGAGGAGGCTCGACTCGCACGGGCAGAAACGCAATCCATGCGTCAGAGGCTTGATGAGCAACAAGAGTAGATACCCAACCTCCTTTCCCTCATGCAAGCTAGGGTTCCAGAAGATTTTCATTCTGCTTCAACCCCACACCTGGATGACGACGACATTGCCAAAGGTGGGGGAATCGATGGTGCGTCTACTCTTACTGTATTTACTTAGTTTGTATGTAGTTTTTAATATTTCTATTTTTCTGAACGATATGGATGTACGTACAATTTTTAAATATTTTAATTAAATTTGTTATTTAATTTTTTTTAATAATATTTTACTTTAAATTCAAATTTTAAGGAAAAAATAATTAAATTCACTTAGACTACAAAATCATATATGATTTTGTAGTCTAAGTGATGACTTAGACTACAAAACCATATATGATTTCGTAGTGTAAGTGATGACTTAGATGACTTAGACTACGAAACAATATATTTCGTAGTCTAAATCATCACTTAGACTATGAAATCATATATGATTTTGTAGTCTAAGTAAATTCTTAAACTAAGAAATAATTCTGTAGTCTAAGTTGTACTTAGACGACGCAAATATGACTTGCATCGTCTACGTCTTCACTTGGACGACGGAATACTATATTTCCTTCGTCTAAGTACTTAGACTACAGCACTTGAACAACGGACTTCAGACGACGGAGATTCCGTCGTCTAAGTACTTAGACGACAAAAATGCAAACCTAGACGACGAACTTAGATGATGAAAACGCAAACCTAGATGATGAAATAGCTTCGTCGTCTAAGTATTTTTTTCCTGTAGTGTATGTGTTCTCATGTCTATATATATTCACTCCACATCAATATTAGCAAAATATAATTTGGACAAAACAACCATTAGATATATATATTCATCATAACATAATTCGTAAGTAGACGAAATTTTGATCAATACGAAGTTCGTTAAGGATTTGATCAGTGTAGTCAACCACAAAATCAAAATTTCAACGAGATAGAAACGTTGATATACGAATCATCGTAACTCCAATTTTTGAACCGCCGACACTCACAATCCAAGAAATGTTTATTCTATGCCCTCCATGAATATAATTCGCAATCTAACATGGTACACATGATCATGCTCTCAGATGTCAGATTGTGAAACTCTACTTAGATGACGAAAGTGGTTTAATTTCGTCATCTAAGTAGCACTTAGATGACAAAACTTAGGGTTTTCGTCGTCTAACACTTTCAGAGTTTAGGGGAAGGGGTTTTGGGCTTAGGAAATAGGGTTTATAAATGATCTTAGATGACGAAATGAATATATGTTCGTCATCTAAATAGTTCTTAGACGACGAAACAATGTTCGTCATCTAAGGTGCACTTAGATGACAAACTTCTATGATTTCACCGTCTAAGATATCCTCTTTAACCGAAAAGCATGTTGCATTCGTTTATTCTAAAATCATTCTTGATAGACATAACAAGTGCGTATTACAAACACTCTAAATGAACCTCTTTTATTTAGTTCCTTGTAATCATTCAAATCCGTATGCGTATAAATTAAGTTCGAATTCGATCGAATTTTTTGATCTATTAATTAATTATAATTAAGTATTACATGTATTTATATATCAATCACTTTCATCATCATAATCTTCTTCTTTTTATTCATCCTTCTCACTTTCAACTGACTGATCCTCATCATCATAATCTTCATCATTTGAGTCGTATACGACGTCGTCGTCGTCATCCTCTAACTCCTTTTTAGTGGCATTATTCTTTAGGTCGTCAATCTCCTTTGAGTAAGATCCGTAGCGTGATCAGGTATGAGTAAGTGTTTGTTATAGCGAATCAGTTGCTTTATATCAAGGATGATAGAAGTATTAGGCTCTTGATATGCATTGTCATAATTCACTTCAGTGTCAGTCGCCAATGTCCCTTCAAGTGTTGTGACACTCCATATTTCTCGGTTAGATATATGGCTAACTATTTTCCAACCTTCACCTACTTTTGAATCATTCAGATAAAACATCAACCTAACTAAGGTGGCAAGAGCGAATGACTCATCCTCATACTAGCTTGAGTTTGTATCGACTGATAAAAGGCTCAGATCTTCTTTCGTACGCTTGAACCATTTGTACTTGAATAGAAAAAACGTTGATATCATTTCCATAAAGTAGTTGAATGACAATAAGAAGAACCCCGTAATATAAATCAGGGCATTCCCCAACTGCGATCCCACCATTTTGTGTTCTTGTTCCTTCATCTCGGTCCAATGATTGAAACTTTACACCATTGAAAAAACATTCGGGGTAAATATAGTGTTAGACCGGCTTATTGGCCAATTAGTGTTTTCCCCATGACCGCCATCCCTCTTGGTTACCGGATTTTTCTAGATCGATCATCTGAAAAATTGTGAAGAAAATATATGAATGTCTATTTAACTTCTACCGAAAATTTGAAATAATTTTTCCTAAAACAAAAGGAAACCAAAAATCTGCATGCACAAATAAGGAAAAACACTTTGAATATGCAAACACAAAAATAACATATTAATTTACCATGGGCACCTATTCCCGTCCGGATTTCTCAACTTCAAAATAAAGAAATCACAAACCTATATGGTTTAAACATACCCATTGGAGGAAATAATCAGGGAACTTCTTCTTAAACACTTTTTCAGCACAGTTATGACTCTTATCCAGTATGGCTTTCTGAATTTTCAACCTGTAAGCTTTCATGAATTTCTCGACCTCATCACAGTCTCGCAACATTATCCAATGCGCTTCAATAAGTTCTTCTTGAGTTAATATTTCGTTTAATACTCTTCTAAACGGTCGTACAACATCTATGTTGACTGAAAGATTATTGCAAGCATGTGGATTGGAGACAGAGGTACATTTCACACTAGCTTACTCACTCATGCATTATGTATGTTTCAGCTATGGAGCCATCCGGGGCAGATTTATTTTTGACGAATTCTTTACACTATCCGAGTTGTTTTCAAAATGATAAAATTAATTATTTCACGAATTGTAGAAAGACAAAAATATATATAAAATGATGAAAATCGTGTTATAAATCAATTTAAGTTACATGAAATATTAATTGTACCTTTCCCGAGGATACATCTAAGTGTAGTGAACCGGACTAGAAATCAATATTTGTTCGGGAAGGTGGATCATAAGGTGAATCATAATGTCAAAGAAAGCAGGGGAAAAATCATCTCTAATTTGCAAAGAATATGGACAATTTTGTATTTTAGTTCGACCACTTCTTACTTCTTCAACTCTCTAGCGCATAACCTCTGTCACCATCATAGAATGCTACTATTGGTTCGACGACGTCACGAGGCAAATATGCTCGAATTACCACTGGAATCAGACATTGCAGCATAACGTGACAGTCATGAGTGTTTAGATCAATGAACTTGTGTTCCCTAATGTTGACAGATCCATATATATTCGTTGCATAATTAAAAAGATAACGAATAGTTTTAAACTAGTTAAACATAGTATCCCTCAACATCGGCTTCACTGTGTAAGGTGCATCTAACATCTTGTTGTACACTCATCTTATCACACCACCAAATCCGGGGCAAATATTATATTGAAATACGGTTTTAGGACTTGTGATGTGAATAAGAAATCCAAATAATTTTAAAAGTTAAGATGTCTGAATAATACATTTATTAAAAAGTGAAAACGCTAATATTACAGTACCATTTTTTTTTGAAATAAGAGTCATTACATTTATTTAATTCAAAATACAAGTAGATAATAATTCATTTATTTAGTAGGCGATGCATCCTATTTTCCCTAAGCATTTTACTCATCACTTGAAAATATAAAAGTGTAGCATCATGAGTCACACCGACCCAGTAAGTGCAGCTTACATGTATATACTAAATTATCTCTAAGATACATCAAACAGAACAACCAATTCATAAAGATAAATTAATCAAAACTGTTTATTTTTTGTCATGCTAATTCTTGCGTTCACACACACACACACAGGTATATATAATATACATACTTGCATAGATGCACGTCTAAACACAAACATGCAAAAGCTTCCAAAGTGAATTCTTTTTGGTTAACTAGTAACACTCACAAATCATGTGCTTAGTCTCACAATACTAACACACATGTAAAGCCACAACATACTAAAACCACCTGCTAAAGCATGTATACTTCCAGTTTAACACAATTCATTTCTAAGAGTATAATAGTGCACTATCTATAGGGATGAGAGCCCTTAGCTAACACCCACAATCACAAAATAATTTATCAGCAATTCACTTAAACACGGGGTAGTTCATATATTATACCCGACTTCACACCTCAACCATAATGATCACCAACGAGTTCTTAGTTAAGACTAAGTACATATAAATCATACGTATATACACTACCAAAAATACACATTTAGATGAGGAAAAATGAATTATGTAATTCGTCTAAGAGACAACTTAGACGATGAAATATGTAATTCGTCGTCTAAGTTTAAATTTTAGATGATGAATTATATAATTCTTCGTCTAAGTTTAACATCTTAGAAGACGAAAATAATATCCGTCGCCTAACGCTAAACTTAGACGATGAATTACTTAATTCGTCGTCTAAGTTATCTCTTAGACTACGAAGATAGTTTCATCATCTAGGCATGTACTTAGACGATGAAATAATATGTCGTCTAATAAAACTCAATTATTTAGATCATATTCCATTTTTAGATCATGCATTTCTCAACTTCTCCTCTCTCTATTTCTCTCTCTCACACTCAACACCCACCTCCGACCACAATTTCAATTTCGTCAGTTTTTCAACCCCCGGAGTTCTAGTTTATCCACTTATCTTCTTATCAGTGAAGGTATTAACTCGTTTCTCTTGATAAATTTTTTTAAATTTAATTACGTAATAACGTACAATGATGGAGTTCTCCTGTGAAATATTCTGGCAAATATATAGTTTTTGGCAACTTTGTTTACATATATATTGCAGTAATTAAGTGTTTAATTGTTAAGCTAATTATATGCATTTGATTAATTATATATAATTAAATATGTTAGATTAATTAGTTAAAAAATTATATATAACATGTAAATGCATATTAACTTAATAATATAATATATTAGCTAGATTAATTATAATATATTAGATTATAACATATTAACTTAATTGTGTCATGTAATTTAATAACTAATATAGTTTATTAGATTATTTAATTAGTTGAAAAATTATATAATATGATAAATAACTTGCTCAAAAATATGGACACAGTTGGTGAATAGAAGTGATTATGTCTATAAAATCGGCCCACAGCCCATTGGTCCGCCCTAGCCCAACCCTATTTTTTGGGTTTGGGCAGGCCCTACCCTAGCTAACTGGTGGGCTTAGCCCTGCCCATTTTCGGAAGCGCAGAGTATGGGTCATGTTTTTGAGACCGTGGGCATGCCCAAAGCCCTGCCCATATATGTAATATTAGGGCCGGGTCAGAAATACATGCGAAATTTATAACTTTATATATGAAATATAGATATTTATGATAAGCAGTGATTAAAATGATATAAAAAGAAGTCAACTAAACAATAATGAATATCATTAGATGACAAAATAATCTTCTTCTTTTTTTGTAAAAAGAAGTTATTTCATAAGATATGAGTGAAAAAGTAGGGTTCATTAGATGACAAAATAATCTTTTTTTTTTTTTTTTTGTAAAATTAAGTTTATTTCATAAGATATGAGTGAAAAAGTAGGGTGGGCTGTGGGTGGGTTTTTCAGGCCCAAACTTTAACGGCCCTTGGGCATGACTTAGGCTTCACAAATTAATAAAAGTGTCGGCCCATTTTACAAGCCTAAAAGTGATGAGAGGTTTATGGTGGACATAATTAGAGAGTTTATGTTGTTTACGATGCAACATGGTCAAGGAAAGAAGGGTTGTAGGTGTCCGTGCAGAAAATGTCTTAACCATCAGTTTGTGGAGATTAATGTTATGTTTCAACGCTTGTATGACCAAAGTATGATGTGGAGTTACACTATATGGAGTGAGGAGGGTGAAGTAGTAGACTTCAGCTCAGGGTATAGTTACCAGGGTGCCTCATCCAGTGCTAGTTGCATCCTTTCTTAGAACCCCACTGTGGATTTGGTCCATTTTGCTTTTCCAGAATTTAGTCATGGTAGACACCAACACGAAGATGGAGGTTATCATACTCCTTATTATGACACAATCTCTGCAGCTTTGGCTACTGACACTACTGAGATGGATAAGTACAACATGATCACTACCAGAAAATGAAACTTAAACAATGAAACCTTAATAATTTCGTCGTCTAAGTGGCAGTTAGACGACGAAAAAAAATTTCGTCGACCAAGAGAAATTTTTGTCGTGTAGGCTGAAACTGGTATTTGTCGCCTAAGAAATATTTTAGACGACGAAAATAAATGTTTCTTTGTCTAAGATTTGACTTAGACGATGAAAATATCTTTGTCTAAGATCTGACTTAGATGACGAAAATATCTTTGTTGTCTTAGAAGAGACATTTAGAAAACGAAAAAGAGAATTCGTCGTCTAAGTTTGCACTTAGACGACGGATATTTTCATTTCGTCGTCTAAGAACATATCCTAAACCTAAACCCTAACTATAAACCATAAGCCTTAAACCCTTTCTCCTAAACTTGGAAAGTCTTAGGTGACGAAACCCATTTTTCGTCGTCTAAGTAGTACTTAGTCGACGAAATTCAACCATTTTCATCATCTAAGTAGAGTTTCACAATCTGATCTCTAAGAGTATGACCATGTATACCATCTTAAAATACATATTTTTTACATCGAGGGCATAGAGCAAAAATTTCTTGGATTGTGAGTGTCAACGGTTTGAAAATTGGAGTTACGAAGATTTGCATATCAACGTTTTCTTTTCAATGAAATTTCGGTTTTATGGTTGAGTATGCCGATCAAACCCTTAACGAACTTCGTTTTGAATGAAAAATTTCCACTTACATGTTATGTTATGATGAATATATTCAATGGCGATTTTGTCAAAATTCAATTTCGTTAATGTTGATGTGAAGTGAATATAGACATACGAACACTTAAGTTATACAACATAGTAGATATATAACAAGTTTTTAGTCTTAAATAAATTTTTTATGTCAAATTTTAATTAATTTATATTTAGTTGATAAATTAAGTTTTTACAACAAGACAAACATCCGTAACTTCATAAACGGGTTTACGAATTATTATTTACGATAGTTTTTGTCTTTTAACTATTTTTCGATAATCACTAAATTCATTCGATCGAATTCTAAATTAATCTGAATTAGGTTATTTTTTTTCTACAATATTGTATAAATGTAATGGTTATATCTAACGGTTGATTTTTAATTATTTTTAAGCAACTACCCAAAAATAATTTTCATATATATTTTAAAAAATATGTCATTTAGGCAACGAAAGCTATTACTTCCGTCGCATAAGTGATTTTTTTTTTAAATAAAATAAGATAAATAAATTTCACTTAGGCGACGAAAATATATAGTTTCCTCTCCGAAGTGAAATAATTAAAATTAAAAATTTACTTAGGTGACAAAACTATACATTTTTGTCCTATAAGTGAAATTTTTATTATTTATTATTAATTTATTTTTATTTTACTTTTTGAAAAAATTCACCAAGGCGACGAAACTATTAGGTTTCATCGCCTAAGTCCGAAATTTTGGAGGTTTTTTTTTCGCCAAATTTTTTGACCAAAAATTCAAAATCACTTTGGCGATGAAACCTGCTGGTTTCTTCCTTTAAGTTCAATTTTTTTCCTGTAATTTTTTCTGCCAAATTTTTTCATTAAAAATTTAAATCACTTAGACGATGAAACTATATATTTTCTTCGCCTAAGTGAAATTTACTTTATTTTATTTTATTTTATTTAAAACAAATCACTTATGTGACGAAACTAATATTAGTTTCATCCCCCAAGTGATTGCCTATTTTTCACAATCTCTTAATATCTCAAAATCTCTCCCCTCCTCTCTCTCTCTCAAACCATACACACCACGACCACCACCACCACCACGGCGACACCACCACCACCTCCACCTCCACCTCCACCACCTCGGCACGACCACATACCACCACCACCATCACCTCGGCACCACCACCACCACCACCACACAAACGCTGCCGCCACCACCATCATTAAATTATCTTCTAGTTATATTACAATTTTTGCATGATTTAATAAATAATAATTAATAATTTAATTAATTTTCATTTTTTTAAAAAAACCTTTTATACAACGAAACAATTTGTTTCGTCGTCTAAGTTGTTTATTTATTTTTTTAAAAAAGTTTTTACTTAAAATTTACTACTTAGATGACGAAAAACCTTTGTAGTCGAAGTGGATTTATTTTTTATTTTTTATTTTTTAAAAAAAATCGATACTTAGGCGACGAAGAAGCTAAAATTTCGTCGTCTAAGTGGTTTAACTTAGGCAACGATTTCTGAGTTTCTTCCTCTAAGTTCTCACTAAAGCGACAAAAATTTTGTCATTTTTTCATTAATTTTTCCTCATCCAGAAACATAGACGATGAAGTTTATTTGGTCGT
Organism: Geum urbanum; assembly: GCA_946800695.1. Classification (NCBI taxonomy): domain Eukaryota; kingdom Viridiplantae; phylum Streptophyta; class Magnoliopsida; order Rosales; family Rosaceae; genus Geum; species Geum urbanum. The sequence goes on from OX327009.1 coordinate 33,472,170, forward strand.
CTAAGTACTTAGGCTACGATTGTAGGCAACGAACCTTAAGTGTCAAAAAAAGCCACTTAGGCGAGGAAACTGCTTGGTCGCCGAAGTGTGTTTTTCTGTTTATGGATGCTGCTTGAAGTTTAGACCTTGGTGTACCCTGGAAGTCTAGAGAATATGTTGCTATATGTAATGGACGAAATTCATAAGAAAAAAAAAAAGTGAAGAACCAAATTTCAGACCGTGCTTTTAATGAAATGTAGGAGCATATATGAAACTTGCTTCCTGATCATCTCAAACTTCTCGAAACTCATTATAAGGTTAGAAAGATCTTGAGCAGCCTCGGCCTAAAGTACAAGAAAATTCATGCTTGCATAAATGATTGTGTGCTGTTTTACAAAGAGTATACACATTTGGACTATTGTCCTGTATGCAACAAGTACAGATATTTGCATCGGAGGAATTGAAGGAGTTCAAAGAAGCAAATTCCTGTGAAGGTGCTTCGCTATTTGTCGTTGATTCCTAGACAACAACGTTTACATGACTCTATACACAACAAAGGTGATGAGATGGTACGCGAAATAGAGAATAGATGATGATGTGCTTAGACACGTGGCAGATGATGAGGCTTTTAAATATTTTACAGGGAATTTCCAAAATTTGTAGCAAAGGTTCGAAATATTAAACTCAGACTTTCTACGGATGAATTCAACCCTTAGGGTAATAATACGTTTTCGTTAGCACTTGACCAGTTATTGTCATGTCGTACAATCTGCCTCTATGGATATGTATAAACAATGAATTTAATTTCTTTACTCTGCTAATTCCATGTCTTAAATTTTCTGGAAAGTGCTTAAATGTGTACCTCAGACCATTGATTGACGAGTTGCAAGTGCTGTGGGAAAATGGAGTCCCAACTTATGGCAAGTTCACTGACATAATGTTCATGATGAGATCAGCACTAATGTGAACCATCAACGATTTTCTTGCATATGAGATGTTGGCATCTTGCACAACCAAATGATACAATGCTTGTTCTGTGTGCTTGGACGACGTCAACTCTAGGTGGCACACGGGGAATGTGTGTTACATGAGCCACTGTAGATGGCTTCATCATGATCACCAATGGCGATAGGATAAAGATCATTTCGACTGGACAGTAGAGAATAATTATAAACCCTGACAGTGGTATGACGAAGAGATTTTTGAGAGGTTAAACAACTTCTATTTCGGTGTGTTGACCAATGATGACGATTTGAAGAAACACAATCCACACACTCCACACGATCTTAGTTATTGGCATCACATGAGTATTTTCTTTGAATTGCCTTACTGGTCGTAGTTGAAACTCAGAAACAAGGTAGATGTTATGCATATAGAAAAGAATGTGTGTGACAACATGGTAAGAATAATGCTCGGCATTAAGGATACTCCCAAAGTGCGAAAGATATGGAATCTATGCATTTACGCCATCCCTTATGGTTAAAGAGGATAAGAGAGAAGTGTATAACAAAATGTCAGATGCACCTTACAGCCGACACTGAGGGATTCTTTATTGAACTGGTTTAAAAGTGTTCGTTATCCATCTAATTATGCAGTGAATATATTTGGATGTGTCAATGTAAGGGGTATAAATGTCATTTAGAATGGTTTAATAAGCCGGGTTTAATGCTACTACGTTTTGGGTTTTGAGCCCAGTCATTTGTTATCTAAATATTATAGTGGTTAATTTTTTTTTAGAATGTGAGTAATATTCCAATAAAATGGGATAGCAGTACAAAAACTCCACAGGGTTACCCGGCAGAATAAAGTGAAGCTCTATGCGTACTACTATACTAGATAACAAGTTGTAGCACAAAGTCTAAACTAGCAAACCAGGATAGCACTTGGTCTAATCTAAATATTACAGTGGTTGGTTTATATTAGTATTATTTGAATGTTCATTGTCCTTGTATATATATTTTTTCTAATAAAACGATGATAAATTAGGTAAAATATATCATGCGGAATGAAACAGATTTATCAGAATTTTAAAATCAAGACTCGATCTTGTCCTTAATATATGAAACGAGTCAGGACGGGATAAAAACGTGAACATTTTAATTTTTGTCCCGTCTCAAAATTAGAACAGATCGAGTCGGATTTGAAATTTTCAAGATTCGTGGCCAGTTCGAGGAAAGCCCCTCAAAATTTACCACGGTCATATACTCGTATATATTCGAGAAGGTTGCCATTGACGAGCAGTTTTTGGATCAGGCGGCCCTAAACTGTTTCCATACGGCACAGCCAATAGCAGGGATAGTGGAGGGTAGTTTTGAGATTTCGCAGGGCCTTAGCAGAGGCAATCAGGGTAAAAGATTCTGAAAATTTGACTTGTGATTGGCGAGGTCGTATGACCTTACCACGTGGGTTTCCTTACCCAATAACTGCTCGCCATTGACTTGAGTCACTTGGCGAGCATATCGATCTGCTCCAATCCGCACAAGCCCGTCCAAGATTTCCAACGTGCTCCCCCACCAAGTATAATGCCCCCATCAATGTGTAGATGCCGCGTCCAAGCTTCTGTTCCACGTGTCTCTCCATTTTATTTTCAGATGTCTCTACCTATCTGATGTATATTATCCAACTCCGATCCCCCTGTCAACACAACCCCCATATCACTGTCCTTGTCAAAAAGGCGAAAAAATTACCTTAAATTATCCCCCATTCTTTTACTCCCAGTAATAGGTTAATTTACCTCGTTCATTTCCGATATAAACCAAACCTTTCCCACAGTCTCGTCATCAGTCATTACAGACACCACAAAAGACGCTCTCTCACTCAGATATAGTAAAAATGGCGACTCTTCAAGTACCAGCCTTCGTTCCTTCACCGAAAGAAGACGCCGAGCAGCTCAAGAAGGCTTTTGACGGTCTTTTACTTTCACACCCTTTTCTAATATACATACTCTTCGTACTAACAGCACAATCATATTACACGCTCTGATCCTGTTCTTTGCTTTTTCGACTATATTGAATTGGGATCATGTCTCTGTTTTGATCTGATATGCTTGATCATCTAAATCTGCATACTTCCATATTGTTTTAACCTTTATGTGAATTCTGGCATTTCTGGGTTCTATTCTAAGTGAGGTGCTATCTTTGAAATGTCTATGGTGATCATGATCATGATCGATCATGAAGGGTTTGTTTTCAATATTCTTGGCATCATTTTTGTGCGGTTAGAGTTTAGATCTGGATTGTTTTTTCATTATCTTGTAGCTAGTTTGTGGTCACTGTTGACTTACAAAAAATAGTTGATGTTTGACATGTTCTTGACTTCTTTTATAATATATTTATGGATGGTGCTGATCAATTAGAGATCGATCTGCTTCTGTGTAACCTTATCTGTGACTTCTGATTGTTGGTTTTAAGGGGGCAAGGTACATTGGGGTTGCAACCTTTGAAAATTCAGTATGCTTATGTGTTCATGATGATCAGGGTTTTCTTTCACTTGTATTTTTGTTTGATTTTGGTGGGCATACTTTTGGTTGGATCACTGTTTTAGATCCAGATCTGTTTAACAGGTCCCTTGTCGAGTGATCAGTGAGATTTTATTTAAGCACAAAATATTCAAACAATAATCTTCTTTTTACTCCACTAATTGTGGCAAAAGCAAGACCTTAGTGCTTACACAGTTTGTCCGACTTTTTCTGGTATATCTGGTTATCAGTTCCCTTGCACATTATTCACATGTTGGCCCTCTTATATTTTTATATTTGGCATATACAGTCAATTGTTTAAGAATCTTCTCAGTGTTGAGATAATTATGCACACATCTATTCTTGATTAAGATAATGACTATCACCCAGATTGTTCCTTCGGTCTCATAGAGGATGTTTATAAATGGTGCTTCAAGCTTCTACTGTTGTAGACATCTTTGCATGTTTGTGTATCCAATCCTAAGCTACTTTGTTAATTTGTTTGCAGGATGGGGCACAAATGAGGCATTGATCATTTCTATCTTGGCTCACAGGAATGCTGATCAGAGAAAATTGATTCAGCAGACCTATACTGAGACTTATGGAGAAGATCTTCTCAAGGCACTAGACAAAGAACTTTCAAGTGATTTTGAGGTGACATTTTGAACAAATTTTTATGTACAAAATGGCAGAGCACTTCGAATGTACTGAATTATGTTCTTTGCAAGTTTGCATTGAGAGCCTCTGAAAGGGTTAATCGTGTCATAATTTTAATAAGGATAATGCTTGATTCTTCTTATTTTGATGCATATCAGCGCGCATTATTGCTATGGACACTGCATCCTTCCGAGCGTGATGCAGTTTTGGCTAATGAAGCTACAAAGAGGTTCACTTCAAGCAATTGGGTGCTTATGGAAATTGCTTGTTCCAGGTCTTCACATGAACTACACCTGGTCAAGCAGGCTTATCATGCTAAGTTCAAGAAATCCCTTGAAGAAGATGTTGCATTTCACACATCTGGAGACTTCCGCAAGGTAAAAACTTGAACCTCCAAAGCCATTAGTCACTTTGACATGCTGTTTAGTTGAAATGTATTTTTTTTATTTTCCACTTTATTCAAACATGCTGACCTACTATATCTATTGATAAGACATTATATTGACCTTCCTTTACTTTCGACTCTGTCACAGCTTCTGGTTCCTCTTGTGAGTGCTTTCCGATATGAGGGAGGAGATGAAGTGAGCATCACAGTGGCGAAAAGAGAGGCCAAGATACTTCATGAGGCTATCAAAGACAAACACTACAATGATGAGGAGCTCATCAGGATCATCACTACCAGGAGCAAGGCACAGCTGAATGCAACCTTCAATCACTACAACAATGAATTTGGAAATGCCATTACCAAGGTATAACATCTCCCTGATAATATGAACTACCAGAAAATGTGGATTTAGAAACATAAATAGTTATTAACTGGCTCCTCGTTTGACCACCTAATTGATACCTCAGATATATCGCTAAATGAATGACAAGATGTTTTGGTGATAACTTACTTCCGGCCACTGAAGCTGATAATATGGCTTCTAATATTCAGGATTTGAAGGCCGATAAGGATGATGAATTCCTCAAGTTGCTGAGAGCAACTGCTAAGCTCTTGACCTACCCTGAGAAGTACTTTGAGAAGCTTCTGCGTCTGTGTATCAACAAGCTTGGAACAGATGAAGGTGCACTTACTAGAGTTGTTACCACCAGGGCAGAGGTTGACCTGCATCGCATTAAGGAAGAATACCAGCGCAGAAACAGTGTTCCTCTGGAAAAAGCTATTGAAAAAGACACCGGAGGCGACTATGAGAAGTTTCTGGTGGCACTGCTCGGACATGGAGATTACTGAGCATTGCTCCTAATTCCAGAATAATTATGATGGCAGTTTATGCCATATGCCATGGCTCTTCTTTCTTCAGTACTTCTTTTTCATGGTTTCTGTTAAGTGTGAAGACTGTGAACTCTGTTCTATTTATCTTCCTAGTCTTGCAACAGCAAGATTATGACTCGAGTTATCATGTTTATGGATTGAGTTCTTTTGTCAATGAAGTTACTTCGAGTTCTGTATGCCCATTACCCTTGTTTTTGCTTCAGATAACATTAGCAACCTGCTGTGGCTTAGTTCTATATGGAGTTACTTCGAATTCTATATCCAAGCAGAATACTTTGGAGTTTTATAACCATGTGGTTACCATATTCCTCTATTTTTGGTCACTTAGAGCAAATGCACCGAGAGGGGTGGTGTTCGAGCAGGTGGAAGGCCTGGCTAAGCTGGAGCTCGAGCAAAATCTAGGAGGAATGCAGCGGTGAGAAATTGATCGAGACCGGTCGTTGACCGAACGCTTGTTTGAGCAAAAGGTGGAGCAAATTTTGGATGAGCTCTTCTTGTGGGTCCGGCCGGTCTTGCTCGAGCTCTTCCTGCTTGAGCAAATGATGGGGCCAGCTGAAATCAGCAAGAGCAAAGGAAAAAGATTAATGCAGCAGTGGGAAAGAGGAGTTGACTGCATGTTGACCTCTTGGTTTAGCAAGAGAACGAGCAAATTTTGTTCTAGTGATTGCTTCAGCATTTGGCAGAGCCCACACCTCGTGGGTGACGTAAAGTGAGTTGTATATTTTGTTTTTTGCTGTAAAATAGTGAAATAAAAATTTAACACGCGAATGAGATGTTGCCACATGTATTAACTGTCTCCCATTAAAATCTCAATAGTTCACTTCATCTGGGCCATTTCTTTTGAAATCAAAATTCAATTCTATGGTCCAAGTTTAAACAGAAATGTTGCCTTTTTTACAACGCTTCAAAAAATTCAATCCTAGAGTCCAAAAAATGTGATTCCTTCCGAAAATTTATAAATGTGCATCTCTTTTACACATCATAGCGTTGATGAATACAACGACAACAAACAAAAGATGGACAAATTATGGGAGACAATTCATGCCGATTATTTGCTAAATTGGAGCCAATACAAGGTGAATCTATTAAGACCCAAGTTGCGCTTTCGATAATGACACGTGATAATGACATGTCACATTGTTATTGGTCGAAAATCTATCTGAGAAATAATATATTAACATTTTACAACATAATGAATAATAATTACTCTTGCATTTTGTGTATAAACTGCATTCAAAATTTGATTTGCTATTGTAATTGATGAATTTGGTTTGTTCTTGCTATTTGGAACAATTGCTAGAGTAACAGGAAGTAATTGTTAGAGCAACAGTGCATATGCTCTTACAAACTGGTGAACCCCTTTTACAGCATGTACTATGTTGGCTACTGCTTGATACATTTTCATTGTATACCAAATGCAAAATTTAATCACGGAAACCTCATTCGGCTGATCATTTCAGACTATAAATTAAGATCAGAACCAGAAATTGTGAGCATAAATTTTAAGCTACACATACTAGGTTTGTAGCTTTTCTGACTACAAGTTTCGCACTACCAATCTATAGATATATCACCACTACCGCATCAAAATACACGATGCTGATCATCACAGGGGGATGCAAAGGTTTTACATGTCAAAACACAGAGTTCACACTGCGATACACTTTATTTGAAATGAAGAAAAGTGACCAGTTAGAAACTATGATGACTTAAACCAATGAAATGCTGCTTTCACCGCCAGGAGGCTTGCGAGCACCACCTAGCAAGTTTCTGGATGCCGCCTTTCCATCAGCAAAGATGTTGCTGCCGCTCATTTCTCTCAGCTTAGCTGTGCTTAGTGGCTTTTCAGCAGATCCGGGGAATACATCTCCTTTGAAAATATCATTCCCTGTCAGCTCAGCAAACTTCTGGGTATGTATTTTCTTTGAAGTCTTTACAACAGGGTCCTCGTTAAACATGATTTTGCTCTGGCTTCCAGCATGCTGCAACAATGAGAAGAGATATACAGTATTAGATCATACAGAACATGTTCTCTTTCCAGATAATTCATTATTGTCCGGGACATTAATATCACTCAATCTACAAGAACTTTTTTATTACAATATATTGTATGCTACTGGCATAAATCGAAGTCAGTAGAATCTCATTTCATCTGTATGATTAAAATCTCACACATCGCAAGCTCACAGTATCACAACATACATCACATGCAAGAATTCTCCTTAAAACTGTTAAGTTCATTGACATCATTGATAGATGTAAAATTCATTATCAATTTATCATGCAAGATTTTTCAACAAAAGAGTTATGATCTAACTAGATTCCCATCCTAGAACATGATCACAACTCACATTGGAGACCTTGACAGATGTGCGACTTCCCGGTGCAGGCTCAGGGGAGTCTTTTCCCTGTCGATTATACTCATGAGTACCAACAGCATTAACCGACCTCGGCACAATCTCAGGTGGAGGGCCAAAGATGTCATTTCCAGTTAGCTCCTTGGACTTGGCACATGAAATGCCCTTCTGAGTCTTGGCGTCAAGATCCGACTGCAATGTCCCACACAGCTCTCGCTGCTTTGCAACCTCGGGGATGCTCGTCGACTTCTTCGGGGTCACGTGCTCGTCCACGCTGAATGAGATTTGACTTATTCCGTTGACTGCTTGTTGGTGAATCCGGCCGGTCTCCGGTTCGGCATTGTAGTCGCCGGCGGCGAATATTCCACTTCCGGAAATCTCCTTCAGTTTGTAGCCGGAGCAGGGCTTCCTGCGGAGCATAAAGAACGGATCTGAGAGGGTAAGATCGGAAATTTGAACAACAAAATTTCCATTATTAATGATTAGATCTGATGTAACGGATCTTACTGCTTGTTGAGGCTCTGAGCTTCTTCCTCGCTGAACTGACCGCCGTGGAGGACCTTGCTGATTCCATCCGACGGCTGAAAATGCAACGAAAATTTTGAGCTCAAGTTAGCTACTGTAATCGACAAAGAGAAAGAGAGATTTGAGTCGGTGTGAGAGGGGTAAGTTGGTAATTGCTGACCTGATGGGTTCGGTGAGCGGAGGAGGGGGCGGTGGCGGGAGTGCTGGGGTGGGGTACCTCTTGCCACGTCAGCATATCGGCTGTGTCGCGGCGAGGCTTTCTCACTGGTGTGCTTTTCTCCATTGTTATTGCTTGGTCCTACGGTCCTACCTGTGTTTCGCTCTGTGTTTTTCTTTGTTTTTTTTAATAAGGGCGGGTGTGGCCGCTTCCATAATTTACTAATGAAACTGTTGAATGTATAGAGGAGATATAAAATTTGAATCTCATATTATAATCAGCACATAGAGAACATCCTGGATAGTCACAAAATATTCTATATTAACTATGTAATCAAACATGTACTAATTAGTAAAGAACGTCATACAGATTATTTTATCCGCTTTATAATAGTGGTGACACACTGAAAAGATCATATTGCTTCCCCCCGAAAGTATTCGATTCTTACTCTTTTTTTACCAGCATTTCAAGTATGTTGCCGAACAACAATCAAGTCGTCGGCACTACGTCATACAGATATTTTGGCAAGTTTTGGGCCGTGGGATTTCGATGGGTTTTCCGACGACTAGGCGGCGAGTTGAGGTGCGTAGGTGTGGGGGTTCGGTTGGGCTGGTTAAGAGGATTGTTTTGAGGGGTTAACTGCCGCCGTTAGTGGTGGTTGCCAAAAAGTGGATTTCTGGTCTGTTTCGGCTAATTTCGGCCAGACAACGATGAATTGGACTTCGATTTAGTTACAAAAGTGAAAGGGCTCGCCGAGAGCTTTCCAACGAGGGGTTAACTTCCCTCATCAGACCACTTTCACCAGAGGCACGTGGGCCACAGGCACCGCCGTCGCCCACGGCGGTGTTTCGGGGGGACAATTTTTAGAAATCATTGGCAGGATTTTTAGGGTTGTTTTTAGGGTCGATTTCCATAGTTTTACACAGATTTTGATATCGTATGATCCGTATTTACCGGATTGTGAGTTGACATCTTTATTTTCATGATTGATAGTGAGTTCAAACTTTTACACATTACGCGTTACGATATGTTTTCAGAGTATTTATTTGGAGGTTTACTTTGTGATGGTTTTATTTAACTACATCGATGCTCTAGCTATTCAGCTGATCACCAGATAGCCAGTCGGACCGGGTTAGGACAAACACCCTGCTCAGCCAAGATTGTCTCGGGTTAGGACAAACACCCTATACAATCTCATCACCTTACTTTTCATATATTTAGTCATTCCGGGTTAGGACAAACAACCTGAACAACCACCTCCATTGTATTTCAGTTCATTATATTTGAAATCGTTTTATTTTACAGAAATTAGTAGAAAAGCATGTTATTACAGATTTATCATTTTACGTTGTTTATGTTATTTTTGTCCACTCACTCTACCATTTTATATTTTAAATGTCTTTCCCTGGTTTTTTTTTCAGTTTCTGTTGCCCAGGCTGCAGTATAAATCCTGAGTTTGTGTGGTGTCGTCGAAGACCTTGAGTCCACCAGTGAGCTCCTAATTCAGTAGGTTACAGTCTACTATTAGACCTGTTTATATGTATCTTATGTTCATAGAAGACGCTTTGAATTCCAGCTTTTTATGTTATTTTCAATTACTAAAATTGTAGTCGAGTATGTTCTCTTTGTAGTCAGAACCAACATGATGTAATTACGTTTTAAATTCCTGAGTTAAATTCCTGGTTCTTGTTTATGTTTTATTGAGAAATCCGGATGGACAATTGGTGGTCCACGGTTTGTTTGTGGGAATCTGGTTAGAAGTGTTCTCTTCTTGCAGATTTTTGGGTTCTTTAGTTTTCAGAAGAAATTATGTCAAAATTTTCGTAGAATTTCTCAGAGTTAATTAATTGTTAGGATTTAATTCTAGTTTATTAGCTAAACTATCTAGTTTACTAGCTAAACTAGGGTTGAGTCCTTTCAGCTTCGTATCAATGCATTAGGTTACAGATTCTGTAGACTCTTAGTCATGTCAGTACATGCATTTGATAGTGTACAACACTCCCCATCACATCTCCAAGAATTGTACATTGTTAACTGTCTAAAGTCTCTTAGTTGAGCCATTTTTCTTGGTCTCTTTGAGTGAGCTAAATATTTTTTGTGGACTCTTAGGTTATTATGCCTCGACAACCAGCTCAACAGGATGAAGCGCAGTCTTTGGCACAATAGATGCGTAAGTTAATTACACGCATGATATCAGTGCCACGTGAGGGTCATGATGATATAGTCACCAAAGCTAAATCAACAGGAGCAGTTCCCTTTGCTGTTACTCATGACCTTGAGAAAAATGAAACTACCACCACGTGGGCAGAGCTCAGGTAGTTGTTCATGAGTCGCTTCTTCACTGAAGCAACAGAGCAGAGTAAATACGAGGAGTTTATGAATCTTCGACAAGGAGATTTGTCCGTGATGGAGTATTAAGATCGTTTCAGCCATTTATCCCGATTTGTACAAAATTCTATCAATTCAGTGAAGGAAATATGTTGGAGGTTTGAGCAAAATTTGCGACATGAGATTGCCCCATACATGTTAGGTGTACCACACATTGATTTTGACGACTTTGTCAGTGTTGTTGCGAGATGTGAAGATAGGCTTCGATCAGAGCAGAATCAGACTCGACGATTGAAGGAAGGTGGCCCAATTAGGGTCCTTCAAAAAGGGGAGGCTCCAGTGCATCTGGTTCCACATCATCTTCTGGTGAGGGATCTCAGACCTTTAGTGCACGTCGTCTGAATTATTTTTCGAGATGGAGGCTGAGTCAATCACAGAGGCAGAGGTCTGGGCCCTGTTCCAGTGGATGTAATGGGTCTCGATTTACTCCATCAGCACCCAAAAATTTTCCTCTATGCAATAGATGTAACCAGCTGAAAGGACCCAACCCCGATTTAGTTGCCTAAACCGGAATCAAACCCCTTCGAAAACACAAACCAACAAAAACCGTAAAAATTTTGGCAGAGTTTCGTTACTAACGTGGAATTACCATTACCTGCACGCAGAAAATACACTTCATCCTATGCCACAAAAACCAAACCGTGGGCACCAATCCCATCCGGGGAAAGACATGAAAACCGTTAGAGTGAGTGGACGAAAATAAACGTCTTTCACCCATTTATATATGTTAAAATAACATATGCGAGTCCAGATAAATAAATACAATAAAGTACACGAGGTAAACTCATACTCCTCCAGCATACTGAGCATGCAAGTAAAAATCCCACGGGGTCACTCATGGACACGTCCGTGCTAGTACAGTCTGAATCACGGGATCCCAGACCCACACGTGATTCTAGCCAGAAAGGCCTTAGGTCAGGGTATCTGTTTCCACCCGGAACTACATCGGCACAAGAAATAGATATCTGTACCCACCCGGAACTACATCGGCACAAGGTACAGAAACCAGTACCCACCCAGAACTACATTGGCACAAGGTACGGTACCCCCCTGGTAGGCACCCTCGGGGATCAGCCGGGATGCGTGTGTATCAATACAACAACATAAACTACGACTGTACTCTGTGTAAACCAAATCATAAATATTTCGATGCAAATGCAAGAAACAGCATATAAATACATATACGTAATATAATCGTATAACACACGCTCATAATAAATCATAATCTCGTATGCATGCTCAAGTTCGTAAAACGTGTATAAAGACTCGCAATCAAACCGTGAAAAGAAATTGTCCACTCACAGACTAGCGTAACTCAGTTTGCGTTAACCCGTGATCCGGCGGAAAGTCCCTCGCTAAAAGAACGATCACGAACCCCTGAATAATCACAAAGTTCATTTCTCAAAGTCATAACTCGACAATTCAAAACAAATCACGAGAAACCACCGTTCTCGGAAACACACGATTCAATTACAACGAACTGTCAGAAATCCGATATTCACACCTCAATACCTCGCTGTACTTTCGGATCCTAAATTCGAAAAACGAACCTCCCCACTGCGATCGGGGCGCGATTTCGAGTGAAATGACATATAACTCGTCGAAAACTACGCCGGGCGAAAAGTCGCCGTCGCTGGAAAATCCATACCTGCCCAGAAAAATACATGGCATACATGGTTTTGAAGATCTCGACGATTCCAACAACTTTCCAGTTATAAGTTAAGGCCAATTTTGACCGGAAAACCTCCAAAAATCAACCCAAAGTTCCAAACCCTTACCGGAATTTCAATTCGACGGATCTCTCTCCTCCGGCCACGGCAACCCTCAAGACCACTTGAAAAATCTTCCTTGGCTCAAGGCTAACAAAAGCCCTCAAAGAGGAGCCACCATCTCGGCCTCCACGCCGCCACCCGAAATCAAGAAAAACTTGCCAGAATTCGTGAACTTTGCCGATTGAATTCTTCCTCCTCCGGCCACTCCACAGGACGATCCACCTACCAATCCGAAGAGGAGCACGAGCCCAACATTTCTCAAGAAGGAACCCCGGCCAATCGTGGCCGGAAAAGGGTCCAAAAATCACCAAAACCGAACGGAAAACATATGGCAAAACGGGTCACCCATGACCCATGGTCAACCCAGTCAACAATATTAATTTCAGCTTTGACTTTCCCAAAATGGTAACCTCTATATATATACCTTCCATTTTAGGAAACTTTCGTAATTATTTTTTCGACAAACTTCAAACACACGTAACTTCCTCGTCGTAATTCCGATTCCGATAATTCTCGCGGCAACAAACTCGACTCGACGTATTCTTCAATTATCACCGGAAGTCAAACACATCGACCAAACCGATAAAAATTCAACGGTTCAACCCAAACACATACTTTAACCGACTAAATAATCAACAATCGGAAATATTCACAACTTAATCCTTGTAACTTGGAACAATGCTCCGGAAGTTCCCACGAGCTCAAAATTAATTTTTCAACAACTTCCGTGAAGAATCCGAAACCAAATTCTCGTCCGGTAATTTAGCCGCTAAGAAATTCACCATTTTAACCCGATTATATCAAAACTTCAAATATTCATAATTTATTCCTCGGTCGTCCAAATAACGATCCGGAACCGCCCATGAACTTGAAATCACACGTACAACGATTCTCAAGAAGAGACCCAGCTCCAATTCTCGGCCAATGATTTAGTCGTTATCAAGTCCGGCGATTCAAACAACTGTCGAAAATCTGCGATTACGCGCAAGCTCGTAGATTAAGCTGATTCCACTGCTGATTCCGTTCTGGGTCGTCACACAAGCACCATTTCGGACAGTGTTAGTTTGGGACTTCAGCTTGCTATTGTTGTGGCCAGACGGGTCACTTTGCCAGGGACTGTTCACAGAGGGACACCTCAGGTGGATTTCTGGTGCAGAGTTCTGGTGGTAGCCAGGGAGCCACTTCAAGGGTTAGAACCGCACCACCACCTAGACAGCCAGCTTATGAGGACTGAAGCCAAAGAGGACGACCGACTGGATAGACTGGATAGGTCCGACTTCATCGGATGACTCTATAGGAGAGAAGAGCATCTCCAAAGGTGATTATTGGTACGTTGCATGTTTTTGGTTATGTTGTTTATACTTTAAGATCCGGGGGTGACACTCTCTCTCATATATCCGTGAGATTAACATCAATAATTAACGTACCTGCCACTCCCTTATCGAAAATGTGGCGAGTGATTTATCCCTCTGGTGAGGTGATTCTAGTTGGGCTAGTGTATTGAGACTGCACTGTTCTGGTAGGAGGTATTGGATTGTCTGTTGATCCAATACCTCTTGATATCGTGGATTTTGATTTAATTTTAGGTATGGACTTTCTGAGCAATCATTAGATTTTGGTTGATTGTCATTGGAAAGAGGTAGTATTTAGAAGTCTAGGGTTCCCTGAGATTTTATTTTGCGGGTAAAGAAATCTTCTTTCAGTGTGCCTTATTTCAGCTATGAAGGCTGAGAAGATGTTGTGGAAAGTGTGTATCGCATATCTAGCACATGTAGTAAATATCAGTATTTCCACCCCTAACCTTGAGTAGATTAAGGTGGTTAGGAAATATCCTGATATCTTTCCTGAGGAATTACCAGGTCTTCCTCCAGTAAGGGAACTTGATTTCATGATAGAGCTACTTCCGAGGACAGATCCCATAGCTCAAGCTCCATATAGGATGGCTCTAGCTGAGTTAAGAGAGTTGTAGATTCAACTTCATGATCTAATTGATAAGGGTTTCATTCATCCTAGCATATCACCATGGGGAGCTCCAGTTCTATTTATGAAAAAAAAAGGATGGATCAATGAGATTATGCATCGACTATCGGAAGCTGAATTAGGTTACAGTGAAGAACAAGTATCCACTGCCATAGATTAATGATTTGTTCGATAAGCTTAAGGGAGCTATGATATTCTCCAAGATTGATTTGTAATCAGGATACCATCAGTTGCGGATTAGAGAGTCAGATGTCTCTAAGACCGTGTTTTGATCTCGATATGGGCATTATGAGTTTCTAGTTATACCGTTCGGCCTGACAAGTGCATCTGCTTTATGGATTTGATGAATCGAGTATTTCGGGCATATCTTGATAAATTTATCATTGTATTTATTGACGATATCCTGATTTACTCTTCAGATGCAAGGCAACATGCAAGACATTTGCATATGAATCTGAGGGCCTTTAGAGAATCTCAATTATATGCCAAGTTTAGTAAATGTGAGTTTTGGCTGGATAGAGTTAAATTTCATGGCCATGTAATTTCGGCAGATGGAGTTAGTGTTGATCCTGACATGGTGGAGACAGTGTTGAATTGGAGCAAACCTGCCAGTGTAGCTGATATCATAAGCTTTTTGGGCTTAGTCGGTTACTATCGTCGGTTTGTGCAAGATTTTTCACATATTGTTGCACCTCTTACACGACTTATGAGGAAAGGAGTTAGATTTGAATGGTCAAAGGCTTGTGAGAAAAGTTTTCAGACTTTAAAGACAAGGCTGACCACTGCACCAGTGTTGACCTTACCGGATGATATTGGAGAGTTTACTATTTTCAGTGATGCATCCAAGTTAAGTTTGGGATGTGTGTTGATGCAGCAAGGCAAAGTTGTCACTTATGGTTCCCGACAATTAAAGCTTGATGTAGTGAATTACCCCATTCATGAATTGGAGTTAGCAACAATTATTTTCACGTTAAAGGTTTAAAGACATTACTCGTATGGTGCAAGGTGTTGAATTTTTACCGACCACAAAAGTCTTACTTATTTCCTCATACAACCATAACTGAATTTGAGGTAAATGAGGTGGATGGAACTGTTGAGTGATTATGAGTGCACTTTTGAGTACCATCTTGGAAAGGCGAATGTGGTAGCTGATGCTTTTAGTTAGAAATCAGGAGTTTCTCTGTCGCAAATACAAATCACTCGGATGCCACTACTTTCTGAGTTGTGAGCCACTGGCGCATTCCTGTACACAGATGATGACAAACCGGAAGTTTTACTTGCTAACTTCCAGGTTTAACCTATTGTTGTTGCGACGACCCGAACCAGAATTGGTGTGGTAATCGGCTTAATTCGCGAGTTCTGCGAGTAATCATAGTTTATCGTAATTAATCTAATTGGCGGTTTTGATCACAACTTAATTATCGGGCGAGAATTTGAATTGAGTCTCTTCACGAGAATTGTAGTATGCATGATTTCGAGTTTGTAGGCTATTTCGGATAATTGTTTCGATAACCGAGGAATATGTTATGAATATTTGAAATCGCGTGATTTCGTCGTGTTTATCCGTTTGAGTTTGAGTTATCCGAATTGTGGATGTGATTCGATTTGGACTGTCGATTGTATCGAGCCGCGAGTATAAATATCGGAATTATCGTAAATTGTCCAAAATCACTATTTCTGGAAGTTTGACCGTCGTTTGACCAAAATTGGGCCGTTGACCCGCGTTGACCGAGGAGGAGGAGCACCACCATCGTTTGACTCACCGGTGACTTTCCGTTTCCGGCCACCTCCGGCTACAATTTCGGTATGGTTAGAATCCTCTCTTGATTTCCTATGGTTTAGAACTTGGAATTGTGGAAATTGATTTCGTTTTGAGGGAGAATGAGCTCAAGTAAATCTAGGGTTTTCGCCGGAATCGGGTGCGGTGCTCCGGCGACAGTTGAGGTCGGGGGTGTGGGGGGAAAGGTTCCCCTCATCCTTGTGAAGCTTTTGGGTGAAGCAATTTTGCAATTGGTTGAGGTTTGGGAGCTCGCCAGAAACTCACCGGAATCCATGGATTCCGTGGGTTTCGAGCTCAATTTCGGCCGGTGGGCTTGGAATTGGGTCTCGGTGAAGAAGAGTAATGTGTTGGGCTTGAAGAATACTTGCGATTTGGAGATTTTTGCCGGAATCCGTCATAGTTGACGCCTCGCCGTCGGCGCTCCGGCGGAGAGTTGACTTTTTGGATTTTGACAAGTTTTATGCCATTTTGCTCGTAATCGCGCCCCGATCATCGCCTTGAGGTTTTCGAGTTGATTTAGATACCAGATTTTAAGTCGAGGGTTTATGTGGAGAATTTGGGGGTTTTCGTCGATTATTTTGTATCCGAGTTATATGTTTCCGGAAATGGTTGGTTTCCAAGGTGTGGTACAGAGTAATGAATTGTGATTTTGATCAGTTATATTTTTTGATTATTCAGGGATCGAGATTGTACATTGGGCGAGGGATCTTCCGTCGGATCTCGGGATTAGCGCGTTTGCGCTCTGTGCTTGTCTGTGAGTGGACATTTCTTTCACTGATTGATTGCGAGTTTTTATTATACATATTACGAGCATGAGCATACGTATGTGATTATAATTTATACAAGCATGTGCTTTACGATTATGCATTTACATTATGCTTTATACGTATGCATGAAACTATTTATGATTTACAGTCTTAGTATATGTGGTTGTACCGATACACTTGCATCCCGGCTGATCCCCGAGGATGTTTACCAGGGGGGACTGTACCTTGTGCCGATGTATTTCCGGGTGGGTACAGATGTCTGTTCCTTGTGCCAATGTATTTTCGGGTGGGAACAGATACCCTGACCTTAGGCCTTTCTGGCTAGAATCACGTGTGGATTTGGGACCCCGTGATTCGGACTGTACTAGCACGGATGTGTCCATGAGTGACCCCATGAGATTTTCTATGCATGCTCTGTACGCTGGAGGAGTTTGGGTTTACCTCGTGTACTATATCATATTCATTCATTTTGACTCGCATATATTTTTATAATATATATTATTCGGCGAAAGACATTTATTTTCGTTCACTCACTCTAACGGTTTATATGTCTTTCCCTAGGCTCTTTGTTTTCAATGCCCAGTTTGCAGTTCAGATTCTGGTGTTGCACGTCGCTATCAGAGGCTTAGTGTTCGAGCTATCTTTCTTTTCCAGTAGGTTTCTTGTTTAGCCTACTGCTGTATATTTATATACTAGAGGTTGTTCTGAATACTTTGATGTTACATTTTCATTTAATTTTCTCCGGATTTCTGTAAAGTTACAGCTTTTGGTTTATCACTTTACTTTATGTTATGATTTTGAGAAATCCAGATGGGATTGGTGCCCACGGTTTGGCTTTTGTGGCATAGGATGAAGTGTGTTTTTCGGGTGCAGGTTAATGGTAATTCCACGTTATAGTGAAATTCTGCCGAAATTTCTATAGTTTTTGCAAGTTCGTGTTTTCAGAATGGGTTTGATTCTGGTTTAGAAAACTAAATCGGGGTTGAGTCCTTTCAGTTGTTGACAGAGTTTGTGACTTAAAAGATTCTGATGCCTCGTTGCTGAAATTAAAGGAAGCAATACGTAGTGGTGGACAACCAGAATTTTCATTACAGAGAGATGGCTTGTTAGTGATCAAAGGTAGACTTTGTGTTCTGAACAATGCAGAGTTGAAATGAGAAATACTCGATGAAGCTCATTTTTCAGCATATGCAATGCATCCCATTAGTAAAAAAATGTATCGAACTCTTCAGGAGTATTATTGGTGGCGTAATATGAAGAGGGAAATAACGACATATGTGAGTCAATATCCCATTTGTTAACAAGTGAAGGCAGAGTGACAGAAACCTTCAGGCTTGATGCAACGTCTAGAGATTCCGGTTTGAAAAATAGGAGCATGTTACTATGAATTTTGTATATAAGCTACTTGGTACATCCAAGGGTCATACAAGTATTTAGGTAGTTGTGGATCGCTTCACAAAGTCTGCACATTTTATTCCAGTTCCAGAGAAACTTTCTGTGAGCAAATTAGCTCAGTTGTATATGCATAAGATTGTGAAGGTACATGGTGTGCTTGTTTCTATTATCTCAGATCGAGATTCTCTTTTTACTTCACAGTTTTGGAAAGCATTACAGGAAGTTATGGGAATGAAGTTACGATTCAGTACAACTTTTCACTCCCAAACGAATGGCCAGTCCAAGAGAACCATTCAGACGCTGGAGGATATGCTGAGATCGTGCGTACTACAACTTTTGGGAAAATTGAATAGTAACTGCATTTGATGAAATTTGCTTATAATACCAGTTCTCACTCCAGCATTTTCTGGTATGTCACCATATGAAGCCTTATACGGGAAACAGTGCATGATCCCGTTGTGTTCAAGACGTATTCCATGTGTCCTTTTTGCGGAAATGCATGTCCGACCCTTCTCATGTTATTATACCTCAGCAGATTCCATTACGTGAAGAATTGGTCTATATTGAGGAACCAATAGAGATTCTTGACCATAGAGAGTAGATTCTCCGGAACAAGACCATTCCTTTAGTGAAAGTATTGTGGAGGAATCATGCAGTGGAAAAATCCACTTGGGAACCAGAGCAACATATGAGAGAGCGGTACCCTCATCTTCTCTACCAGGTATATAAACTTTAAGGACGAAATTTTTGGGTTTATTTTGAATTTTGGTGCAGGATTTTGGACTTCCCGATTTGGGTTTAGATCGATGAAGACACTGCCATTGGTGGTGGTGCTCCGAAGTGTTTTTAGGTCGGGAATTGAAGGGAATTGATCTTCTCCTCCCCTTGCGTCATTTGGGTTAGGTTTTGTGGTCTGTCAAGGCTCCATAGTGGAGCTTCATCGAATTAGGTTTTGGGCCGTGGGATTTCGAAGGGTTTTCTAGCGACTAGGCAACTAGTTGAGGCGCGTAGGTGTGGGGGTTTGGTTGGGCTGGCTGAGAGGACTATTTTGAGGGGTTAATCGCCATTGTTTGTGGTGGTTGCCGAAAAGTGGATTTCCGGTCTATTTTGGCTAATTCCAGCTAAACATTGGTGAATTGGACTTCAGTCCAGTTATGAAAGTGGAAGGGCTTACCATGAGGTTTCCAACGAGGGGTCAACTTCCCCCATCAGACCACCTTCACCGGAGGCATGTGGACCACACGTGCCGTCGCCCACGGTGGTGATTCGGCGAGACAGTTTTTAGAAATTATCGGCGGAACATCCAGGTTTTTTAGGGCTGATTTCCATAGTTTTACGCATAATATGATATCGTATGATTCTTATTTACAAGATATCGTGATTGTGATCCTAGTTACGAAGGAAATTTTGTTGGACCCCAGCAGTAGTTACAGACTTGTGAGTTAACACCTTTATTTTCAAAGTTGATAGCGAGTTCATACTTTTTCACGTTACGATATGTTTTCAGAGCATTTATTTTGAGGTTTACTTTGTGATGGTTTTATTTAGCTGCATCGATGTTCTAGCAATTCGGCTGATTACCGGATAGCCGGTCGGACCGGGTTAGGACGAACACCCTGCTCGACCCAGATTAACTCGGGTTAGGACAAACACCCTAGACAATCTCATCACCTTACTTTTCATATATTTAGTCGTTCTGGGTAAGAACAGACACCTTGAACGACTACCTCCATTGTATTTTAGTTTATTATATTTGAACTTACTTTATTTTATAGAAATTAGCGAAAAGGCATGTTATTACATATTTATCATTTTACGTAGTTTATGTAATTTTTGTCCACTCACTCTAATTTTTTATATTTATAATGCTTTTCCCTGGGATTTTCAGTTTCTGTCTCTCAGGTTGCAGTATAAATCCTGAGTTTGCGTGGTGTCGTCAAAGGCTTTGAATTTCAGTTATTTATGTCATTTTCTGTTGCTCGAATAGTAGTCGAGTATGTTATCTTTGTATTCAGAATCAGCATGTTGTAATTACGTTTTAAATTCTCGAGTTAAATTCCTGGTTCTTGTTTATGTTTTGTTGAGAAATCTGGATGGACAATCGATGCTCCGTAGTTTGTTTGTGGAAATCTAGTTAGATGTGTTCTCTTCTTGCAAGTTATTGGGTTGATCAGTTTTAGGGAAAAATTTGTCAAAATGTTCGTTGGTAATTAGTCATTAGGATTTAACTCTAGTTAACTAGCTAAACATTCCCAACTTGGCCTACCCCTAAATCGTCGTTGTTTGGCCAAAAAATGGCGCAAAAATCGCCGAAAAAGGTTTCCGGCCAAATCCGGCTCCGTCGTAGCTCCTCGGTCCTACAAACCTTAGGGGTTCGACCCCATCGTTTCCACTCCACCGTCACCGGAACACAATCGGAGCACCTCCAGTGAATTAACCCAAAATCGAACAGTATTAGCTTGTCGATTCGAACCCTAAAACCCCCTAAAATTCAACAACAAACACATGAATTGATTGAGGGAAGAAAGAGCTTCAAAACTATACCAAGAACACCGGCAATGATGTCATTTTCTGGCAGGTCTGATAACAGGTTGGGTCGGGTCGTCGTCTGAAAACGGGCCAATCGAGTTTTTTTTCATCTGAATTTCTAAAAATTCTGAATTAATTTTAAAAAATAACCTAATTTATACCCTTAAGCTCCTGATCAGATCAACGGTCCAGATTTGATCTGATCCAGAACCAACGGTCCAGATTTGACCGACCTAAAAAAATTACTTTTTAATATTTTCCTCATGCAGACTTCGAAAAATAAAAAATAAAAAAGTCCGTGAAGAAAATAAAGTAATTTCTACAAGGCCGAAATAAAATACTCCATGACTTTCGTGAAGAAAATAAAGTCTAATTCTCGCTTGGTGAAAAAGTCGTTAACAAATCACACGATGTGACTAATTCGCGATAAACCTAATTCGTGCCGATTTGTGCGTAATTTTGGTTCGCGTCATTACAATATACCCCCCTAATAAAAATTTCGTCCTCAAAATTTACATACTTGCTTATCAAAGAGAGAGGGATACTGCTCTCGGATATGTTGTTCGGTTTCCCACGTGGCTTTTTCAACTGCATAATTTCTCCATAAGACTTTCACCAGTGGAATATTTTTTTTTGTGTAGCTCCTGGTCTCACCAATCATGAATCTGAACTGGCTCCTCTACATACGATAAGTCTTCACATATTGGAAGTTGATAAGGTGTAAGAACATGAGATGGATCAGAAATATATTTTCGCAGCATAGATACATGGAATACATCATGCACCTTGGCCATCTCAGAAGGTAGTGTCAACTTATACGCCACCCTACCCACTCGTCTAATAATATCATACGAACTGATATAATGCGGATGGAGTTTGCCACATTTCCCGAAATGCACAACACCTTTTCAAGGAGATAATTTCAAAAACACTCAATCACCAACCTCAAGGGTCGCTGGCCGGTCGGGCCATCAATTCGGAAGTGTTGTGCATTCTTAAATGTCCTCAGTATCACAATTGCGGAAGTCTACATAACCTATAACTTAATGCTCTGATACCAACTAAAAGGACCTGACACCGATTTAGATGCCTAAACCGGAATTAGGCCCTAACAACAAAGAAACCTACAAAAATTTTGCCTGAGTTTCAAGAAACCCAAAACCTGCAAGGATACCATACTTCTAAAATAGTCCACAAAACCAAACCGTGGGCACTAAATCCTATCCGAATTTCTCAAATCAACCAAACACCAAATTTACTAGAAACATAAACTGTTTATAGAAGATTAAATACATGCACATCAGCAATTCTGCATCCCAAGTCTCTTTAATATTGCTTTTGAGCAATTTCGATATATGTGGTCACATTATCTTAGGGTAAAGAACAAGATTGCTTTAGATTCTGCAAAGCCAACTGTGTTCCTTAGATTTGAAGCTGATACTTGCAAATATTTCTGCAGCTAAAGGCAGAAAGCACCCCAAGATATAGTTGAAGTGGCCCAACTGGGCAAATAGAACTTGCGCGAGTAAGCCACAAGTAGTATCCTATTAGAGTGCAAGAAGATCTGAAAAAACTATAGGGTCTGTGCAGTGTAGATTTTAAGGTTTTCAGCTAGCTTTTGGACTTGTATAATGGGAAGGTTGAATTGATGAACCAGTTGGCCGGAGATTATGGTTACCACGTAATTAAGATAACAATGCTCTTACTTATATATCAAGATCGTTTGGCTTTAACTTTACATGAGAAATTAAGATTAACTCAAATCTAAGTTACTCTTCTTTAATCAGTTCGATATCATCTGCTGAGGAATCCATTTTGGTCGACAACTTTTGCGATGCATTTGCTTTCTTTAAAGATAATTATTTTTTAATTTTATATACATATTTTATCTGTTAATAATAAGCATGATTTATCATTAATTTCGATCCAAAAAAGGCTAAAAAAACATCTACACCACTTTATCCATAGGATCAAGACGAGATTAGATAATAGTCATTCATGTCTAATTTATTTATTTTTGGTTGAGAGAGTAATATGTTCCTTTCGGGTTAGGGTTTTGCCATGGTGAAACTCCTTTTTTCTGGTCACTCCGCCACCTCTTTGAGGGCGAAGCTTGTAATTTGTACAACGATGGTTCTGTTTCTATTGTGGTGGTGGTAGCCGATGATGGGGGCATTCCCAAAATCCGGCGAAGTTGTGGTGATCGAGGTTTAGGAAGGGATCTT
This sequence comes from Geum urbanum, assembly GCA_946800695.1. Lineage (NCBI taxonomy): Eukaryota > Viridiplantae > Streptophyta > Magnoliopsida > Rosales > Rosaceae > Geum > Geum urbanum. Next base: position 33,495,414 of record OX327009.1, read on the forward strand.
CGATCCCGATGGCTGAGGAGCACTGGGGTCGGCAAGGATTGCTGCGTGGGCGATGCGACCTGGGCGTGGAGGCCGGTGATTGGTTTTCTTGGCGGTGGGGCGAGGTTCTCACGCTGTGATGCTACGGACTGGCAGCGACGATGGCAGGGTCTGTTAAGACCTCTGCCTAACAGAGCTCGGCTCAAGGGGAGGTGGGTGTGGTCCGAGTCGTTGGATTTGGATACGGCAACGATGAGGTTGACTCGAAAGTAGTAGATGGGGTCGGCGGCAGGTACCCATGCAAAGAGGCTTGGCGGCGGGGGGTCATTCTTGGCCTACCGTCAATATGGAATTTGGTGTTTGTGGGCCTTGTGCCTGCTCTCTATTAATTGAGTGGGTTCTTTTGGCTGGCCTGAGCTAAATTCAGTGGGCCTGGATGCTGATAATTTTTCTATAGATTGCCCTCCTCTGCCTTTGGGCCATTTGATTGTTTGGTTTTGTGGTTCAGGTCTTCTTTGTCCCTCGGCATTCCATCCTGAGGAGGTACTTTCGTAACAGAGGGGGTTCCTACCTAGTAAGGAGTGGTGCGCCTTTAAATTACAGTTACTTGCGTTACTCTGGTTTATTAGTCTAGGACCTGTGTGTCATATACTTAAACCAAATGTAGTGGTACGATATAATTTCTCTATTCAGCGTGCCGGGTAATCCGGTGGAATTCTGTATTGCTACCGACTTTGATCTTATAATGGATAAATTTTGCGCCCTCTCAAAAAATAAAAAAGATGAGATTAGACAGAGCCGGATCAAATTTATTTTTTGAGGTGAGTGGAAGTATACCACAAAATGAAGAGCCCCGCCCCCTACCGACTATTTTTTTTAATTAAAAGAGGATTATGAGATTTGATTGTCCCTCTATCATAACTCGAACCCAGGATGTAATAGTCTATTTTTTAAGTAGTAGAAACAAACACTAAATACTTAAGCTAACCCACTTTGTCAACAAACAAACACTAAACAAGACCTCTTATAATCAAGTTGGCTACTTGAAACAACAAACACATAACAAGACCTCGAAATACTAAACATCATATCAAACCCAAGTGACAACTCATAAGGAACCTGCCTAACCAATTGCTGGTAGTGCCTTAGTTGGCCACCATGATGTTATTTTCATACTTTGAGAGGTCAGAAGTTCAGTTCATCGTAAAATTGATTTCCGGTGGATTGAATTAAAAAAAACCTAGCTCAGCCAATTGGAACTAAAACACAAAGAAAAATCCTTTCAAAAAAAAAATACAACGAAAAATAAAAAAAAAACCTCACAAACACTATCAGAAAAACGCACTTAGGCGACAAAGCAATTTCGTCGCCTAAGTGGCGTGTTTCGTCGACTAAGTACTTAGGCGGAGAAAGTTTCGTCGCCTAAGTTTTGTAGTCTAAGTACTTCAACGATGAAACGTTTCTGTTTCGTCGTTCAAAGTTCTACTTAGACGACGAAATATGTTTCGTCGCCTTTGTACTTAGATGTCGAAACATTTCTGATCTAAATGACAAAATTGTTCGTCGTTTTAGATGCACCTTAGACGTCGAATATTGATCTTTGTCATCAAAGTAATAACACTTAGACTACAAACAAACAATTCGTCGTCTAGGTTCAACTCAATTATGCACCTAAACGACGAAACTTTACACTTAGTTCGTCGTCTAAGAAAACTCAATTATTTAGATCAGATTCATTTTCCAGATCAGGCATACTTCTCATTCTCCTCTCTCAACTTCTTTATTTCTCACTCAACATCCACGTCCGGCCATCCACAATTCAATTTATCAGTTTTTCAACTCCCGGAGTTCTAATTTACACACTTATCTCTTTATCGGTGAAGGTATTAACTTATTTTTCTCAATTAAGTTTTTTGAATTTAATGACGTACGTAATTACGTACAGTGATGAAATTTTTCGGTAAAATATTCCGACGTATATATAGTTTCCAGTGACCTTGTTTGCATTTATATTGCATTAATTACTTGTTTTATTATATTGTTAATCTAATTGTATAGGCTAAGCTAATTGTATGTTTAATTTGATTAATTAGTTGAAAAATGTTAGATTAAACTAATTGTATGTTTAATTATTAAGGTAATTGTTTAAGTTAGCTAATTGTTAAGATTAATTAATTGCATGTATATTTAATTGTTAATTAAACTAATTGTTAAGCTAATCTCTTTTTTTTGAATAAGGGTTGGGTAAGAGTCTAGAGAAGAGACTCATCCTCACACCTATTTTGATTAAAATATAATACATAAGTCGGAGGGGACGTAATACCTAAACTCCAAGAAATAGTACATTGATCTTCGAAGACAACATCCTGAATACTAGCAGGTGTTTCTTCATACCATAAGCCATCTAAATTACAAGTACTAGCTAATTGTCCCAATCTATGGGCAACATTGTTAGCTTCACGAAAAATATGGCGTACATAAATCAATCATAGAGACGACATAAAACTCTTACAATCAGTTATGATACACTTAACATCTGAAAGATCATAAGTTATAGATTTCAACGCATTACTCATCACCTCACAATCAATCTCCAAATCAACATCTTGCCAATCATTAGCAACTGCTATAATCAACCCTGCTTTGCAAGCTTCAGCTTCTACATGGAGAGTAGAAGATGCATATGGTATTGCACGAGCAAAAGCTGTTACAACAGCCCCATATTCCTCACGTGAAACAACACTTACACCCCCTTCTTTTCACGTTCAAAGAAACTCCCATCAACATTAATTTTGAATCTCCCAGGTAGAGGATTACACCAACCAACCTTAGCATACTTTGCATTAGAGTTACTAGTTCTACTTTGTATAGAAATATAACTCTCCAAGTAGCGTTGTGCCCAGACTATGACATTATTAATTACAAAATCCCCAGAATTCCATACTATGTTGTTACATTCAAACCAAAGAGGCCACACATATGTAAAAAATAAGTCTCTTTGTGAGAAATTTAAAAGATTACATACCTCCACTAACATGGCAGACGTTGTCGAAGCTGCACTAGCTAATATAATGCTAGGCATACCACTACTGCTCCAAAAAGAAACTAATCTCTAAACTAAACTAATCTCTATTAATTAAAAAAAAAGTGCTTACGGTAGTTGATGGAGAAGTTCACGGCAGCTTAAAAGGAGTCGAAGGTAGAAAATTCTAAATTCTAGAAAATGACCTTTAATTGCTGTAAGCATAAAAAAAATGAGTTATAGATAACAATGATAGAACCGTAAAAGAATCAAAGTGAAACAGGAACAAAAAACTAAAACAAGACACGTGATAAGTGAATGAGGAAAACTGCAATCACTATCCTATCCTATTGGTAGTTAACTCTTCTTCTCCAAATTTTAGTCATTTCCGTTCTCTTCCTCACCTCTCTTCTCGGCAATGATGGGATGCGGAAAACCATGCATCAGTTCACTTAGTTCAATATACTCTATTACTTTCGATTCCAATTCAAATTCCAATCTCAACTAAGGTTTTATTCTCTTCTCTCAATTTCTCTTCTTTTTTGCAAAACTACTCTCTTTTAGAAACTGCTTTCTATAGAGAATTCGTTGGTTTTTGGTGGAGAAGCAAAGCAGGAAAAGATTTGCTCTGTTCGATCTCAAGTTGGAGAGAGGTGGATCACGGGAGGTTCAATTTCGAGAGTGAAGCTTTTTCATTTCGACAAGATTTAGGTTTATTCTCTTTTGTTCTCGCTGGTGAAGGTAAGTATTATGTTTGCTAATGGTTTTTGACTTTTTGTTTTGGGTTGTGGCTGAAGATATAAGGGAATTTTGGTAAGGCAGAGGGCGATTGGAGTCTTTTTGGAGGAGAAGGCGTTGTCGGAGCTCGCCGTAAAATGGAAGGGAAAGACGGCCTAGGAGATGAAGTCGTGGCAGGTAAATTGACTAGGCTTTTAGAATCCTAGAACACATGTAATTTGAGTTCCAATCTCAGTTCTTTTATCTATCAAAAAAGTTTTTCCCTATTTTAGTAACTAACAAGTGAAGCCATCGAAGTTCCAGACTAGGCTAGAAATTTCATATTGTTAAGTAAAAAGCTGTGTAAGAGAAAGCTATTAGGTTTTGTTTACCTGTTGATTTGAATACAAGTTCATAGACTTAACCAAGTTGTGTGATTGAAAGGTTTTGTTCACTTATTGTTGATATGAATACAAAACAATCTTTGTGCATTGGAAAATAGAATTTGGATTGCTTTGATATCAAATAAAGACTTGTTTATTATTGTCTATCTGTTGTATCATGTATGGGATAGAATGATCGATTATAATAGCTAGCAGGTCTATTATTAATTTTTTATGGATATGTATGGCCTTGCCTGAGTTGCCTTGAATTCCTTCTCCACTGATCTAAGATTATCGATAAGTATATGTATGTAGTATGTAGGTATGTATGACATTTCTGTGCTCATTTCGGTCATTTGTTTAAAACCATAAGCTTAATTGTTGTCATAGATAGATTGTGTCACGAAATTGGTCAAGCTAATGAATCGAAGAAGGAAAATAATAGTCTCTAAAAAAACCGATTAAAATTAAGAGATGCAACTACGTTGATTTGTTTATGGACTCAATTTATCTAATTTTAAAGCCTCAATCTAATGTCTCTTACAAATAAGAGAAGGCATGAATGAGATAACTAATTATGACCTCAATGGATATCCGAGGCCGACGAGAGGTAGAAATGTGCATGAAGAAAAAGGGTTTTGTGGCTGCATGCATTAAGGGTGACGTTGTGAATGCACCAACTATATCGATCAAGTCTAGATGGAGAAGAAAAATCATAATTGCATAGAAACATCATAATCGAGGTCACCCACAAATGTCCATATACATGTTGTAAAACAATATAACTAGACACTGTCGATAAATGCACTGGTAATATAATTACACGGTTAATAAATATACCAAAAAATTACACGCACATATGTTTACTTTTTAGATTTATTTTATAGTTTCTTTTCGTATTTTTTTCGTTCTATTTTCATACGTCTGAGTGTCGTGATTGGGTAGCAAAAATTTGTAGTGGTTGAATTATATATTTAACAAAATAGTATAGTTGCACAACCTCAATAAATACACCGGCACTGTGAAGAATTACCGATGATTGAATTATCTATTGGGTAAAATAATATTAACCTACTTCATATCAAGTCCACACCCTTCCCGACAAATATCATATTTCATCGTCTAAGTTTAACTTAGATAACGAAAAAATTATTTTGAGAGACGAAATTTTTTTCCGTCGTCTAAGTGAATTTTTCTGGTAGTGAAAAATCCCCCCGCCCCCGCCCCTCTTTGAACCCACCCTAAAATCCAAAGTTTGGAGCCACACAACCACAATCCAGACAATAATAAATTTCATTGAGTTAATTTAACTTCTAAACAAAATAAACTATACGATTAATTGGACCAGAAAAACAAATAGATTGAGCCCCCACCCAATTGACTCCAACAAGTTGTAGAAGCATTATGACATCACCACTATGTAAAACTAAGGACTTCCTTTTTTCTCGTATTCTTTAGCTAAGATGTGAGCATTGGATCTCTTTAAGAGTATGACACTTGCAAATCAAATCAGTGTTAACACACTAGTTAAGCCATGATTTAGAAATCCCCATGATTTCTAGTATCCCTGTGCCACTGTCTTTCTCTCTTCTTTTTTCTCTCATTCCTTCTAGTTGTACCTCGTCAATATAATTATCCTCGTTATCCGCAACCTTCTCCTAGCGATTGCTTGCTCCCTCGCTAGCACTAGACTGAACTGGTATCTCTTCTTCCATATTCCATAAGATCTCTTCCTCCTTCTCTCTTTCGTTTGCTATGTGGGTAGCTAGCTTTGCACATTGGATATGACATCCCTCCCTCAAAATATCATAGCTACCACATCTCATACAGTAGATTTTTAATGTCAAATACTCGACATCACATTCCATCCATGCCCTAGAACCAAAGTTCCCTCGTAGATGAGTGGCCATGGCATTCCTTAGATCAACCTCCACAAATAGATGCACCTCTACATCCTTTTTCAGACGAACTTTGTCATAGTCGACATACCTTCCCAGATGGTTTGCCAAAGTCTCCCACCATCTTGCAGTCGGTTGTTTCCCATATAAGTCACCATCGATAATCTCGATTTTGGCCTAAATCTTAGCTTTGGCCGCCAAAACCGATTTAACTGGAGTAATGTCATCATACCGCTCCACCATAATAGTAACATATTCAAAGAACCAAGGTCCACGTTTGACAACCCTTTTCAGTGCTGCTTCAGCCACAAAACAATATTGAGTTTCTCTCCATATAGAGATTGCACTCGGTCCTTTGAAGCCTCTCCAAAAATGAATCATCCTGTTCTTAAGAGATTTCGGCCTTACATCCAAAATGATTGTTGCAGAGAAAACTAAATTAATATTAACTTTGCTTATAATATGGAGACTCGGACATGGGGCATTGGTTTTGTTGTTAGAGATGGCATATGGTAGGTCCTTACTGCATTTGCTCGACCTCTTCCATTTGCATGTTCTGCTTTAGATGCTGATGCAGCACAGGCTTGACTACACTGCAATACACCAATAATGGATTAATGGTTTGATGGAGAGTGCATGATTGTGCTAATATGGTCTCGATGTTGTCGAGTAACATGAATATGGTGGGTGGAGGTTGGTAATATTATTTCAGATTGTCACCACTATTTGCGTGATATCGATATATTGGATGTTAATTATATATATTGTGAAGAAAATAGTATTGCACATTGTTTTACACACATTGATAATTTAGACGTCTATTGGTTAAACGAGACATCAGACATTAAATGTCTTATTTGATGACAGATGTATATTTTCACGAGGTATTGGCTCTATATCTTTCTTGTTGTATTTTCTTCCAATTTTCATTAATAATATATACTAAGGTGTGAGAATGAGCAATGTGGAAAGGTTTGAAACCCATTTCCAAAAAAGAAAAAAGAAACCCAAACCTGTACCCGAAGAGGTCCACTCACACTCGACACAAGGCCGACATGATATCTTCCCGCCACACCCCTGCGAAAGTTTGTCTTTGCTTTGTAGATGGCTCATGGAAGAACTAAAATAATTTGAACTTGTTTTTTGTAATGGGTTCACAAATTTTACCTTTTTAATAGGAATTAAATGCGTTGTATAGTAGAATGATAATATATAACTCTTACCCAAAAAGGTACACACTGTCCATAAGCATAGGTTTGAATCAATTTGCTTCCAAGCCTAGCTTTTACCAGAATTATTTTAATAATTTTATCCTATTATACCTTTCAAAGCTAGGATAAAATTATACCTTTCGCTTCAATTCAAAGATCGAAAATAGTTGGTAACCGTCTCTTCCTCTTTGTTATGAAAAGAAATTGAAGTGTTTATAGTAACAAATCTAGTCAAGAACAGAGTTCATAGAAAGCTGGTAGGGTTCGTATGGACGGGTATAAACACCTTCGATGTACCAAATCAAGAACAAAAAGTCAAACTACGGCAATCATGGCATGTGAACCCTCAATATAACTGATATTGTCCCAACTCTAATCACTTTTAAGGTGTTGAGTTTTATCGAAAGGTCTCGGTTAATATTGGGTATAGTTCATCCACTTGTAAGTCATCTTTTATTTGTCACTTTTCTAATGTGGGATCTTTCCACTCCAACATACCCCCCTCACGTGCAACCTACTGATAGGCACAAAAACACCTACCAAAGATACCCTACTTTGTTCCTAAAGATGCAAATTGTAGTTTAGGGAAGCAAAGATTATTACCCGTAGAGGACTAACGAGACTAAAAGCTTTAAATGACTCGATTACACTAATACCAGAAATTTGGCAGACTCGACATATAGACAAAGAATTAATTTAATAAAACTACCAGACTCAACCTAAAACCGCAAAAAAATAGAAAATTAAAAAACAGATGCAGTGATGGAAAAACACGTAAATTTACATGATTTTTTGGGTTTGATTTGTGTGGTGAATTAAATTTGTAGAAACAGAAAAGTAAACAAAAATAGAAAATAACAAAACAAAAATAAAGGAGAAATCAAATGGAGAAGAAAGCTAGGAACCTCTCTCCAACCTAGATTGTCTTGATTACCCCAACCTTAATATAAATAACCATGGATGACTAAATCCCACAATCGAGCAAATGTCGGTAGGACACCGATTGTATTACATTCCCTTACTAGCCGTACTAAGCCATGCATCTAAGTGGGCACTTAAAGAAGTATGAACATAGAAATCATCAATGAAAATGATCAATGATATAAAAGTGAAATAAAACTCATCTAAATAGTTATCAAAATCACAAGGGGTTTGAAATGGAAGACATATCTAGGGCTTCGATCAGCTCCTAACTAAAGGAAAACCTAACTAAACTTAATGGAGAAGAAGAAGAGAAAAAGATACATGGAGAGGGAGGAAGAGAGAAGAGCAAAAGGAGAGACCACAATAGATATTTCATGGGTTTTTTTTTTTTATATTACTCCTTAAATCTTCTTTCCTTGTAGGTCTGAGACTCCTTGTCTTGGAAGAAAAGTCATCTTCTTGGTTCTTCTATTGGTTCTTGACTTTTAAGACTTATTTTCACCAACCACGTCCATATTAAATGGAGATATCAAAAAAAAGAAATTTGTCTGCGAGCTTCTTGGTGTGATTTGGGTCTCAAAACATGTATTCTCGTCAAAAGTCAGATTCTCGAGCAGACTGACCTCTTTGTACTAAATTTTCCACAAATTCTTCTAAAGACATCCAAATCACGATCTGGAAGATGTTCTGAAAACTAAACATCTAGGGCTTTCCATGGATATAGATATCACCATATGGTTCTTCCCAAGATGTTCCCAACTGATCTGCATATGCAGATTTCCCAATTTCAGCTTAAAATCTTTATTTTCTCCTTATTCACTCAAAATACCTATAAAATTATAAAGTAAGTTAATATTGCTATGACTAAGAAAATTGAACTAAAATAATGGGAATAAAAAAAGAAAAAGAAAAAGAAAAAGAAAAAGAAAAAGAAAAAGAAAAAGAAAAAGAAAAAGAAAAAGAAAACACAACAATGTTGCATAAATTTGCAACTATCACCTACTTAGGCTTGCACATGAAACAAATCCAGATGATCCTCTCGAATGGAACGAGAATGAATCAAAAATTTCAGATGACCCTCTTGGACGGAACAAGAACGAGTCAAAAAATTTGGCATTATCAACCTTTCTTGAAGCGAAAGCGGAGACATGACAGGCAGAGACATGACACGAAGAACCTTGGCTCTGATACCAAGTCAAACTGCGGAAAGCATGGCATGTGGACCCCTAATATAACAGATATTGTCCTAACTTGAATCACCTTTAAGGTGTTGGGTTGAATTTTATCTAAAAGGTCCTGATTAATATTGGGTATAGTCCATCCACTTATAAGTCATCTTTTATTTGCCACTTTTCTGATGTGGGATCTTTCCTCTCCAACACAAAAACATCTTCTTATATATCCCTATAAACAAACCAAGAGTATTTTCATACAAATATGAGAAACTTTTTGAAAGCATCTGATCTCGGTGTAGTTGCCTAAACCGGAATTAAGCCTTAATGATAACCGAATCTACAAAAATTTTGCCAGAGTTTCTTCTAAAATCAAGAAACCCAAAAACCTGCAAGGAAAACACACTTCTAAAATGTCCACAAAAATAAACCGTGGGCACCAAATCCCAACCGGATTTCTCAAATCAACCAAATAATGAATCTACTAGAAATATAAACTGTTTACAGAGGGTAATAAGAAATACGAAGACTGAAGGGAAAATACAACACAACGGAAGTAAACTCTATACAGTATTTAGAGCAATTTCTAATTTACATAATACACAAGACTAGAAGGTTAAGCTAGAAACCTACTAGATGAGTATAGTGACACGAACTCTATGCCTCTGTCTCTGACGTTCTATCTAAGGATATAAACTGCAAACTGGGCGGAGGAAACCGAAAAACCTAGGGAAATGCATATAAAATACTAAAACTTTTAGAGTGAGTGGACAAAAATAATATTTCACTTTAAATTAAAAATTATAAATAATATGCCTTTAACTATAAATGTGCATAAAATAATGCGAGTCTAAAAATATGATCATCCAGGTACTCCTGGGTATTATAAAATATGTCGAGGCTATGACTCGGGTCATCGAACCTCAAGTCCTAATATTGCCCAAGTCATGTTCTTGGTCCTCCTTGGTGCTCTATAAATCCTCAGGTCAGGTCCCTGGCCCTCTCAGAGCGTCTCGGGGATCATCCGAGAAGTAGTGCATCGATGCATCAACTGTACTATGCTCTATGCAAAACAAAATCATGTGCCTCCAAATGCAAATGCATAATCGTAAATGCATAACTGTAAACTGTGTAACTGAAAAATGCATAACTAAAGACTCGCAAAAAAACAGTGAAAATAAGGTGTCCACTCATAGTACAAAGCAAGCTCTGAGGTCGGGCGGAAGTCCCCTCGCTAAAATCTCGATTACGGTCTCCTGAACAAACAACATGTTCATTTAATACTAGAATTTGATAAAATGTGCAAAAATCAACTCAGAATCTATCCCGGAAACCTCCCAGTCAATTTTAGATTTTTGCCTCGCCGAAGCCCCACCGTGGACGGCGGCGCGTGGTCCTCACGCGCCTTCGGTTCAACCTGCACCGATGGGAGCGTTTGACACCTCGTTGGAAAGATCTCAACGAGGCCAAAAAAATTTACCAACTGGCCCAATACCCAGCCTGCAGCCGTTTGGCCGAAAACCGGCCTGAAAATTGGCCAAAAAGCATTCCGGCCGATTTAAACGCCGTCGACGACCCTCGGTCCCCCTAACCATAGGGTATCGACTAGTGGGGAAAACTCCCATTGATTCCACCCCTCGCCGTCACAGAAAATTGACCGGAACACTACTGGCGATTAAACCTAAAACTCTCCACAATTCGCACCCAAAATCAACAATACATACATTAATCGACAGTGGGAAGAAAGGGCTTCAAAGCCATACCAAGAATGTTTGCAACGGTGGTGTTTCCCGGCGGGTTTGAATTCGAATCGGGTCGGGTTGCGAAATGGGTCGACGAGTTAACCGGATTTTCTGATAATGGTATTTTTTTTTTCTTCCGTAATTACACCGTGAATACAATATTTATACCCCCAAGTACCTGATCAGATCATTGACTAAGGTTTGATCAGATCAAGATCCAATAGTTCAGGTTAAACCGACCTAAATAAAATACTTTTAAATATTTTCCTCACGCAGACTTCCAAAAATCATATAAAGTAGCTTGCTTATCCGAAAAATTCTCTGAAAATTCCTACGAGCTCGAAATAAAATACTCTATAACTTCTATGTAGAAAATAAAGTCTAATTCTTGCTCAATGAAAAAGTCGAAACAAACCACACGATACGATTAATTAGCGATAATCCTAATTTGTGCCGATTTGTGCGTAGTTTTTAGTTCGGGTTCTTACAATCTCCCTCCCCAATAAAAATTTCATCATCAAAATTTACATACCTACTAATCGAAGAGATATAAATACTGCTCTCGCATCTGCTGCTCAGGTTCCCAAGTGGCCTCCTCAACTGCATGGTTCCTCCACAAGACCATCACAAGTGGAATGGTCTTGTGACTTAGTTCCTGGATTCTCCGATCAAGTATCTGAAGTGGCTTTTCCACATAAGTCAAATCCACTCGCATAGGAAGCTGATAAGGTGTCAGAACATGAGATGGATCATAAATATATTTCCGCAACAAAGACACATGGAACACATCATGTACTCTGGTCATCTCAGAAGATAGTGCTAACTTATATGCCACTGCACCTACTTATTCAATAATCTCATATGGACTAATATAGCGTGGGCAAAGTTTTCCATGTTTTCCGAAACGCACAACACCTTTCCAAGGAGATAATTTCAAAAATACTCAATCACTAACCTTAAACTCGAGGTCTTTTCTCCTTACATCAGCATAACTCTTTTGTCAGTCTTGTGCAGCTTTCAACTTGTCTCGAATAATTTGAATGTCCTCTGGGGTGTCTTTCACTATGTCAGGACCAATAAGCTACATTTCCTCCACTTCACTCCAACACAATGGAGTTTGACATTGTTTTCCATATAAATCTTCATATGGAGCCATCCCGATGCTAGCCTGATAATTATTGTTTTAAGAAAATTCTATCAGATGAAGCTGTTGATCCCAATTTCCTTAAAACTGCAAAACACATGACCGCAACATATCATCCAAAGTCTGAATTCTTCTCTCCAATTGGCCATCAGTTTGAGGGTGGAAAGCTGTACTAAAATGTAATCTAGTCCCGAATGCCTTTTGCAAAGCTCGCCAAAATTCCGATGTGAACTGAGTATCCCGATCGGAAACTATAGACATAGGGACTCCGTGCAACCTTACAATCTCCGCTATATATAACTTTGCTAATTTTCTAATAGAGAGTTTTTCTGAAAGAGCTAGGAAATGAGATGATTTCGTAAGGTGGTCAATAATTACCCAAATGCCAATATTACCATTGGATGTACGAGGTATCTGATATACAAAGTCCATGGTAATATGCTCCCACTTCCAAACTAGAATCTCTAATGGTTCCAACTTACCAGCAGGTTTATGCCCCTCAACCTTCACCTATTTACAAACAAGGAACTTGCTCACGTACATTGCTATTTTTCTTTTCATGTTACGCCACCAGTAGTAAGCTTTAAGTGTCTGAAACATTTTCGTATTGCCCGGATGCATGGCTTAGGCTGAACAATGAGCTTCATCAAGTATTTTTTTTCTTCACCTCTTCATTCCAAGGGACACACAGCCTTCCTGTAATAACCCGAAAAAAGTCCACGTATAAATCAACACGAAACCGTATTATCGCGAATTAGTTGTATCGTGTGAGTTATTAACGAATTTTTTATCGGGTGAGAATTTGACTTGATTTTCTTTATGAGAGTCGTAGAACATTTAAATCCAAGCATGTAGAAATTTTTGGGGATTTTTTGGATTTGCGAATTATTTGTTATGATTTTTAGAATTTTTTGTTTTCGGATAACTATCGCGATGTTTATCGGAATTTGTCGTAACGGTTAAATTGAAAAGAAACTTATTTTTATCGGTTAAATATTGGCCGTACAATCACGATATTGTCAAATAAAAGCCGTTGATCGATTGAGAAGCTTTCCCTATAAATAGCAACTTTCTGAATATAGTTAGTTTACTCGATTTGGAAAGTTAGGCTGTTGGTTGACTGACCCGTTTTGCCGACCCATTTCACGACCCACCGGAAATTTTACCGTCCGGCCACCAATTTTTGAGTTTGAGGTATGTAAATTCATCCGCTCTTGCCCATGAGTGGCTTGGCATACTTAGATTTGAGTTTTGGGAGATTTTTGAAGCAACCCGATCGATATTCCGATTGAAAATTTGGTATCGCCGTCGGTCGGTGGTTTTCCGGCCATGGGGGAGGCCGGGGATAGGGGGAAAAGGTAGAGGGGATGAAGTGGAGTGTTTTTCAGGTGGTCTCGGTAGGAGAGGAGTGGCGCCGTCGCCGGAATCGCGCCGGAAAGTCACGCCTGCAATTTTTGCACCGGCAGCTTTCGAGGCAAATTTCGGCCGGCGTGGTGTGAATTGACCTTAGTGGTAGAAGGGAGAAGTGTTTGGCTTGGAGAGAGGAAGAGAATGAGGGGTTGATCGCCGCTATCCGTGGTGGTTGGTGGTGGCCACCGCAGCCGGCTGTGGCGGTGATTTCGTCGTCTTCCCAGCCGATTTGGCTGCCGGCGAAGAAGGAAAAGTTTTAGGGGAACATGTGGGGAAGATACCTGTGAAATTTGGGCCTCATCGAAGTTAGTCGCAGGAGGCAGAGCTCCGGTGAGGGTAAAATCGTAATTTTTTTCGAAATTTTTTTGGCATAGTTTCTAAGTTGATTTTCGTACATTTTATCAAATTCTGGTATTAAATGTATGTGTTATTTATTCAGGAGATCGGGATTGAGATTTTGGCGAGAGAACTTCCGCCGGACCACGGAGCTAGCCTCTGTACTGTGAGTGGACATTTCTTTTTCACCAATTTAAGCAAGTCTTCAGTATGTATATATATATATATAGTCATATATTTATCAGATTTACAGTATACAGTTATGCATTTATATTTATGCATTTTCATTTGGAGGCAGATGCATTTTACATTGAGCATAGTTACAATGTTGCATCGATGCACTGCCTCTCGGCTGATCCCCGAGATGCTATGAGTGGGTCAGGGACCTGAACCAAGGATTTATTGAGCACCCAAGAAAGCCAAGAACCTGACCTGAGCAGTATTTGGACTCGAGGTCGGGTGACCTGACTCGTAGTCTGTGCATATTTTACAGTACCCAGGTGTACCTGGATGGTTATTTTCAGACTTGCATTATTTTTATGCACACTATTTATGTTACAGCCCGTACCGAAATCATACGCTTATCGAACCACATTATCGCAGATTAGGCGCATTATTATGGTTGTTAACGACTTTTTCACCGGGTAAGAATTTGATTTGACTTCTTTCATGAGAGTTATAGAATATTTAATTACGAGCTTGTAGGAATTTTCATGGAATTTTTTGGATAACCGAAGTATTTTTGAGGCTTATCAGATGTTTGCGGTAAAAGGATAATTATGAAAATATTTTATTATTAATTTGGGCAGTTCAATTTGATCCATTGATTTTTGATTAGATTGAATCTCAGCTCTTGGATCACTTTTTACCAAAACAATAAATAGGTGGATTTTTTTTTAAAAAAAAACATAAAGAAAACGGAAAATCTGAAAATCGTGATCCGTTTTCCAACCCGACATTTCCGGCCACCTCCGGCGACGGGGAAGGTATGTATTGGAAGCTCTCCATCTCAGCTACCTATTTGTATAATTTAATGGGAGTTTTGTTGTAGTTTTGAGGTAACCCGAATAAGGGTTTGGTTTGGTTTTTTGCCGTCGTTGGTGGCGGCGTTCCGATGAGTATTGGAGGCCGTGGGTTGGGGGTTTCGACTCCCCTCAACCTCATGAAGCTTCCTGGGTGGTTGATTTTGGCCAAGGAAGCTCCACGACGGTGAGGGTAAAACGGGGAGGAATCGCCACAGCGGAGCTCCAGTGAGATTTTCGGGAAATGTTCCATGGGGGTTCCGGGGATTATTTTTAATGCTGATTTCAATAGTTTGAACTATATCAATGTTGTATAATCCGTTTTCAGGATACAAAGACCCTATATTTACGGAACGTACAGATCGCATATTTCTGAGACATCGAGATCGCAACTCGAGCTGCGAAGGAAATTCCGCACGACCCCAGTAGTGGTCGCACACTTATGAGTGAGCACTTTTATTTTCACGGTTGTAGCGAGATCTTATTTTATCAGCATACTCTACAGTGTATTTTAGAGCTTTTAAATTATGCTTTCCATTATATTTTTTTAAGCGTTATTTTTGGAGGTTTATTTGTGATGGTTTGATTAGATGCATCGATGCTTTAGCTATTCGGCTAATCATCGGATAGTTTAGTCATGGGAGGTTAGGTGGCCTCGTCTGACTTAGATCGACTCAGGTTAGGTGGCTTGGGAATGACCCCGTCACATTTATTTTACTTGTGTTTTCTTTAGATAGTCTTACTGGGTCAGAGGCTCAGAACGACTATCCTTCCATTGCATATTAGTTATTTATTTTGAACTCGCATTATTTCCAGAAATTAGCAGAAAGACATAAAATTACTATTTAGCGAATTAAGAAGATTATTATTATATTATTTTTATTTTTATCCACTCACGCTAACGTTTTATATTTTTAATGCCTTTCCCCGGGTTTTTGGTTTTCCGTTGCCCAGATTGCAGTGTTATTCCTGTGCGTGCTTGGTATCGTCGAGAGCTCCGAGTCTATCAGTCATCCTCCTATCAGTAGGTTCCAGCTCACTGTCAGTTTATTTTATATGTATATAGAAGTCGCTCTGAATACTAGTTTTCTTATGTTGCTACAGTAAGACTAGTGAATAAGTTGTTACTCGAGTAGTCGTCGAGTTTTTCTTTTCCTTGTATTTAGAACCAGCACTTTGTAAAATATATTTTAATCTGGAGCTATACATTCGTTTTAGTTTCTGCTCTATGCTGAGAAATCTGGATGGACATTGGTGGTCCACAGTTTGTTTGTGGGATTTTTCTATGAAGTGTTATTCTTCTTGTATGTTTTTGGTTGTCTCAGTTTTAAAGGAAGTTATGTCAAAAAATTTATAGAATTTCATAGATTATAATCAGTCGTTAGGGCTTAATCCTAGATTACTAGTTAATCTAGGGTTGGGTCCTTTCAATTTATGAAAGGCATATTAGTTACTATTTCAGTTAAATATTGAAATACTATTTACGTCACTCACTCTAACAGTTTGTGTTATTTTATATGCCTTTCCTGAGCTATTCGGTGTCCTCCGCCCAGTTTGCAGTTGTTATCTTGAGATTGCACGTCGGAGAGAGAGGCGTAGAGTTTGTGTTACTGTACTCATCTAGTAGGTTCCTACCTTAACTTGCTACTTTTGTGTAATATGTATATTAGAAGTCGCTTTGAATACTGTATAGAGTTTGACTCTGTTGTATTTTATTTCCCACGCAATTTCTGAATTTCTTAGCACCTTCTGTATACAATTCATATGTCTAGTGGTTTCAGTGTTTGACTGATTTGAGAAATCCGGATGGGATTTGGTGCCCATGGTTTTCTTTTGTGGACATTTTAGAAATGTGTTTTCCCTGCAGGTTTTTGGGTTTCTTGATTCTTGATGAAACTCTGGAATTTTTTTTGTAGACTCAGGTGTCATTAGGTCTTAATTCTGATTTAGGTAACTAAATCGGGATCAGGTCCTTTCAGTTGGTATCAGAGCATTAGGTTATAGGTTCTGTAGACTTCTGCAGTTATGTTACTAAGGACATTTAGGAATACACAGCACTTCCGGAGCGATGGCTTGACCGGTCGTGGGATCCCATCAATGCTCACAGTGTTCTATGTTTTTAAATGTTTAAGGTTTCATTACTGTATCCTTCGTGTCTGTTAACTAATGTGTTTTCTCATCCATAGGAGATGCCTCCTAGACGTGGAGCCTGCACTAATAGGGCTGAGGATCGTGATGAGGATCAGTGAATGCGTGACTTGCTTATACGAGTTTTACAATTAGAGGAGCGTTTTGATCAAGTAGCAAAGGCAAGGATGGCTGGAGCAACTACTTTTTCCGGTTCCACCGATCCTGAAATTTGTCTGGCATGGATAGTTCAGTTGGAAATAGTATGCGAACGACTTCACTTCACTCCAGAGTAGAAGACTGTAGCACCTGTTGGGTTACTTGAGTCACATGCTTACTTTTGGTGGGCCAGTACTGAGAGAGTTCCTGTTGATACACCATGGCCTACATTCAGGGAATTATTCAAGCGCAGGGATTTTAATCAAGCTACTCAGCAGCAGAAATATGAAGAGTTCACTAATCTGAAACAAGGCAGTATGTCAGTGCTTGAGTATCGAGATGCATTTACTCGTTTGTCTCGATTTACATGTGATATGGTGGTGAGTGAGGAAGCCAAATGCAGGAGGTTTAAGTTGGGTTTGAATTTGAACATCAAGGGGACATTGATAGCTATGCCTCAGGATTACTTTGATGAGTTTGTTAGTGCAGCCATTAGAGGCGAGGATGTGGAAAGGGAGAAACAAATGCAATTTTGATCTCGTCGCTTTAAGGAGGGTGGACCCAGCCAAGGTCTTCCAAAGAAAGTAAGCTCAGGTACTTCAAGGTCAGCATCTTCTTCTGGTAGTGGACCATATAGATTTCCTATTGGCAAATCTGAGCAGAGTAGGAGCTAGAGATGGAGGAGGAATCGACCTCAGAGGCAACAATCAAGTGGGAGTTCTAGTGGGTCGAGTTACCCTTGACGCCCATATGTTACACCAACTACACCTAGCAAATTTCCATTGTGCAATACCTGCAATAGGCATCATTTAGGTCGGTGTCAGCAAGGCATCAGGGGTTGTTATCGTTGTGGCTAGGAGGGTCACTTTGCCAGGGAGTGTCCATAGTTAGCCACTTTTGGTGGTTCAGCAACCCAGAGTTCTGGTGGAGATCATGGTACCACTTCTGGAGTTTGGCCAGTGCAGCCCACATGACAAGCAAATTAGCAGAACCGCAATTAGCGTGGACGACCCGCTGGGCAGGCCCGAGTGCATGCCATGACCCTGTGAGAGGGCAGAGCTTCCCCTGAGGTTATAATTGGTATATTATATGTTTTTGGTTATCCAGTTCTTACTTTATTAGACCCGGGGGCTACGCATTCTTTTATGTCGTATAGATTTGCATCTTTGGCCACTATACCTGCCTCTCCACTTTCGGGTTTATGGCGAGTGTTTTACCTGTCCGGTGAGGTTGTGTGTATTGGATGGGTATATAGGGACTGTGAAATATTCATAGGAGATCATGGGCTAGCCGCAAATTTAATGATGTTGGATATTGTAGATTTTGATGTAATTCTGGGGATGGACTTCTTAGAGGCTCATTGGGCAGTCTTTGATTGTCACAAAAGGGGGTAGTCTTTAGAAGTCTAGATATGTCAGAAATCTTATTTTGCGGTGAAAGAAATATGTCTCCCCCTTTAATGATTTTGGCAATGAAAGCGGAAAAAATGTTAAGAAAAGGCTGTGAGGCATACTTGGCAAATGTGATTAATACTGAAGTTTGTGTGCCGAGTATCGGGGATATTATAGTGGTTTGTGAGTATCCAGATGTCTTTCTAAAGGATTTACCTGGTCTTCCTCCAGTGAGGGAGATTGATTTTACTATTGAATTACTTCCGGGTACCAGTTCTATTTCTCAAGCACCATATTGAATAGCCCCAGCAGAGTTGAAAGAGTTACAGGTTCAACTACAGGAGTTGATCGATAAGGGTTTTATTCGACCTAGTGTTTCACCTTAGGGTGCTCCCGTGTTGTTTGTGAGGAAGAAGGATGGTTCAATGAGGTTGTACATTCACTATCGGAAATGGAATCAAGTCACGGTGAAGAATAAGTATCTTTTACAGCGGATTGATAATTTGTTCGATCAACTCAAAGGAGCAACAGTTTTCTCGAAGATTGATCTCAGTTCAGGATATCACCAACTTTGGATTCGAGAATCAGATATTTCTAAAACGGCTTTTCGATCATGCTATGGACATTATGAGTTTCTTGTTATGCCCTTTGGCTTGAAAAATGCCCCAGTCGCTTTTATGGACCTCATGAATCGTTTCTTTAGGAAATTTTTAGATAAGTGAGTCATTGTATTTATCGATGACATCATAATATATTCCAATGATGTGAAACAACACCGAAAGCATCTACATGCTATTTTGCAAACTTTGCGGGATTCTTAGTTGTATGCAAAGTTTAGCAAGTGTGATTTTTGGTTGGATAATGTGAAATTTTTGGGTCATGTAATTTCAGTTGAGGGAGTTAACGTTGATCCGGATAAAATCGAGGCAGTGTTGAATTGGAACATACCTACAAGTGTAACTCAGATAAGAAGTTTCTTGGGTTGAGCAGATTATTATCGTCGTTTTGTACAAGATTTCTCACGGATTGCGACTCCACTTACCGGATAAACAAAGAAGGGGGTCAAGTTTGAGTGGTCTGATGCTTGTGAAGAGAGTTACCTGATATTGAAGGAAAGGTTGACCACGACACCTGTGTTGATATTGCCTGACGAAAGTGGGGAATATGTTATTTACAGTGATGCTTCGAAATTGGGCCTGGGCTGTGTTTTGATGTAGCATGGCAAGGTCCTTGCGTATAGTTCCAGACAACTGAAACCCAACAAAGTTAATTATCCCACACACGATCTTGAACTTGTTGCCATTGTGTTGGCACAGAAGAGTTGGAGGCACTACTTGTATGAAGCGCATTGTAAGATTTATACTGATCACAAGAGTCTCACTTACTTGCTACTCAACAAGATCTGAACATGAGGCAACGAAGATGGATGGAGCTAATTAATGATTATGACTGTACTTTCGAGTACCATCCAGGGAAAGCCAATGCTGTTGCTGATGCTCTTAGTAAGAAATCTGGAGCCTCTCTATTTCGTGTATGTGTCGTAATGGTATCGCTGTTAGCTGAGTTGCAAGCTACAGGAGCAGAACTGGAATTGTGTGATGATGGTGCACTGTTAGCCAGTTTTCAAGTCTGACCTGTGTTGTTTGACCGAGTACAGGAGACCCAGGATGGGGATCCCTATCTGTTGAGTAAAAAGAATATGATTCAGAATGGCCAACAACCAGAGTTTCAACTAAGGAATGACGGTACTTTAATATTCAGGAGAAGACTATGTGTTCCTAGAAATGACGAACTGAAGAAGGAAATACTTGATTAGGCCCATTGTTCTGCCTATGCTATGCAACCGGGTAGTACAAAGATGTTTCGGACACTTAAAGCTTACTACTGGTGGTGTAACATGAAAAGAGAAATAGCAATGTATGTGAGCAAGTGCCTTCTTTGTCAACAGGTGAAGGCAGAGCGACAGAAACCTGCTGGAAAATTGCAACCATTGAAAATTCCGGTTTAGAAGTGGGAGCATATTACCATGGACTTCGTATATCAACTACCTCGTACATACAACTATAATACTGGCATTTGGGTAATTGTTGATCGCCTTACGAAATCATCCCATTTTCTAGCTCTTCCAGGAAAAATATTTGTGAGCAAATTAGCAAAGTTATATATGGCGGAGATTGTAAGGTTACATGAAGTGCCTGTGTCTATAGTCTCTGATCGGGATACTCAATTTACATTAGAATTGTGGCGAGCGTTGCAAAAGGCATTGGAGACCAGATTACATTTTAGTATAGTTTTCCACCCTCAGACTGATGGCCAATCAGAGAGAACCATTCAAACTTTGGAGGATATGTTGCATTCCTATGTGTTGCAGTTCAAAGGAAATTGGGATCAACAACTTCATTTGGTTGAATTTGCGTACAATAATAGTTATCAGGCCAACATCAGAATGGCTCCATATGAAGCATTATATGGAAAACAATGTCGATCTCCGTTGTGTTGGAGTGAAGTAGGAGAAAGATGACTTATTGGTCCTGACCTAGTGAAAGACACCTCAGAGGACATTCCAATTATTCGTGACAGGATGAAAGCTGCACAAGACCGACGAAAGAGTTATGCTGATGTAAGGAGGAAGGACCTTGAGTTTGAGGTTGGTGATTGGGTATTTTTGAAATTATCTCCTTAGAAGGGTGTTGTGTATTTCGGGAAACGTAGCAAACTCCATCCACGTTATATCGATCTGTATGAGGTTATCGAACGTATGCGTGCAGTGGCGTATAAGTTGGCACTACCTTCTGAGATGGCCAGAGTACATGATCTGTTCCATGTGTCTATACTACGGAAATACATTTCTGATCCATCTCATGTTTTGACACCTTATCAGCTCCCTATACGCGAGGATTTGACTTATGTGGAAGAACTAGTTCATATTTTGGATCGGAGAGTCCAGGAACTACGTCACAAGAGTATTCTACTTGTGCAGGTCTTGTGGAGGAACCATGCAGTTGAGGAGGCCAGTTGGGAACCTGAGTTACAGATGCGAGAAAAGTATCCTTACCTCTTCGATTAGCAGGTATGTAAATTTCGAGGACAAATTTTTTATTAGGGGGGTAGATTGTAACAACCTGAACCAAAGTCCACGTATAAATCAGCACGAAACAGTAATATTGCGAATTAGTTGTATCGCGTAACTTATTAACGATTTTTTTATCGGGCGAGAATTTAACTTGATTTTCTTCACGAGAGTTGTAGATAATATAAATCCGAGCACATAGGAATTTTTGCGGAATTTTTCGGATTTGCAAGTTATTTGTTATGATTTTTAGAAATTTTTGTTTTCGGATAATTATCGCGATGTTTATCGGAATTTGTCGTAACGGTTAAATAAAAAAGAAACTTATTTTTATCGGTAAATTATTGGCCGTACGATCGCGATATTGTCGAATAATAGCCGTTGATTGATTGAGGAGCTTTCCCTATAAATAGCAACTTTCCGAATATAGTCGGTTTACTCGATTTGGAAAATTAGGTTGTTGGTTGATTGACCCGTTTCGCGACCCGTTTTGACGACCCGTTTCACGACCCGCCAGAAACTTCACCGTCCAGCAACCAATTTTCGAGTTTAACGTATAAAAATTCATCCTCTCTTACCTATAAGTGGCATGGCATACTTAGATTTGAGTTTTGGGAGATTTTTGAAGCAACCAAATTGGGTATCGCCGTCGGTCAGTAGCGCTCCAGGCATGGGGGAGGCCGGGGATAGGGTCGAAAAGCTAGAGGGGATGGAGTGGAGTCTTTTTGAGGTGGTCTCAGTGGGAGAGGACTGGCGTTGTTGCCGAAATCGCGCCGGAAAGTCATGCCGGCGATTTTAGGCCGACGGCTTTCGAGCAAAATTCCAGTCGACGTGGTGTGAATTGGCCTTAGTGGTAGAAGGGATAAGTGTTTGGCTTGGATAGAGGAAGAGAATGAGGGGTTGATCGCCGCCATCCATAGTGGTTATTGGTGGCCGCCGGCTGTGGCGGTGATTCCAATGTCTTCCCGGCCGATTTGGCCTCTAGCGAAGAAGGAAAAGTTGTTGGGGAGCATGTGGGGAAGCTAGTTGTAAAATTTGGGCATCGTCGTAGTTGGTCGCAGGAGGCGGCGCGTGGCGGCCATGGCGGAGCTCCGGTGAGGTTAAAATCATAATTTTTCAAAAAAAATTTGGGATAGTTTCTAAGTGGATTTTCACACGTTTTATCGAATTCCGGTATTAAATGTGTGTGTTATTTATTTAGAAGATCGTGATCGAGATTTTGGCGAGAGAACTTCCGCCGGGCCACGAAGCTAGCTTCTATACTGTGAGTGGATATTTCTTTTCCACTGATTTATACAAGTCTTCAGTATGTATATATATAGTCATATATTTATTAGATTTATAGTATGC
Organism: Geum urbanum; assembly: GCA_946800695.1. Lineage (NCBI taxonomy): Eukaryota > Viridiplantae > Streptophyta > Magnoliopsida > Rosales > Rosaceae > Geum > Geum urbanum. The sequence goes on from OX327009.1 coordinate 33,518,471, forward strand.
AGTTATGCATTTATATTTATGCATTTTCATTTGGAGGAAGATGCATGATTTGGTTTTACATTGAGCATAGTCAAAGTGTTGCATCGATGCACTGCCTCTCGGCTGATCCCCAAGATGCTACGAGAGGGTCAGGGACCTGGCCCAAGGATTTATTGAGCACCCAAGAAGGCCAAGAACCTGACCTGATCAATATTTGGACTTGAGGTCGGGTGACCCGAGTCGGAGTGTGTGCATAGTTTACAGTACCCAGGTGTACCTAGATGGTTATTTTCAGACTTGCATTATTTTTATGCATATTATTTATGAAAGGCATATTAGTTACTGTTTCAGTTAAATATTGAAATACTATTTACGTCCTCTTACTCTAACGGTTTGTGTTATTTTATATGCCTTTCTTGGGCTATTCAGTGTCCTCCACCTAGTTTGCAGTTGTTATCCTGAGATTGCACGTTGGAGAGAGAGGCGTAGAGTTTGTGTTACTGTACTCATCTTGTAGGTTCCTAGTTTAACCTTCTAGTTTTATATAATATATATATTAGAAGTCGCTTTGAATATTGTATAGAGTTTGACTCTGCTGTGTTTTATTTCCCACACAGTTTCCAGATTTCTTTAACACCTTATGTATACAATTCATATGTCTAGTGGTTTCAGTGTTTGACTGATTTGAGAAATCCGGATGGGATTTGGTGCCCACGGTTTGGTTTTCTGGACATTTTAGAAGTGTGTTTTCCTGGCAGGTTTTTGGGTTTCTTGATTCTTGATGAAACTTTGGCAAAATTTTTGTAGACTCAGGTGTCGTTAGGGCTTAATTCTTATTTAGGTAACTAAATCGGGATCTGGTCCTTTCACTTCCTCTGAACATTAAAGTACCGTCATTCCTTAGTCGAAACTCTGTTGGTACGCCATTCAGAATCATATAATTTTTACTCAACATATAGGAATCTGCATCCTGGGTGTCTAAGACTTTGGCAAACAACACTGGTTGGACTTGAAAACTCGCTAACAGTGCTCCATCATCTCTCCATTCCAGTTCTTCTTTTGTAGCTCATAACTCAGCTAACATTGATACTCTTGCGACACTTACATGAAATAGAAATGCTCCAGATTTTCTACTAAGAGCATCAGCCACAACATTAGCTTTCGCTGGATGGTACTCCAAACTACAATCATAATAATTAATTAACTCCATCCATCTTCATTGCCTCATGTTCAGATTTGGTTGAGTATGCAAGTTAGTGAGACTCTTGTGATCAGTATAAATCTTACACTGCGCTTCATATAAATAGTGTCTCGAACTCTTCAGTGCCAACACAATGGCAGCAAGCTCAAGATCATGTGTGGGATAATTAACTTCTTCACAGGCATTAGACCACTCAAATTTGACCATTTTCTTCGTCAATCAGGTAAGGGGAGTCGCTATCCGCGAAAAGACTTGTACAAAATGACGATAATAACTCGCTAAACCCAAGAAACTTTTTATCTCAGTTACACTGGTAGGTCAGCTCCAATTCAACACCGCTTCAATTTTATTTGGATAAACGCTAACTCCCTCAGTTGAAATCACATGACCTAGAAATTTCATATTATCCAGCCAAAATTCACACTTGCTAAGTTTTGCATACTATCGAGAATCTTGCAAAGTTTGCAAAACAGTACGTAAATGCTTCCGATGTTGCTCTTCATCTTTGGAATATATTAAGATGTCATGGATAAATATAATGACACACTTATCCAAGTATTGCTTGAAGACACGATTCAGGAGGTCCATAAAAGTGGCTAGGGCATTTGTCAAGCCAAAAGGCATAACAAGAAACTCATAATCCCCATAGCGTGATTGAAAGGTCGTCTAAGAAACATCTAATTCTCGAATCCGAAGTTGATGGTATCCCGACCTGAGATCAATCTTTGAGAAAATTACTTTTAGTTGATCGAACAAATCATCAATTCGTGGTAAAGGATACTTATTCTTTACCGTGACTAGATTCAATTTTTGATAATCAATGCACAACGTCATTGAACCATCCATCTTCCGCACGAACAACATTGCAGCACCCCAAGGTGAAACACTGGGTCGAATAAAACCCTTATCAATCATCTCCTGTAGTTAAACCTGCAATTCCTTCAACTCGGCTGGGGCCATTCGATATGATGCTTGGGAAATAGGACCCATACCTAGAAGTAATTCAATGGTGAAATCAATCTCCCTCACTATGAAAGTAAGTCCTCAGGAAATACATCCGGATACTTATAAACCACTAGAATATACTCGATACTCGGCGCACAAACTTCTGTATTGATCACATGTGCAAAGTATGCCTCACAACCTTTCTTTAATATTTTCTCTGTTTTCACCACTGAAATTAAACAAAGTGAAGAAGTATTCCTTTCACCGAAAAATAAGATTTCTGCCATTCCTGAACTTCTAAAGACTTCCTCCTTTATATGACAATCAAAGACTGCCCAATGAGCCTCTAAGAAGTATATCCCTAGAATTACATCAATATTTATAATGTGTAACAATATCAAATCCGTAGCTAATCCATAACCCCCTACGAAAATCTCTCAGTCCCTGTACACTCATCTGACACTCATAACCTCACCGGATGGATATAACACTCGTCACAGCCCCGGAAGTGGAGAGGCAAGTATAGTGGCCAAAGATGCCAATCTATAAGATATAAAAGAATGCATATCCCTCGGGTCTAATAAAGTAAGGACTAGATGACCAAAAACATATAACGTATCGATGAAAACCTCTGAAGAAGCTCTGCTCTCTTGCAAGGTCATGGCATGCACATGGGCCTGCCCAGCTAGTCATCCACGCTGATTATAGTTATGCTGATTTGCTTGCCCTGTGCGCTACACTGACTGAACTCAAGAAGTGGTACCCTGATCTCCACCTAAACTCTGGGTGGCCGAACCACCAAAAGTTCCCCTCTGTGGACACTCCCTAACATAGTGACCCTCCTGGCGATAAATAAAACAACCTCTAACACCTTGCTGACACTAACCCAAATGATGCCTATTACAGATACTTCACAATGGAAATTCTCTCGGTGCCCCTGGTGTGTTATATGGACATTTAGGGTTACTCGATCCATTAGGATTTCCACTTATTTGTTGTCTCTGAGGTTTACTCCTCATCCATTTGTGGCTCTTACTCTGAGCAGATGTACCAGCAGGAAATCTATAAGATCCACTGCAGAGGAATATGTTGACCCCGAAGTACTTGAGCTCAGCTTCTTTGAAGGACCCTAACTTGAACCTCCCTCCTCAAAATGGTGAGTCTGATACTACAATAGTCTCTCCCTTTCTACATCCTCTCCTCTAATTGCTGCGCTAACAAACTCATCAAAGTTATCCTGAGGAATAGTTGTTAATGTCCCCTTAATGTTCAGATTCAGACCTAGCTCAAACCTCCTGCATTTGGATTCCTTACTTGCCACCATACACTACCGGAATAAGTACTATAGCCGACGAAATGATTAAAAATAGGCCAACGACTTTGTATGTCGTCGGCTATACGATACTATAGCCAATGACGAAAATGGTTTGTATTATCTGCTTGGAGCCGGCGGTATGATGTTTGTCCTTCTTCTCCCGGTTGGCCTTGTTGATGTTCAGGGTTTTCTGTTGGATAACATAAATCATTAAAAAATTAATAAATAACTAAAAAATACTAATTAAATTTTGTCAATTTAAATAAAAAAATACGAACCTGATAAAAATTTTCTTCAAAGTTGTTGACCAACCACTCCCACTCATCTTCCCTATCCCCACACAGCTCTACAGGGTTAGGCGAGCAGCCGAATTCTTCGTAATACTTGTGAAGTTTGTACTTCCAATCACGATAGATGGCGTTGGCAGTGATGTTGATGTGCCTATGCATCTCCGGTGTGTCATCCACCGCATATTGTTCATACAAGAAAAGAATAAAAAATTATAATCGTATATATTATAATATTACGATTTTTATTGGTTATTAACAAATAGATTTAAAATTTTATTACGTACCGAGAGTTCTTTAAACACTTTCTCCTTCTTCTCGTCCGGCAACTCCTTCCAGGTAGGCGCAACCATATGAACCTTGTTGCGAAGAATTTTCCCGATACTATGCGAGGAGAGACTAGCTAGCTAAGAGGTGGGAGGGTCATCGGTGAAATCGTTGTACGACAACTGGATCTTTTGCCCGGTCACCTTGAACAACTTCTTGGATTTTTTGCCCTTTCTGAGTCCTCGAGTCCTTTTCGGTTGAGGGTCTGATGGGGTCCTCCTGACCTTGCGCCGCACGCTGTAAAGAATAGACTAGGAGGAGGCCGACTCCTAAGCACTTTCTGACATCGATGTCGGACACTACAACATTTTGACTCATTGCTGGCGACTTTTAAGTCGCCGACAATGTTTTTGGACATTACCGGCGATTTTTGCCGGAAAAATCGCCGGCAATGTATTTTTTTTTTTTCGAGACATTACCGGCGACTTTTAAGTAAGTCGCCGGTAATGTCTCGATGGTAATGACATTACCGGCGACTTACATTAAGTCGCCGGTAATGTTTAAAAAAAAAGAAGAAGACATTACCGGCGACTTAATTTAAGTCGCCGGTAATGTCATTGCCATCGAGACATTACCGGCGACTTTTAAGAAAGTCGCCGGTAATGTTAAAAAAAAAATAAATACATTGCCGGCGATTTTTCCGGCAAAAATCGCTGGTAATGTCCAAAAACATTGCCGGCGACTTAAAAGTCGCCGGCAATGAGTCAAAATGTTGTAGTGGGACCGGAATGAGTGTCATCATCATCGATCCATATAGTTGGGTCATCAGGAATTTCACCAGTCGCCACTGTCGAGAGACCAGCTGAAGGGTCCGAAGGAGGCACGACGTTGTCTTTCTGGCTCTGCCAACCAACTTGCTCTGCGAATGGTTGGGCCTTTTTTCTACCCCACGGGTCCATTTTAACATAAAAGTTGTAAAATAAACTATTAAACTTATTTTACCATTAATTATAACTACTTTACCATTTATTATTTGTAACAATTTACTAATTATTTTTCTTATATTTTTCATATTTACCATAATTACAATAATTTACCATAAACCTTTTTTGATATCATCATTGATTAATATTAAGTACCATAATTTACCATAATTCTTACTAAGTACAATATATAATTACCATAATTATAATAATTACCATAATTAATAATTTACCAACATTAATAATTTACCATTATTACAATAATTACATAATTACCAATTTATTATTTTTATGTATTACTAATTTACTAATTTACCATAAGTACAATAAATTACCATAATTATCATAATTTACCAATTTACAATCATTACAATAATTACCATAATCACTAATTTATTATTTTTAATAATTCAATAATTTACCATAATTACCAGTTTATTAATTTTACTAATTTACCATAATTACAATAATTCACCAATTTACTATTTTTACTAATTTACCATAATTACAATAATTTACAAATTTATTACTTTTTGTATTTACTAAATTACCATAATTATCATAATTTACCATAATTACCAATAATTTATTAATGTATTATTTTTAATAATTTACCAATTTACTAATTTATTATTAAACACAAATTAAAAACATACGTACGTTAAAAATTTAAAAACTTACCGGAAAGGGGAGTCGCCATAGTGAGGGAGTCGCCGGATTTTGAGAGAGAGAGAGAGAGAGAGAGAGAGAGAGAGAGAGGAGAGGAGGATTAAGGAGATGAGGAAAAAGGATCGAAACTTGCCTTTATATAGAGTTTCACTTAGACGACAAAGGTGTTTTTTTTGTTGTCTAAGTGCACCTAGACGACAGAAACACCCATTTTCGTCGTCTAGGTGAACTGCCATATTGTTTGGAAACGACACCCAATTAATTGGGAGGGTGGGAGTTAACCGCCTTAAATTTGGGGAACGGTTCAAATTTGACTTAGACGACGGAAATAGTCATCTTCGTCGTCCAGGTGAAATTTGACCCGTTCCCCAAAAAATGGTGGTGGAAATTGTACCGCCAAAATTTTGAACCTAGACGAGGGAGATAGTCTATCTCCGTAGTCTAGGTGAAATTTTAGTAAAAATAATTTTTAAAAATAATTCGTAAGGAAATTTCTGATCTGTCATTTGAATGAAATAGTCATAAAATATCAATTAAAGAATCGTATATATAAAAAATAGAATTTAAGAAGACGAATAATCTTACGTCTTTAAACTTGTTAAGTATCTACTAATCTGTATAACTTAAGTGTTATTAAGTATAGACTCATTGCACATCGATATCAACGAAATTGAATTTGGACAAAACAACCGTTGGATACATTCGCCATAAGACAATATATAAGTAGAATAATTTTCACTAAATAGTAAGTTCATTAAGTGTTTCATCGACGCAGTCAACCGCAAAACCGAAATTTTTACAAACCGAAAACGCGGATACAAGAAAATTCGTAAGTCCTATTTTTGAACCGTCGATGCTCACACTCCAAGAATTTTTTACTCTATGATATCGACGAAAAGAATATGCATTGGGACATGGTCTACATGCTTGTTGTCTTAGATGTGTAATTACGAAATTTTAACTTAGACGTTGCAAACGTGTATTTGCGTAATCCAAGTATGCACTTGGACGACGCAATGACACATTTGCGTCGTCTAAGTGAGTACTTGGATGACGCAAATACACGTTTGCCTCGTCTAAGTTAAATTTTTAGGGTTTATGGTTAAGCGCCTTAGGGTTTAGGGTTTTGGGTATATTTAGACGGCGGTATTACGCTTTTGCGTCGTCTAAGTAAAATTTTAGGATTAATTTAGGGTTATCTAATTAATTACTATTGTGTTTAATTACCTTGGTATGGACTACGAAAAGTCGTTTCGTTGTCTAGCTTTTAGGGTTTAGGAAAAATGTAGTAAAATTAATTAATTAATTTTAATTTATATTTCCCTCTGTCGAAGCAACCTCATTCTTTAATTAATTTGAAGTTAATTATGCGAAAAAGTTATAATTAATTAAGTATATAATTAATACGTACTCCTCCTCATAATATATATAATTAATCATGCATCATTACATGAAAAAAGTTTAATTACAATATTTAATTACCAATTAATATTTTTCGTTGTTATATTGTACTCTTCGTCATAATCGTCATCATCCTCATCACTATTATTCGATTGCTTCTCCTCCTTATCATACTTAACATCGTTCGATGAATATCCTGAGTCCTCGTCCTCGTCCTCATTCTGCGCTTCTTCTTCATCTACCTCATTAATTACATCAATAATCTCATCTTCAATTAGACCCGTACAACCACCAGGCATGGGTAAGCGTTCACCAGATTGAACCAGATCCATTTTGTCGGAGCGGATGACAGAAATATTAGGCTCCTGATATGCAGGAATGTCTCTTTCTGGTTCAGCATCTTCAGTCGCCGACATCCCTTCAGTTGTCGTGGTATTCCATATTCCTCGATGAGAGATATGGTTAACTATTTTCCACCCTTCACCAACTTTTGGATCATCAAGATAGAACACTTGCCTAACTAAGGTGGCGAGAGCGAAAGGTTGATCCTCATACTAGCTTGAGGTTGTATCGACGGATAAAAATCTCAAGTCTTCCTTTGTATGCTTGAACCATTTGCACTTGAATAGGAAACACTGACATCATTCCCGTAACATAGCTGAACGACATACACAATAGCTCTGTAATATAGATCATTGTCTTTCCCAACTGCTACCCCAGTGTTGTGTGTTCTTCTTCCTTCATCTCGGGCCAATGAATGAAATTTTACACTGTAAATATAGTGTTTAACCAGCTTCCCTGCTAGCAAGTGCTTTGGCCAGGACCACCAGCCCCTTTGGTTTTCGGATTTTTGTAGATCAATCATCTGGGAAAATGGAAAATATATATATAATTAAAGGGTTTACTTTCTACAAATATGTATATAAACTAAATAAGTAAACATACGTACCCATTGGAAGAAATAATCGAGGAACTTCTTCTTAACCATTTTCTCAAACCACGTCGAACTCTTGTCCGAATTTAACGCCTGAAGCCTCTCCCTGTACCCAATCATGTACGGCTCAACTTCTTCACAATCTCGCAACACTACCCAATGTACCTCAATAAGTTCTTCTCGTGTTAACGATTCCTTTAATACTCCTCAAAATGGTCGTACGACATTTGTGACGACAGAAAGATTAATGCGGGCTCTGGGATCGGAGGCAGTGGGAGGTGGTGGATCTTTGAGGTACCTGTTGCAGTAAGTAACACACTCATGCATTAGGTATGTCTCGGCTATGGAGCCATCCAAAGCTGACCTATTTTTTACGAATCCTTTATATTGTCCAAGATGTCTACAAAATCAAACGTTCAATTAATACATTGTAGAATAAGAATAACTACATATAGCTAGTAATCTCCAGTTGAAAAAATTATGGATAGAAAAACCTGTATAATTAATTAGTTGTACGTACCTTTCTTGAGGATACATCCAAGTGTACTGGACCAGACCAGAAATGAGCACTTGCTCGGGCAGGTGGATCATTAGGTGAATCATCATGTCAAAGAAAGCAGGGGGAAAAATCCTCTCTAGTTTGCAAATGATGTGCACAATTTATTGTTGCAGTTCAACCACATTTGACTTCTTTAACTCTCTGGCGCATAACTTCTGCCACCATGTGCACAATGCCACTATTGGTTCTACGACGTCACGAGGCAAATATGGTCGAATTACCACTGGAATCAGATGTTGCAGCATAACATAATAGTCATGTGTCTTTAGACCAACAAACTTGTGTTGCACCTCATCCACTGCTCCAATTATAGCAGCTGCATACGTAGCCGGATAACGAGCGCTCTTAAACCAGTGAAATACAGAACCTCTAAGTGATGGCTTCACTGTGTAAGGTGCAGCTGGCATCTTGTTGTACACTCCTCTCTTATCCCTCCTCAACCACAAGGGACGACGTAGATTCATAGATTCCAGATCTTTGCGCACTTTGGGAGTATCTTTAGTCTTGAGCTTAATACCGAGAATTGTTCCCAGCACGCTATCGCACACATTCTTTTCTATGTGCATTGCGTCAAGTTGTTCCTTAGTTTCAACTTCGACCAGTAAGGGAGTTCAAAGAATATACTCTTGTGATTCCAGTAGCTGAGATCATGCGGAGGTATTGGATTGCATTTTTGTACATCCTTGTCATTGGTCAACACACCAAAGTCGAAATAGCTCAACCTCTCTAAAATCTCTTCGCCCGACCAACTATGGGGTTTAGGATTATTCTCTACCGTCCCGTCGAAATGAGCTTTATCATGTCACCACCGGTTGTCGTGAGGAAGCTATCTACGGTTACCCAAGTAACACACCTTCCCCGCGTTCCAACTAGAGTTCACATCGTCCAAACATATAAGATATCCATTGTATCTTTTCGTCCAGCAGGCTGCCAACATTCCATATGCTAGAAAATCGATGATCGTCCACATTACGGCAGCCCTCATCATGAACATCGTGTCAGTGAATTTGTCATAAGTTGGGACTCCATTTTCCCACAACAGTTTTAGCTCGTCGATCAAAGGTCTGAGGTAGACATCTAAGCACTTCCTCAGAGATTTAGGACCTGCAATTAGCAGAGTAAGGAAATTAAATTCCTTATTCATGCACATCCACGAAGGCAGGTTGTACGACGGAGCTATTACTACTCCAATGATTGAATCTGTCTGTAGATAGTCCGAGTCTAATATTTCTAACCTCTGCGGGAAAGTCTCCAAATTTTCTGTCCAAATGTTTAAAAGCCTCCCCATTCGCGACGTGTCTTAGCACATCGTCATATATTCGCTTTTCTGCGTACCATCGCATCGCCTCTGTTTTGTATAGAGACATGTACAGATGCTGCAATCTGAGAATCAATGAAAAATATCAAAGAACCTTCACAGGAATTTTCTTTTTTGAACTCTTCATATTCAGCTCATATCTGCACTGGCCACATACAGGACAATAGTCTAAATCTTTATAGTCTTTGTAAAGCAGCACACAATCATTTAGACAGACGTCAATTATCCTGTACTTTAGGCTGAGGCTGCTCAAGATATTTCTAACCTTATAATGGGATTTAGGATGATTGTGATCATCAGGAAGCAACTTACATATTTTCTCCTGAATTTTGTCAAAAGCACTGACTGACATTTTATGCTTCACTTTTATCTTCATTTGGTCCATCACATATTGTAACACATTCTCTCGACATCCAGGGTACACCGGGGCTTACGCTTTAAGTAGCATCCTGTTGTACTTATCCATCTCACTAGTGTCAGTGGCCAGCGAATGTGTCATCATGCCCATGAGTGGTATTGTAACTTCTCTCTTGGTGTTGGTGTCCACCATGACTAAATCCGGAAATGCATCATGGACCAAATCCGCAGTTGGGTTCCAAGCAGGGGGGGCGGCACCACTGCTGCTAGATGAGGCACCATGGTAACTGTATTGTGAGCTGAAGTTTACTGCTTCACCATGCTCGCTCTATGTAGTATAACTCCACATCATACTATTTTCGTACAAGCGTTGCATCATAACATTAACCTCCACACACTGATAGTTAAGACATTTTTTGCACGGACACCTGAAACGCTTCTTTCCCCAACCATGTTCTATCGCAAAATTCACAAATTCTCTAATTCCATCAATATACCAGACATCACTTCTATTCCACAACTTCAACCAACTCTTGTCCATACTTCCACGAAATTTAATAATTAATTATCATATTAGTCAACTATTATATATACACAGATTTTCAAGTAATTATTAAACTATTATATATACAAATTTTCAACAACCTTAATTATTAACGTATAAATAATTAAAATATTTATTAATTACCTTTATTAATTATTGGTGAATATATTATATATCATTTACTTTAATATGTCTAACATGCATGTACGTTTTATGAAAGGACCCAACCCCGATTTAGTTTCCTAAACCGGAATCAAACACTTTCTGAAAACACAAACCAACAAAAAACACAAAAATTTCGGCAGAGTAATGCTTCTAACGCGGAATTGCCATTAACCTGCACCCGGAAAATACACTTCATCCCATGCCACAAAAGCCAAACCGTGGGCACCAATCCCATCCGGATTTCTCAATATCATATCAATAAAGTAAAGCAGTAAACATAACTGTACTTTATAGAAAATCCGGGGAAAATCACATAAAAACATATATCAGTAACGTATCAGAGCGACCTCTAGTGTATATATATACAAAAATATACAACAGTAGGCAAAACAAGAAACCTACTGGAAAAGAAAGGTAGCTCGAACGACTAGCCTCCGACCACGACGTGAGACACCAGAATCCGAACTGCAAACTGGGCATGGAAACCGAAAAGCCCAGGGGAAAGGCAAATAAAATCGTTAGAGTGAGTGGACGAAAATAAACATATGCCTTTCACCAATTTCATATACATAAAACAATGTAAAGCGAGTTCGGAAAATATATATGGAGGTGCCAGGCGAATCTCTCAAGCCCGACGGTGATAGGCTAGGGGAATCTCTCAACCCTAGCGGCATAACAAGGGAATCTCTCAACCCTGCCCAGGGGAATCTCTCAACCTTGTCTAGAGGAATCTCTCAACTCTGGGTCTGACTACCGGTGATCAGCCGAGTAGCCGAAGCATCAATGCAAGTAATGCCATCACCATATAAAATATAAAATAATACCTCCAAAAGTAATAAATAATCTCAACATCGTATATAAATAAATACGATCCCTCGCCCATAAATAAATAATCTCAACATCTCAACTCGCAACGACAGTGAAAATAGAAAAGTCCACTCACAGGTGAGCACAGCGCGCACTTGCGCTAATCAGGAGATCCGGCGGAAGATCCCTCGCCCAAAGCACGATCTCAATCCCCTGAATAATCATAAAATACAACTGATCAAAATCATAGCTCAACACACTTTATTACACCTTGGAAACCAACTGTTCCTGGAAACATATAACGCGGTACAAAATAATCGACGAAATTCCCGAAATCTCCACACAAACCCTCGACTAAAAATTTGATACCCAAATCCACTCAAAAACCTCAAGGCGATTATCAGGGCGCGAATACGAGCAAAACGACATATAATTCGACAAATTTTCTAAAAAGTTAACGGTCGCCGGAGCTCCGCCGTTGACCGCCGGCGGCGGCGGCGGCGCGCTGTCAACCGGAGAGATTTCCCGGCGGCCAAGCTCCCACAAGGTTCTCCTCAACGAGCCCAACAACTTTCCCAACTGAGTCATCAACCAATTCCGGCCCAAATTGCCGAAAATCATCTCAAAAAATCCGGAATCCCCCACCGCCGGCAGCCTCCGATCTCCGTCCACGGCGCACGGCAGCCCTCGAGACCCCTCCCAAAAGCTCCACCGTGGCCCCACGGTCAAAACCTCCCTAATCCCCGGCCACCACCGTGGCTGGAGCGCCACCGTCGAACCTCCCCAAAACCGGCCGGAAAACCTCGAAATTCAACTCCACATTTCTCCCTCAAATCAACACCAAATCAAACAATTTCAAGTGCTAAACAGTAGGAAATCATGAGAGGAATCGAAATATACCAAAGTCCAAGCCGAGGTGGCCGGAAAATGAAGGTCGTCGGTGAGTCAAGCGGCAGTGAAGTTTTTCCTCCTCAGTCAACGCGGGTCAACGCACCAGAAAGGGTCAACGTCGGTCAAACTTCCAACAGTGCTTTTTCGACAACTTTTCGACTATTTCCGATATTTACACTCGCGGCTCGGGACGATCAACGGATCACAATCACGATTCGGATAACTCAATACGAACGGATAAACTCGACAAAATTCTGCGATTTCAAATATTCATCAGATACTCCTTGGTCGTCGAAATAATTATCCGGAACCGCCCATAAACTCGAAATCACGCGTACAACAACTCTCGAGAAAAGACTCAACTCAAATTCTTGGCCAATAATTAAGTCGTAATCAAAACCGTCAAATCAATCAATTTACGGAAAACGGTGATTACGTGCTAACTCGTGAATTAAGCCGTTTACACTACTGATTCTGTTCCGGGTCGTCACATTTTAGCTAAATATTAACCAAATTTTTAAACATCTATGCATATATACGTACTAGTGGTCTATATTAATTAACTAATATATATCATCAATTACCTAACTTAATTATAAATATTAGATGTACTAACAATGTAATCAATCAAACGTACAATTAATTATATATATAAACGTTAAGATTGTCAGAAATTAACTACGTACATACGTACCTAGCCTTCTCCGATATATGGCGAATCGATGGTCAAAGCCGGAGATATATATATATATATAGTGCTAGCTAGTTGTACGTGTGAGGAGAGTCTGATCAAGAGAGAGAATGATCGATATGAGGATGAAATTGAGACGAGCGAGCGGAGAGGAAGAGAGTTCGGCATGGACATTATATAATGCTTCACTTAGATGACACCATGTTGGTGCGTCCTCTAAGTAACCACTTAGACGACAGACTGAGCTAATTTCTGTCGTCCAAGTGGCCACAAAGATGACAGACTGACACGCCGTCCTCCAAATGGCCACACAGACGACGAGGTATTGGTTTGTTGTCTATTTTACCACTTAGACGAAGGAAAAAGTGTTTCCTTCGTCCAAGTGTGTCTTAGACGACACACATTTTTTCCTTCGTCTGAGGTACACTTAGATGACGGGCCCGTAAAGGGTTTACGGTTCCGTCGTCTAAGAGCATTTTTCTTGTAGTGAAAGAAGTGTTGGAGGTTTGAGTAGGTTTGAGCATCATTTTGATGAGTTTGTTAGTGCTACTGTGAGATGCGAGGATAGGCTTCGATCTGAGCGGGGCTGGGCTCGATGACTTGAAGAAGGTGGGCCCAGCCAGGGTCTTTCAAAGAGGGGAAGCTTAAGCACTTCAGGGATCTTTCGTTGTTGAAAGATCCCTCATTTTCAGAGATGGATGAGGAGGAATAGACCCCAAAGGCAGGGATCTGGTGCCAGTTCCAGTGGAGCTAGTAGTTGTTGTCCTACTCCATCAGCACCCAGGGATTTCCCTCTATGTGAGAAGTGTCACACGCATAACCTCGGGCAGTATCAGGCTGGGTCTTCAACTTTTTTTCGTTGTGGCCAGATGGGTCAATTTACGAGGGAGTGTCCACATAGGGACACTTTAGGTGGATTTTTGGTGCAGAGTTCTGGTGGTGATCAGGGAGCCACTTCTTGAGTTAGAGTAGCACCGCCACCTAGACAGTGAGTTTAACAGGATCGGAGCCAGAGAGGGCGACCACCTGCACAGACAGGACATGTCCGACTTTACCATATGACCTTACAACAGGGCAGAGCAGCTCCATATGTGATTATCAGTACGTTATATATTTTTGGTTATGCTGGTTATACTTTAATAGATCCGGGGGCGATACATTCTTTTATTTTCGTGATATTAGCATCAATTGTTAACGTACCGGCCACTATCTTGCCAGTGATGTGGTAAGTGGTTTATCCCATCGGTGATATGGTTTTAGTAGGATTAGTGTATAAAGCCTGTAGTGTCATGGTTGGAGATTTCGGGTTGTTTGCTGACTTGATACCTCTTGATGTCATGGACTTTGATTTGATTTGGGGTATGGATTTTCTGAGCAATCACCAAGTTTTGGTTGATTTTCATCGGAAATAAGTGGTGTTTAGAAGTCTAGGGTTACCTGAGATTTTATTCTGTGGAGAAAGAGATGTTCTTTCTTCGTGCTTGATTTCAACTGTGCGAGCCGAGAAATTATTCCGGAAAGGGTGTACCGCATACTTAGCAGATGTTGTAAACACTCGTGTTTTCACTCCTAACCTTGAGGAGATTGCAACGGTCAGGGATTACCCTGATGTGTTTCCTGAGGAATTACCAGGTCTTCCTCCAGAAAGGGATATTGATTTTACGATTGAGCTTCTTTCGGGTATAGGTCCCATAGCTTAGGTGCCGTGACATATGGCTCATGTTGAGTTAAAGGAGTTGCAGGTTTAGCTTCAAGAATTGATCGATAAAGGTTTTATCCATCCTAGTATATCACTATGGGGAGCTCCAGTTTTGTTTGTGAAAAAAGAAGGATGGATCTATGCAGTTATGTATTGACTACCGAAAATTAAATCAAGTGACTGTGAAGAACAAGTATCCTCAGCCTCATATTGACGATTTGTTTGATCAGTTGAAGGGAGCTACGGTGTTCTCTAAGATTGATCTCCGGTCGGGATATCATCAATTGTGGATTAGAGAATCTAATGTCTCTAAGACCGCATTCTATTGCGTTACGGGTATTATGAGTTTCGGGTGATGTCGTTCGGTTTGATGAATGCACTTACTGCCTTTATGGCTTGAATGAATTGAGTATTTTGGGCTTATCTTGATAAATTCTTCATAGTGTTTATTGATGATATCCTGATTTACTTGAAGGATGTGAGGCAGCATGCAAGGCATTTGCATATTGTTCTGAAGACTTTGAGGGAATCTCAATTGTACGCCAAGTTCAGTAAATGCGAGTTCTGGTTGGATAATGTGAAATTTCTTGGCCATGTGATTTCAGTAGAAGGAGTTAGTGTCGATCCAAACAAGATTGATGCTGTGTTGAATTGGAACCGACCTGTGAGTGTGCCAGATATTAGAAGTTTTCTGGGTTTAGTCGGTTACTACCGTCGGTTTGTTCAGGACTTTTCAAGCATTGCAACACCTCTTACGAAACTCATTAGGAAGGGAGTTAAGTTTGAATGGTTGAAAGTTTGTGAGGAGAGTTTTCAGACTTTGAAGATAAGGTTGACCATAGCTCTAGTGTTGATGTTACCAGACGATAATGGGGAGTTTGCAGTTTTCAATGATGCCTCTAAGTTAGGTTTGGGGTGCATGCTGATGTAGCATGGTAGAGTTTTCGCGTATGGTTCACGCTAGTTGAAACCCCATGGGGCGAACTACCTCACTCATGATATGGAGTTGACAGCGATAGTTTTCGCACTAAATATCTGGAGACATTATTTGTATGGTGTCAGATGTTGGATTTTTATAGATCATAAACGCCTTACGTATCTTTTCACTCAACCAGAATTAAACTTACGACAGAGAAGGTGGGTGAAGTTGATAAGCGATTACGATTGTACCTTCGAGTACCACCCTGGAAAGGCGAATGTTGTAGCTGACGCTCTTAGCCATAAATCTGGAGTTTCGTTCTCTCATATTCAGTTGGCTCGAGTACCATTGCTTATGGAGTTACAAGTCACTAGAGTAGTGTTATATACTAATGTGAGCGAGGCTGGAGTTCTATTCACCAATATGCAGGTCCGACCTGTTCTCATTGACAAAGTGTGTGAGTTGTAGGATTCTAATCCTTCCCTTATGAAGTTAAAGGATGGGTTGCTAGTATTCAGAAGTAGACTCTGTGTTCCAAATATCGAGGAATTAAAGCAAGAAATACTCGACGAAGCTCATTGTTCAGCTTATGCAATACACTTGGGTATCATGAAGATGTATTACACTCTCAGAGAGTATAATTAGTGGTCCAATATAAAGCGGGAGGTAGTGACCTATGTGAGTCAATGTCCTATTTGTCAACAAGTGAAGGCGGAGAGACAAAAACCTTTAGGAATGATGCAGTGTCTGGAGATTCCTGTATGGAAATGGGAGTATGTTACCATGGAATTTGTATACAAGTTACCTCGTACAGCTAGGGAGCTTACAGGTATTTGGGTAATTGTGAATCGCTTCACCAAATCTGCACATTTTATACTAGTGTCAAAGAAACTATCGGTGAGCAAGGTAGCTACATTATATATGCAGAAGATTGTGAAGCTTCATGGTGTGCCTATGTCTGTCATTTCAAATCGAGATTCTCATTTCACCTCAAAATTCTGGAGAGCATTACAGGAGGCTTTGGGAACTAAGTTGCGGTTCAGTGCGGCTTTTCATCCTCAGACAGATGGTCAGTCTGAGAGAACTATCCAGACGCTTGAGGATATGTTGAGATCTTGTGTGTTGTAATTCCTAGGGAAATGGAATAAGTACCTGCATTTGATGAAATTTTCATATAACAACAACTTTCACTCTAGCATTGGCATCTCACCATATAAGGCATTATACGGGAAACAATGCCGGACACCCTTATGCTGGATAGAAGTAGGAGAAAAGAGTCTCATTGGCCCAGACATGGTTTAGGAGACTACAGAAAATATTCAGATCAATCAAGACATATTAAAGATCGCTCAAGACAGAGAAAAGAGTTATGGAGACGTTAGACGTAAGGATCTTGAGTTTGAAATTGGAGATTGGGTATTCCTGAAATTGTCTCCATAGAAATGGGTGATGCAGTTTAGAAAGCATGGTAAACTTCAGCCACGTTGCATTGAAACTTATGAGATTACTGAGCATGTGGGAGCTGTAGCTTATCATTTGGAGTTACCCTCAGAGTTGGCGCGAGTTCATGATGTTTTCAATGTATCCATGTTGCGGAAGTACATCCCCAATCCTTCCCATGTCATCGTGCCTCAACAAATTCCTTTACGAGAGGATTTACTTTACATCGAGGAACTAGTAGATATTCTTGACCGTAGAGAGCAGGTTTTCCGGAACAAAACCATTCCTTTAGTGAAAGTGTTATGAAGGAATCATGCAGTCGAAGAAGCCACTTGAGAGCCAGAGCAGTTTATGAGGGAGCAGTACCCTCATCTTTTCTAGCAGGTATGTCAATTTCGAGGACCAAATTTTTATAAAGGGGGTGAATTGTTACAACCCGTACAAAAATCATGCACTTATCGAACCATGTTACGCGTTATCGCTGATTAGGCGCGTTATTAGGGTTGTTAAAGAATTTTTCACCGGATGAGAATTTTGTGACGACCTGGACCAGAATTAGCCGTGGAATCAGCTTGATTGATGAGTTACTGCGTAGTCGCAGTTGTCCGACAGTTATTGGAATCGTCAGAGTTCTTAACGACTTAATTATTGGCCGAGAATTGGAGCTGGGTCTCTTCTCGAGAGTCGTTCTACATGTGATTACGAATTCGTGGGCGGTTCCGGATCGATATTTGGACGACCGAGGAATTAGTTATGAATATTTGAAGTTTCGACGGAAACGGATTTAAATGGCAGGTTTGTTCGCGACTAAATTATCAGACGAGAATTTGGTTTCGGCTTTTTCACGGAAGTTGTTCAGAATTTAATTTCGAGCTTGTGGGAACTTCCGGAGCATGATTTTGAGTTACGAAGATTAAGTTGTGATTATTTCCGTTTGTTGATTAATTAGTCGATTTAAATGTGTTTGACTTCGGGTGATTATTGAAGAGTACGTCGAGACGAGTTTGTGGCCACGAGAATTATCAGAATCGGAGTTACGATGGAAAAGTTACGGGTATTCAAAGTTCGTCGAAAAGGATAATTACGAAGTTTCCATATTGGGAAGGCCTATAAATAGAAGTTTCCTGTTTGGGAAACCTGCCATAAAAGGAAGCTGGGTTGACCCACGTTGACCCACGGGTCAAGAATAACCCGTTTGGAGGCCGAAATGGTTCGCCGAAATTGAGGCCGATTCCGGCCATTTTTGGGCACGACTTCTTCACGAGATTTGTTGGGCTCGAGCTCCTCTTTGGATTGGTAGGTAGATCGTCCCGTGGGGTGGCCGGAGGAGAGAGAATCAAATCGGCAAAGTTATGGATTTTCCGGCGAGTTTTGTTGTGTTTGGGTGGCGGCGTGGAGGCCGAGGTGGTGGCTCCTCTTTGGGGGGTTTTGTTACCCTCGAGCTAAGGAAGCTTTTCCAAGTGGTCTTGAGAGTTGCCGTGGCCGGAGGAGAGAGATCCGTTGAATTGAAATTCCGGTAAGGGTTTGGAACTTTGAATTGATTTTTGGAGGTTTTCCGGTCAAAATTGGCCTTAACTTATAACTGGAAAGTTGTTGGAATCGTCGAGATCTTTGAAACCATGTGTAGCACGAAATTTTCTGGGCAGGTTTGGATTTTCCGGCGACTGTGGCAGCAGCGGCGCCGGCGGCGCCGGCGGCGATTTTTCGCCCGGAGTAGTTTTCGACGAATTGCATGTCATTTGACTCGAAATCGCGCCCCGATCGCTGTGGGGAGGTTCGTTTTTTGAGTTGAGCGTCCGAACGTAAAGCGAGGTATTGAGGTGTTATATATGGATTTTCGACGATTCGTCGTACTCGAATTGTGTATTTCCGAGAACGGTGGTTTCTCGTGGTTTGATTTGTATTGTCGGATTATGACTTTGAATATTGGACATTGTGAATATTCAGGGGTTCGTGATCGTTTGTTTGGCGAGGGACATTCCGCCGGATCACGGGTTAACGCGATACGCGTTACGCCAGACTGTGAGTGGACAATTTCTTTTCACGGAAATGATTGCGAGTCTTTTATATATATGAATTACGAACTTGAGCATGCAGATTGATTATGGTTTTACAAGCATATGTTTTACGATTATACATATACGGATATGCGTATACGAGTATACATACATTGATATATTGTTTCATGCATTTGCACCGAACTGTTTATGATTTGGTTTTCACAGAGTACAGTCGTAGTTATGAGGTTGTATCGATACACTGCATCCCGGCTGATCCCCGAGGATGTTACCAGCTAGGATCACGTGTGGGCTAGGGACCCCGTGGTTCTGGATCACGTGTGGGCTAGGGACCCCGTGGTTCCGACTGTGCTGCTGCAGCTAGGATCACGTGTGGGCTAGGGACCCCGTGGTTCTGACTGTGAGATTTTACTTGCATGCTCTGTTTACGAGTTGGAGTCAACGTCTCCTCGTATACTATTTGGTTTGATTTATTATATTTCGACTCGCATATGTTTTATAACATATATTATTTGGTGAAAGACATTTATTTTCGTCCACTCACTCTAACGTGTTTATTGTCTTTCCCCTGGGCTTTTCGGTTTCTGTGCCCAATTTGCAGTTCAGGCTCTGGTGTCGCACGTCGTGGTCGGAGGCATAGTGCTCGAGCTACTTTGTTTCATCCAGTAGGTTTATTGTTCTACCTACTGTGGTATGCGTATATGATTATGTATTAGAAGTCGCTCTGAGCGTCCTATTGTATATGCTCTACGATTTTACACTGGATTTCAGTAAAGTATAGAGATATTTACTGATTTATTTTACTGTTGATATATTGAGAAATCCGGATGGGATTGGTGCCCACGGTTTGCTTTTTGTGGCATAGGATGAAGTGTATTTTCCGCGTGCAGGTAATGGTAACTTCACGCTAGTAACGAAACTCTGCCCAAATTTTGAAAAGTTTTTGTTGGTTCGTGTTTTCGAAGGGGTTTGATTCCGATTTAGGGAGCTAAATCGGGGTTGGGTCCTTTGAGCTTGGTATCAGAGCATTAGGTTATAGGTTCTGTAGACTTCTGTAGTCGTGTTTACTAAGGATATTTGAGAATGTACAGCATGTCTGAAATGGTGACCCGACCGGCCGGCGGATAATCATCAAATTCCGGGTGTTGTATGCTTTCAAATATTTGAAGTTCCATGATTACGTTCCACTTGTTGTGAACGGTATTGTATTCATTAGGATGCCTCCTGACGTGCTTTCCATGTCGTTTCGGTTGTGGATCCTGTTGAGGATCAATCGACGCGCGATTTGCCAGATATTGTGGATTTGGATGAGTATTCAGAGTTCAGAGATTTGTGTGGCACGGTTTGCCTGGGGATGTGTATATGGGCGTCTATATGTTGCCTTAGAGCTGAGAATTGTGGCGGTGATGTTTGCCTGATTCAGATTATTGTGTTTGGTGGGCTGTTATTGTGTGAGTTCCGGTTGTGACTCCATGGCCTACATTCAGGATGTTGTATTTATGGTAATGGTTTTATCAGGCTACTCAGCAAGCGTTATGTGGAGTGTTTACCCACCTGAGGCAGAGATGCATTGTCCACATGTTTGTCCCTGTTTGCACGTGTTATGTGGCTTCAGAGGAAGCAGTGCATGAGGTTCGAGATGAGTTTGAACCTGAGCATCAGAGAGAGACTGTTTGATGTGCCTCGAGTTATTCGTAAGGAGCTTAGCGTGCTGTACTCAGTGGCGAGGCTATTGTGAGGGAAAGCTGTACGCGGTTTCCGATGTGATAGTTTGAGGGAAGTAGACTTAGTCGAGATTTTGATGAGGTTGAGTTCCGACACTTCAGGATCAGTGATTTCATCAGACTGTGGTCTTTTCGATTATGTTGAGGATCCTCTGCTGATCCGTTTGACGATGGCGGAGATCACGGAGTAGCGGACTTGCTCCTGTGGCATGAGTTGGGCGATCGTTGGTGATCCTTTTTCACAGCAGGTGTCGCTGTGACTTGTGTTCATGGAGAACTTTTTGTTGCCATTGTGGTGGCCAGGAGGATCACGTTACGAGGGAGTGCCCTCAGTCAGCTGTTGTAGCGGTTCGGTAGCTCAAAGTTACGAGGAGATCCTCATGTTGTTCCTGCGGTCTAACCAATGTACCTTTTTGATGAGTTATTCAGGAAGTCGCAGTTGATGTGTGTGGCCAGTTTGGCATGTTGGAGTTCGTGCCATGACCTTGTTTGAGGACAGATTTTTCTCCGAGGTTACTGTTGTTTGATATCCATGGCTATTGTACCTGCATCTCCATTTCCGAGGTTTTGGAAAGTATTGTATCCATCCGGAGGTTGCGAGATCCTTGTTGGAGGTTATGACTTAGCCGCGGATCTGTTATAGCTGGATATTGCAGTTACAGTATGTTTGTGAGTCTGACGACGCATTTGGTTGTGTTCGAGTGCCTCGAGGAGGAGGTTGTGTTTCGACGACCAGTTTTCTCGAGATGCTGTTTCTTGGTGATGGTCGAGCAGTTTGTGTAGATGAGTTGTGTGGTTTTCTTAGCTCATGTTGTGGATACTGTAGTTGCTGTGTCCGACATTGGTGACATTGTGGTGGTTTCCGAGTTTCCAGGTGTGTGTTGGAGGAGTTACCAGGTGTTCCTCCAATTCGGGAGACTGACTACATCATTGAGCTTGTTCCAGGCGCTGGACTCATTTTACCGACGTCTTGTCGTTCGGAGCCAGCGGAGCTGATGGAGCTATTGTTTCGACTCCAGGAGTTGCTGGAGGAGGTTTCAGGAGATTCCATGTGACCCCACATATTTGCGTGGTGTGCTCTTGCATTGTTTGCACTGATGTTGTATGGGTTGACGAAGTGGTATATTGACTACCGGAAGTTTGAGTTGCTTCAGAGGAGAGTGAGTATCCTCTGCTTCGGATCGACGAGTGGTTTGGTCAGCTTGTGAGAGCTTCAGTCTTTTCGAGGATTGATTTCGGATCTGGATACGATCAGTGGAGGTTTGATGAGTCCGAGGTGGCTATGACAGCTTTCGGATCTCGGTGCGGACATCAGGAGTACTTGGTCACGCTGTTTGGTTGACCAATGCCCCGTAGATCGTGTCGACTTGATGGACCAGGTGTTTAGACAGTTTCTGGACGAGTTGCGACCATGTTCGTCGGCAACTTCCTGATATACTCCAGGAGTGTGGGCCAGCACCTGAAGCAGTTACAAGCGGGTCTGCGGACTTCGCGAGACGATCTTGTGTTTGCGGAGTACAGTCAGTGTGAGTTTTGGCCGATTAACGTGAAGATGTTGGGCTGTGTGATGCTAGCCGAGAGAGTCGGCGTGGATCCTGACCAGTTAGAGGCCGTGTCGATTTGGGGATTGCCCTACTATTGTACCAGAGATCGGGAGTCTCTTGGGTTTGGCTGGCTATCACTGACGGCTTATGCAGGATATTCCCGGATTGCCACTCTACTTCCTGGATTGACGAAGAAGGCGTCAAGTTCGAGTGGTTCGATGCACGCGAGGAGAGTTACTTACTCCTGCAGGATGATCGACCGTTGCTTCGGTTTTGACCTTACCTGATGATCGCGACGAGTTCGTGGGATATGGCGATACATCGAGATTTGATTTGGGTTGTGCTTTGATGCTATGTAATAGAGCGGTAGCTCATGGTTACGGATAGTGGAAAACTTATGAGGCTACGTATCCGGTGTTTGATTTGGGTGTAGCTGTATTTGTGTTAGTATCAGAGAGTTTGAGACACTATAGCTATGACGTGTAGCGCAGTGTAGGATGTACACTGACCACTGAGTTTCATCCACTTGCATTTTCGGCCAGATTTGGGCTTGAGGCAGTGTAGATGGAGGGAGTCGACTATCAATTATAGCTGCACATTTGAACTTGTTCGAGGAAAGCTAGTGGTTGTACTTTGACCATCCGTTTGGGATGATGTTGTTGTTATGATGTATTCAGTCGAGAGTTAGGAGTTTCAGTATTGCATGTGGGTATGTGTGGATCGAGTTTCCATGTTAGCCGAGTGTGGGCTACGAGAACTGAGTTTGAGTATGATGGTGTTGAGGCTCGTGATTTTGTGCGTGTTTGGCGCTAGTGATGCCGAGAAGTGTCAGATACTTCGAGTTTACTACTCGTGACGCAACATGAAGAGCAGTGTAGCAGTATGTGTGTGCAGATGTCACATTTATCGGCTGGCGATGGCTAGGAGGCAGAAATTGTCGAGATGTGTCAACCATTTGAGATTTCCGGTTGGATGTGGCGTTTGTTGCTGTGAGTGTGTGTGTGTTTGTATGCACATTGGTTTGTGATACCAGTTGTTAGGCCATTGTGGATCGTTTGACGAACTCAATACATTTCCTTATACTTTCGGGAAAAGATTTCAGTGGCAGGCTGGCATAGTTGGGTTTGACGGAGGTTGTCCATCTACGTGGTGTACCTGTGTCCCAGATCGCTGGACGAGGTAACCAGCTACGACAAAGTGTTGACAAGCTTTGCAGCGAGCATTGGGGACCAGATTACGAGTTAGTACCGGATCTTATCCTCGGATTGGCGAGTGATCTTCGAGGACTATTCAGGCCTTGGAGGGCATGTTGTGTATCTCGGTATTGCTGTTCCAAAGGATTCGGGACCAGCAGTTTCACTTGTTTGAGTTTGCTTGTTGTACCAGTTTGTGGACCACTATGGTTCTGATGCTGCGTGATGTCGTTTTGAGGAATGTTGTTGTACTTCACTGTGCTGGAGCGAGTTTGGTTTGAGTTTGAGTTGATGTTTGATTCTGATTTTGTGGAATATGCTACCACAGACTGTCAGATTAGCGGAAATGGGTTGATAATTGCTTGAGTTCGATGCTTGAGTTTCGTTGGTATGAGCAGGTCGTGTTGTGATTTGCCATGTTGTTTGATCCAGATGTGGTCATAGGCAAGATTATGTTGTGCCGTATAGTTCGGCGTCGCCTATATTGTTTGCTTTTATGTGTGTTGTGTTCCGTGTGACGGAACTGTGTTTTAGGTTGGTTTTGCATTGTGTACCCTATCTGTTCCTTATGTAGGAACACTTGGCGATTGTGTGAGCCACTTCAGATTTGTGATTTGAGGGTACAGGGATTCCAGCACGGAATTGTCTCCTATTGTGGAGTTTATGATCAGAGTTGTTCAGTTGAGATTGCAGTTGGTGAGTTGAGCAGTATGCAGAGGCAGTGTTCCTACCTTGTAGTCGGAAGACTCAGAAATTTCGAGGTCGAAATTTTTCTAAGGGGGGTGGATTTGTGACGACCCAGACCAGAATTAGCCGTGGAATCAGCTTGATTGATGAGTTACTGCGTAGTCGCAGTTGTCCGACAGTTATTGGAATCGTCAGAGTTCTTAACGACTTAATTATTGGCCGAGAATTGGAGCTGGGTCTCTTCTCGAGAGTCGTTCTACATGTGATTACGAATTCGTGGGCGGTTCCGGATCGATATTTGGACGACCGAGGAATTAGTTATGAATATTTGAAGTTTCGACGGAAACGGTTGACTTTTTATCCGTTTGGCCGATGTGTTTGACTTCGGGTGATTATTGAAGAGTACGTCGAGACGAGTTTGTGGCCACGAGAATTATCAGAATCGGAGTTACGATGGAAAAGTTACGGGTATTCAAAGTTCGTCGAAAAGGATAATTACGAAGTTTCCATATTGGGAAGGCCTATAAATAGAAGTTTCCTGTTTGGGAAACCTGCCATAAAAGGAAGCTGGGTTGACCCACGTTGACCCACGGGTCAAGAATAACCCGTTTGGAGGCCGAAATGGTTCGCCGAAATTGAGGCCGATTCCGGCCATTTTTGGGCACGACTTCTTCACGAGATTTGTTGGGCTCGAGCTCCTCTTCGGATTGGTAGGTAGATCGTCCAGTGGGGTGGCCGAAGGAGAGAGAATCAAATCGGCAAAGTTATGGATTTTCCGGCGAGTTTTGTGGTGTTCGGGTGGCGGCGTGGAGGCCGAGGTGGTGGCTCCTCTTTGTGGGGTTTTGTTAGCCTCGAGCTAAGGAAGCTTTTCCAAGTGGTCTTGAGGGTTGCCGTGGCCGGAGGAGAGAGATCCGTTGAATTGAAATTCCGGTAAGGGTTTGGAACTTTGAATTGATTTTTGGAGGTTTTCCGGTCAAAATTGGCCTTAACTTATAACTGGAAAGTTGTTGGAATCGTCGAGATCTTTGAAACCATGTGTAGCACGAAATTTTCTGGGCAGGTTTGGATTTTCCGGCGATTGTGGCGGCGGCGGCGGCGATTTTTCGCCCGGAGTAGTTTTCGACGAATTGCATGTCATTTGACTCGAAATCGCGCCCCGATCGCTGTGGGGAGGTTCGTTTTTCGAGTTGAGCGTCCGAACGTAAAGCGAGGTATTGAGGTGTTATATATGGATTTTCGACGATTCGTCGTACTCGAATTATGTATTTCCGAGAACGGTGGTTTCTCGTGGTTTGATTTGTATTGTCGGATTATGACTTTGAATATTGGACATTGTGAATATTCAGGGGTTCATGATCGTTTGTTTGGCGAGGGACATTCCGCCGGATCACGGGTTAACGCGATACGCGTTACGCCAGACTGTGAGTGGACAATTTCTTTTCACGGAAATGATTGCGAGTCTTTTATATATATGAATTACGAACTTGAGCATGCAGATTGATTATGGTTTTACGAGCATATGTTTTACGATTATACATATACGGATATGCGTATACGAGTATACATACATTGATATATTGTTTCATGCATTTGCACCGAACTGTTTATGATTTGGTTTTCACAGAGTACAGTCGTAGTTATGAGGTTGTATCGATACACTGCATCCCGGCTGATCCCCGAGGATGTTACCAGCTAGGATCACGTGTGGGCTAGGGACCCCGTGGTTCTGGATCACGTGTGGGCTAGGGACCCCGTGGTTTTGACTGTGAGATTTTACTTGCATGCTCTGTTTACGAGTTGGAGTCAACGTCTCCTCGTATACTATTTGGTTTGATTTATTATATTTCGACTCGCATATGTTTTATAACTTATATTATTTGGTGAAAGACATTTATTTTCGTCCACTCACTCTAACGTGTTTATTGTCTTTCCCCTGGGCTTTTCGGTTTCTGTGCCCAGTTTGCAGTTCAGGCTCTGGTGTCGCATGTCGTGGTCGGAGGCATAGTGCTCGAGCTACTTTGTTTCATCCAGTAGGTTTATTGTTCTACCTACTGTGGTATGCGTATATGATTATGTATTAGAAGTCGCTCTGAGCGTCCTATTGTATATGCTCTACGATTTTACACCGGATTTCAGTAAAGTATAGAGATATTTACTGATTTATTTTACTGTTGATATATTGAGAAATCCGGATGGGATTGGTGCCCACGGTTTGCTTTTTGTGGCATATGATGAAGTGTATTTTCTGCGTGCAGGTAATGGTAACTTCACGCTAGTAACGAAACTCTGCCCAAATTTTGAAAAGTTTTTGTTGGTTCGTGTTTTCGAAGGGGTTTGATTCCGATTTAGGGAGCTAAATCGGGGTTGGGTCCTTTCAAATTTGACTTGACTTTCCATACAGAAGTTGTAGAGTATTTAATTTCAAGCTTGTAGGAATTTTTGGAGAATTTATCGGATAAGCGAGCTATTTTTAATGTTTATTAGAAGTCTAGGCAACAAATAATTAAAATATAATTAGTTTTTGGTTAGTTTAATCGTGACCGTCCGATCTTGATCAGATTGATTATGAACTGTTGATTTGGGGTAGCAGCTTATACAGGTATTCATACGTGTTATTTTTGGAAAGTTTCCAAATTTAGCAGAAATACGTACAGAGCTCGACCCGTATACCGCACGCCGACCAGTTTTCTTCGACCTGACCCGAACCGCCATTTTCGGCCACCTCTGGCAACACCTAAGTATGGAGAGGAAGCTCTCTTCCTCCTTTTTCATTTTATGTATGTGATTATGGGTTTGTTGTTAATTTTAGATGCGAATCGAAGCGATGAAACTATGAGATTTCGGGGTTAACGGTCGGTTATGCTCCGACCGTTTTTCGGCGACGACGGTACGTGGGTTCGACTAGGTTTCATCCCAGGAGTCGAATCCCTGTAGTCTTGAGGACCAAGGAGCGGAAACCGATTTTAGGCCCATGGGTTTTCGAGCTATTTTCCTGCCAAACAGCAGCGATTCGGGGCTAGGCCTAGTTGGGAAAGTTGTTGCTCGTGGTGGCAGCGTAATAACGCGGGGTCGAACGCTTCCATTGGAGTTGTTCAGCTGGGAGGTGCGTGTGGCTCACGTGTCACCGTCCACGGTGGTTTTCCGGCGAGTTAGTTTTCAGAAATTATCGGCGGGACTTCTGGGGTTATTTTTAAGGTCAATTTTCATAGTTTTACGCGTATTTTGATATCTAATGATCCGTACTTACAGGACATCGAGATCGCGACTCTAGCAGCGAAAGAAATTCTGCGGGACCTCAACAGTAGCCGCAGACTAGTGAGTGGACCTTTATTTCACAGTTGATTGCGAGTTCATTATTTTTACGCAATACGCTTTACGGTATATTTTTAAAGCGTTTATTCGGAGGTTTGGTTGTGATTGTTTGTTTAGTTGCATCGATACTTTGGCTATTCAGCTGATCACCGAATAGTTGGTTAAGGGAGGATAGGTGGCCTCGTCTAACCCAGATCGACTCAGGTTAGGTGGCCTGGGAGAGCACCTCCATTTATATTTCATTTATTCAGTTTAGAACTAGCATTATTTCATAGAAAATAGCGAAAAGGCATGAAATTACAGTTTAGTGATTGAGGTAGATTATTATATAATTTTTTCACTCACGCTAACGTTTTATATTTTAAATATCTTTCCCTGGGCTTTTCAGTTTTTCGTTGTCCATGTTGTAGTGTTATTCCTGAGCATGCTTGGTGTTGTCGAGTGCTCCAAGTCCACTAGTCATCCTCTCATTAGTAGGTTTCAGCTCACTGTCAGTTTGTATCATATGTATATAGAAGTCGCTCTGGATACTAGTTTTCTTATATTGTTACATTGAGACTCTTGTGAATAGGTTGTTACTCGAGTAATCGTCGAGTTTGCTTCTCCTTGTATTTAGAACCAGTACTTTATAAAGTATGTTTTCAATCTTGAGCTTTATATCTGGTTTAGTTTCTGCTATATGTTAAGAAATCTGGATGGATATTTGTGGTCCACGGTTTGTTTGTGAGATTTATCTGCGGAGTGTCATTCTTTTTGCAAGTTTTTGATTGTCTCAGTTTTAAGGGGAGCTATGTCAAAATTTTTACAGAATTTCATATATTATGGTCAATCGTTAGGGCTTGATCCTACATTACTAGTTAATCTAGGGTTAGGTTCTTTCAACTTTTAAATATTTTTCTCATGTAGACTTTCAAAAATCATAAAAAAAATAATAGCTTGATTATCCAAAAAATTTTCCGAAAATTCCGACAAGCACAAATTAAAATACTCTATGACTTCCGTGAAGAAAATAAAATCTAATTCTCGTTCAGTAAAAAAATCATTAACAAACCACACGATAAGATTAATTAGCGATAATCTTATTTTGTGCCGATTTGTACGTAATTTTTAATTCGAGCTGTTACACTTTTCGATCAGCATATCTGAGAAACTTTTCGATCAGCATGCTACACTTGATCAGATACATTGCCTTTGTGTTTTTTAGTCATTTAATTTTCTTTGCTTCTTATGGTCCTCATCGTCTGATTCCCTTCAACAATGAGGCACATAATCATGAACAATATTAACATTGTCCAACACCAACACCAACACCAACGCCAACGCCAACACCAACGCCAACACTAACACCACCACCACCTATTCACGAGTACCTAAGTACACACACCAGCAACATAACAAACGTTGCACCACTCCTATTTGAGTATTTCCCTCTAGCTAGCGACTCGAGTGTCTCTGTCTAAGTGTACACTTTGCCACTATAGTTCAACAGGGACTTCTTAGATTGTTGTGAAACCATTGCCACTACGTACTCCTTGTGTCTCGTCATTGCCAATTCGGAGCTCGGCCCTCTGCTTTTCAATAACAGGGTGGACCCAATCCCTAACTGGTTCAAAACGATGCAGTTCGCTTCGGGGCTCATTTTCCATGCACGAGTGTTGAAGCACCCACCCTCACTGCGCGTGGGATCCCTTATGTGCCAGCATATCTTACGTACCATTCTACGGTGGCCTCTACTCTCTAGCTAAGCCAATTCAACGAGCCTAACTACGTACACCGCCCGCAACCAGCTCGCGGAGGACTTTGAAAGCATGAATCCTAATTTCAATATATACAACAAGAACACACAATAACATAGGTATGAACAAAGACATATACACATAAACAAATGCATAACTTGAAATATAAATAAGAGAACATATTGATCGACTAACCAGATGAGGCCATCGATCCAAACTCAAGTCTTCTACAATGTCTCTTTAAGTGTTTACTCTCTATGGGGCGAGATTCTTTACAACGGTAGTAGAGAGAGTATAGGGACCTTGGTTTATATTGGAAATGGATAGTAATATGCATCCTCCCGTCATGCGCGGATCCACTTGGTAGGGTATTAGGGTTGCAGTCCGACTAGAAATTATGGTTATGTAAAATTTTTGTACCAGATAAGTAATCTAATACATTATGGTGCAGTTGGCTAGGCTCCACAAGTGAGTTATTGTGGGAGGTTTTGATCATGATTTCGATTCTCTATACCCCTTGGCATTTTTTTTCAGTTCTCTATTTCTCTGTTTCCATCCCAGCTTCATCTTGTCTCTTTTTTCCAATTCAATTTCTTACTTTCTATTGCAAATTTAATATTTTTATTTCCTTTCAAAGTACCTTTCGCATAAATTTTACTACTATTTGATTTCTTAAATCCTTTACATTCTAAAAGACATTTAAAGCTAAAGAGTGTGTGTATATATATATATGCAGATGTCGTATTTGGTTGTAAATTTTGTAACCTTTCACACATTTATATGATTATAAACTTAAAAAAATCATGCGCTACACAATACAACCCCTCTAATTTCAAAATCCTAGATCCGCTCTTGTCTCCTATAAAGAAAACAAATAAAAGAAAAATCCTATATTATCAATGTATATAAATCACGATTATGTCAATGACTAAAATCATGGTAGACTCCTACCACATTTATTTGATACGAAATAAATATGTTACCAAGGATAGAAAGTCAAACGATTCTCCATTACTTGTTTTCTGTATGTACATGGTAAGTTGCTAATTTACTTGATGTAAGTGAAATTGATAATGTCCACATTATTCTTTCATTCTCCCACTTGGACATATCATGATTTCACTTAACAAGAATACCATCAAAATCAGATGTAGTAATAGTTTCTTTAGTGCACATATGAGAATCATAAGCTTTTAAAATCCAATTCAAAATCCTCTCAATGAACAACCAGAACATAGAGCTAAAGAAGAGCTTTATGTTCAATAGAACACAAGACTTCTATAACTACTAATGTTACAGCTGCAAATTACATGGATTACCAGCAAATTCATATATCTGTATTGTACATGAGCTTCACCTTGTATCATCTTTATGCTCCACGTATTTGGTCCTCAAGGCAACACAATTTTCCAATGAAGCCTTCCTGTATGTGTTCCTTACCATCTTAAAGATGCCTTATGTTGTTTCTGAAGCTAGTCAACAACCAAAAACAACCATCATAACCAAGCAGTCTGTAAATCAAGATTATGCAGACATATGTGTGTGTATATATATATTCTTGACTTAATATTGCAGCAAACAACAATCATTCTGTAAACCATACACTTTATTTCATGAATGATAATCAGAATTTGTTACATGGAATCAAGCCCTGAAAAGAGAAACACACTAGAGAAAAAACAAATGGAAATAAAACAGAAAACTCCCATTGTTCTTAACATTCTAAACCATAAAGCAAACCAATATCAGTAGCATGCTTTCAAAAGATGTAGCCGGTAAGGCTTTTGTAAAAGGATCAGCTAGTTGTGAATGAGTGCTAGTTCCAACTACATCCAGCTCCTTATGTTTCACTCTTTCTCTCACACTATAGATTTTAAGATCAAGGTGCTTAGAATTGGTAGACCTTTCGTTATTCTTTCTGAACTGCACAACTACAGTATTGTCACAAAAAAATAGGCAGAGGTCTATCTACAAGGCTTTCAACTACCTGTGTTTGTAACAAGAAGTTTTTGATCCACAAAGCTTGACAAACACCTTCATGGACTGCAATTGACTCAGCCTGCATCGTTGACGTGGCTGTCAAAGTTTGTTTCACAGTTCTCCATGCAATATTGCGCCACCAACAAGCAAGAAAATGTTGGATATTTTATTTTCGTGGGTTATGACAAGAGAATAAATACTTCAAAGGCATGTAATAGTTTACGCTTTCTTTTGGACTTTATTTGTCGCACTACTAGTGTGCAAACGGGAATGATCAAATAAGCTTTTAGGATACCATGAAGCCTAGCAACTTGCTATTGTTGATCGTTGGTTTGCACTAACGAAGATCAACCTAATACTCGATCAAAGATTTTACAAGAGGCTCAAAGTTACTAGAAACTATTTATGCAGAACAATAGTTTCTAGAATTTCTTTAAAACTAAAGAATGATTGAAAACTTGAGAGAAACTAAGAGTGGAAGTGAAATAAAAATTTTGGTTATATGAATTTGTAGAGAATCACTTCTATTTATAGAAGTGATTATGCATTTTCATCCTTGAAATGTTACATCTTTCTGGTTATTTTTCAATGGACATGCATCTTCATTAAGAGTGCATCTTTAGTTAATTTCCATTGGAAATGTCTCTTCACTAAGAGTTGCATCCATTGATTTTATGTAACATCCTGACTCGAAATTAACCTCTTCTACTCTGATTAAGTGTTAATCATTGATGGTAACTAGTTTTGTTACCGTCATCAATTATTGAGAGCCTTTTTAGTTAATTTTTTATCAGACTATCAAAATTGGTTGACTTTGAGTGGAAGTCGTATAAATTGTCAAGCTGAGTCCATGGACGTGAAGAATGCTGAAAATAGAGTTATGACAAGAAAGTTATGATCAACGGAAGTTTTTATTGGAAATTAAATGGGAATTTCCATTTTGGGAAATTATATTGGGGAAAGTTGTTGAGTTTATCGAGATGAGTTCGTAGGCGCGAGAATTATCAAAATTGGAGATACGACGAGAATGTTACAATCAACGAACGTTTGTCGTAAAGTTATTACCAAAGTTACTGTATTTGGAAAAGTATATAAATGAAGAGTTCCCTTAATTGGTAAGTCAGAGAGTTTTGGGGAGTTGACTTTGGTCAATTCTTCCCTCCCGTGAGGAGAGAAAGAGAACTTTAGCGGTGGGGCGGTGCTTCGGCGGCACCATGCCGTTCGGCCACCTCCGGGCTTATGATCAGTCCCTTTCGGTTTGGCTCGGTGTTCTCTACCCATTTCTGGGTTCAATCGATGACGAGGAGGCTGGAGAAGAGAGGATTGAAAGACTAAAAATTCTAGGGTTCAGGTGTTTCGGGCTCGCCGTCCCTGGTGTGAGTTATGGTTGTTTTCAGGTATCAAGAGGTCATGAGAACCTCCTTATGAGTTGTTATTGCTTGAATTGCTGGAAATTGTAGGTTTTACGTTGATTGGGTTCGGAATCGATTGAGGGTTTGTTTCGTCCTCTGCCTTAAGCGGCGGAGCCAGTGGTTATGGGTGGCAGGGATAGAGGGTTTATGCTCCTCTCTCCTCCCCGAGACAAATGGGACTAGCCCCGAGCTTCGCTGTGGCTTGACGGCGGAGATTCAGGCCAAATTTCTTACGAGGCAGTTTGGGTTTGTTTCCGGCCGAATTGGCCTTAGCTCTAGTTGAACAATTGGTTGGGCTCCTCGAGAGATTTCGATTGATGTGATAATCTCTGTCGTCGGTGGTGGTCGTCTGTGGTGGCGCGTGGCCAGAAAGTTGACTGAAAAATTATTTATTTCTAAATGGGTCGAGTTATATGTCGTTTTACTCATAATCACATACCGAATGCAATAATGAGGTTATTAAACTAATTTGGACATTTTTGATTTAAACGTGTGATTAATCAAACATTAATGAAATAATTAAACGATTTATTATGATTTCATGGAACGGTTGGGTCGATCGTCGATTCGATTTCAGGTCGCGTAACATTCAAGAATTGTGTTACGAACTTTAATAAGGATTCAAGATTTAGAATTTGGAATTAGATCAAAGCTTGTTTGTTGTTCGGGAAGCACGATAATCGAGAATGCGACGTTCTCGATTATATTGCTCGTTAGGTAAACGAGCTTAGTTATTCAATATTATTCTCAACGATTAGTTGTTAAGTATTAATCATTATTTCAGGATGATTTATTAGCAGCTAGTGGCAGATGTATAGGATTGCTGACTGGCAGGTTTCGGCTTGATGGAAATCGCGGCACAATACTATGAGTGGACACTTTATTTTCACCGTCAATTTGCGAGTCTATGATTATGCATTTTATGATTATGCACTCTATGATTATGCATTTTATGATTATGTATTTTACGATTATACAATTTACGGTTATGCATTTGCATGGAGGCACATATGATTTGTTTTACACAGAGTATAGTTACAGTTGTTGCATTGATGCACTATCTTTTTGGCTGATTTCTGAGACGCTCTGGGAGGGATAGGACAAACTCCTGACCCGTGATTTACACAGTACCCAGAAGGGTTAGGACAAACTTGATTTTCCTCCACTCACTCTAACAGTTTTATTATTTTATGGGCCTTTCCCTGAGATTTTCGGTTTATTTTCCCATTTTGTAGAGTTCGTTTGTGGTCGAGCGTGCATGCAGTTCATGGCATAGCAGTATCTATCGTAGGATCCAAGGCTGATCCTGTGAGTTAGTATTTTATTTTACATATTCAGCTTAATTTTTCTAGCTACTCTGATATAAAAAACAGTTGTATAATTTGTAATGTGGTAAATTTCCTTATTTTATTGACTTTTAAGTTTTGAATCTCAACATTGGATGTCAGTTAGTGAGTAGTAACTAAGATTAGCAGAGTCATTAGGGCTTAAGTCCGTCTTAGACAACTAAATTAGGGTTGGGTCTTTTCATTTTTTATTAGATATGACTGTTACTTTTCAACAGACAAATCTCTTGCTCTCTTTGAATAGTTTCATTATATAACCCACAACATCCAAGTCTTTCACTCTTCTATACACAAGCATATGATGCTTAGTTTTCTGCAAATACCTCAACACATTCTTTTCGGCTATCCAATGTACATTACCAGGATTAGATTGAAATCTAGCCAACATCCCTACTGCAAATGCAAGGTTAGGTCTTGTACATACTTGCAGATACATTAAGATACCAACCAATCTTGCATATGGCTTCTCTACCATCAGTTTTCTCTCCAAAACAGTTTTGGGACGTTCTTCTTTGTTTAGCTTATCCCCCTTGGTCATTGGAACATCACTGAATGAACAATTTTTTTATTTCAAATCTACTGAGAACCTTTGAAATATAACTTTGTTGTGACAAACCCAACAAATTATTCTTCCTATCCCTCTTGATTTCAATTCCCAACACATAAGTAGCTTCACCAAGATCTTTCACGTTGAAATGTCTTGACAAAAAACTCTTCGTTTCATTCAACAAATTCAAGTAGCCGCCAGCTAACAAGATATCATCAGCATATAACACAAGGAAAATGAACATACTTCCATTAATCTTCATGTACACGCATTCATCAACAATTTTTTTTAGTAAAACCAAAAGAACTCACAACAGAATCAAACTGCAAGTACCACTGCCTTGAATCTTGTTTCAGTCCATAAATGGACTTTTTTGATCTGCATACCAGCTTCTCACTTTCTAGTTCTATGAAACCCTTAAGTTATTTCATAAATATCTCCTCGTCTAAATCTCCAGTTAAGAATGCGGTTTTGACATCCATTTGGTGAAACACCATGTCAAAATGAGCAGCCAATGCCATGATGATTCTAAAAGAATCTTTGATTGAAATAGGATAAAATGTCTCATTGTAATCAATACGCTACTTTTGGGTAAATCCCTTAGCTACAAGTGTTGCCTTATATCACTCTAGACTCTTATCTACTTGTCTCTTGGTTTTGAATACCCATTTACACCCAATTACCTTGTGCTCTACTGGAAGTTCAACTAATTCCCAAACCTGATTGTCACACATCGAATTTAATTATGTGTGCGAGTTTTCACTTTCAATCGCCTATCCAAAACTTAAAGAGTCATTGTCTTCTAAATAATGAAGCTCTGCTTCTTGTGGATAAACTTCATAATTTGTAGTGTCAATGGCTGGTTTTCTTACTCTCCTTGACCTTCTTAACTCTGGAGGTTGCACAACAAGGATATTTTCAACTACATGTGGTGGTTCTTGAGGTGGCACATCAATCTCTAGTGCTACAATGTTATGCTCACCATTTACTGTTGCAATCAAACTTTCTTATACATTTTGCATTTTTAAAGCAACTGGGACTGTAATTTAGGACAATAAAGGGTCAAAACGACTAGCACTACAAAAAAATTAAACTTAAATGGCAAACCAAAATCGTCGTTTCAGAGAGGTACTTCGTCGTCTAACAACTTAGACGATAAAATCGTCATCGTCTAAGTTTCATTGTATAAATGTTGTGGGCTAAGTACTTAGACGAAGAAATACTAATGTTTCATAGTTTAAGACAGACCTAAGGCGATGAAACATGATTCGTCATCTAATAATCAAGCGGATGAAGAATTCAACCCCAAAGCGACGATTTATAATTGTTAATATTTATGAATAATTCGAGTTCAATTTAGTAGCTGTGGTAAATACTTTTTACCGTCGATAAATATTGAGAGATCAAAGGTTGACTTTTTATCAAATTGTCGAAGTTGGTTAACTTCGGATATAAATCATAGAATTTGTCGAGATGAGATCGTAAATGCAAGAAATATTAAAATCTGAGTTTCAACTATTGGAAGTTTATTGGGAATTGCTTTCCATAAATGGACAAGTATTTAGGGTCAAATCACGTCGGTTGGCAACACGGCGCCTTCCGGCCACCTTAGACCTCAAAATTGGTCAAGTTTGATTGGCCTCATCATTCTCTTCATTCTCATGGTTTTGATTTGGGTAATATCGGTGTGTGGAGGGAGAATCGATAGCAAAAGTTTTTAGGGTTTTACGGCGAACTCACCATTGTCGCCAGTGACGTCTCCGGCCACCTCTGTTTGAGTTTTAGTAGTGTTTCAAAAGATTTTTCTCTACTCTATTGAATGATTTTGTAAATTTTGAGTTTGCAACTGTGTGAGGAGAGATTCGAATCGATTTCTCCTCAGATTCGTCATTGCCACTCGGCGCTATCATTGTGACGAGTTTCGGCCGTCTTGGCCATCTTGGATAGAGGGGTTTTGATCCCCTCTATCTCTTGAGTCGATATGAACTATCCTGGAGCCTTCACGTGGCTCGACGGCCTTGATCGGTGCCGGATTGTAAATTTTGGCCGAGTGAACTATGGGCGGATTCCGGCCAGACGAGCCGAAATCTGATATTGGTCCTTTGAGAGAATATGTTGGGCTTGGTGTGAGCTTTCAAACGATATATTAATCCTAACCATCGCCGGTGATAGCGTGTGGGGTTTATGCGCTGCAGTCTGTGGTGGCGCGTTGCCGGAAATTATTTTTCGAAAATTGATCGTGTGATATGTTATTTGGTTCGTATCGAGGATATGAACATAGTCGTGAGGTTAATTTTCTATTTAGGCTTCGTCAACCCCCTGGGTTGGCAGCAGTGATGGGGTTTGCCACCAGTGGTGGTGCGACTAACGAATTAATTTTATTTGTCTTATATCGTTATGACTGTCTTGTCGTACAAGTTGTTTGATATGTTCTTCGACTAGATTAGTCGAAATTGTTTCCAGATCAAATACTTCCTCGATTTACCTATTTATTTATTATATTTGATGATTTTCTACAAGGGTCGGGTCATCACAAATGGTATTAGAGCGCTGTTCAACTCTTGGACTACGCTTTCGTTGTGTTTTGTGATTTAGAGTTTAGTCGTGAAAGTATGAGTTTAGAAATTGTGTATTTGTATTTTTGTGATCGTCGCGAAGATGGTGTATGTCTTAGACATGAAGTGGTTACACATTGTCGTTGCTGGACCTAAGGTATGCGGTTCTTTATTTTACTTTGTATTGTATATTTGTGTATCCATTATCGATATTCATTTATCGATATATTTTTGATATTCGCTTACTGATACATATTTTTGATATTATATTATTATAATATGCTGAAATAGTTACGAAACGAAAAAACCTTGGTTGTCATTACAAAGAGGTAAGAAATGACAACATTGGTTGTTAAACGAAATAGAAACGAGATGATATTACAACGACAAATGAAAATGATACAATTTGAAACATGAGATCAAAATGGACTCTGATTAAACTTGTGATTATTTGTACAATTTGTACAAATATACAGAATGACTATTTGCATATCGATGCAACTATACAATTGCTGATCATGATTTATGATCAGTTTATCTTGTTTAGAATCCAAGGAGATTCACTGGAAACTATTAAATTGAAACAGTTGTGAAACGATTACATACGTGAAACGAGAACTACTATACGAGAAATGGAAAAGTTGTCTGTATTGTATATGATTATAAATCAAATATGAGATATATGGAAAAGTTTCCCCACATTGGTGGGGCTGCTAGGCTGAGGCTTGGTTTGAAATCCTAATTGGGGTTCATTTACGGGCGATAGTTAAGTAGGGATTGTTCCTCCCTGTGGTGAAAGACCCAAAACCAAACAGGTGGTGTTCTTGATGTCCTAATTCAAGAGATACCGCGTATACGAGGTCTTCTAGATGTCTTGAATTCGAGAGTATATTATATATTTGATTATTGTCTATGCGGGGTGTTCTCGATTTCTTGAATTTGAGAGTATATTATATATTTGATTACCCTTGATAGACGAGGTGTTCTCAATGTCCATAACTCGAGAGTATATGAGATATGATGATACGATTCGAAAGGTAAAACAATAACGTGAAACAATTTATTGAGATTTATGATTTTATTACCGTCGTTGGATGGATGATGATGTGATAGGAGTGAGCTCACGAGATGAGCATTGTGATTTGTGATTTCAGGTTTGAGCTCATGAGATAAGCAATACGATATATCATATAATTTGAGCTCGTAATGCGAGCATTGCAATGTGATATTTGTTCGCTCAGCGAACAAGATGATATAATATAGTATCCGCTCAATTGATGAGCATACGAATTTGTGATGATTTGAACTAGAAATACGATATTACAAAATGATATTTACTTGTGCAACAAGTATGATGATATAATATACTCATTTGATGAGTATGAGAATATGATACAATTTAAACTTGTGAAATGTGCACGAGTGTGATGATAATATTATGTTTTTACGCGGTAATATGAGGATTGGAAATTTGAAACAATTTTATCGAACAACACAAAAATAAATCTTTATACTATTTAAATGATTCGATGAGTATATTATCATTTTGATTAAGGTTTATTATTGACCAGTTTTTACGCAGTAATACGAGGTTGTACGTGATCATCAATAGGCTAAAAGTTCAAGTCACACTACTTCCCTAGTAGGTTCCTTTCTTAGCATACTAGTCTGTTTATTATGTAAATTAGAAGTCACTCTAATACCATGTTTTCTAGTTTCTTTCCATTTGTTTTTGTGTACTTAAATATCATTTGATTTGTTGTATTCTTTTGAATTTAGGACTATTGTAGTAAATTTGTAGTTTGTTAATTTGAGAAATCCGGATGAGCATTGGTGGCTCATGGTTTGGCTTATGGGATATGATTTGAGAAGTGTTGTTTAGTGTAGGTTTTAGTATCCTTTAGTTTTCGGGGAAGTTATGCCGAAATTTCAGTAAAACTTCCTCATTTTCTTTTAAGTAATTATGACTTAATCTCGGTTTACTAGTTAAATCGAGGTTGAGTCTTTTTAGTTGGTATCAGAGCATTATGTTATAGGTTCTGTAGACTACTGCAGCTCTGTTACTAATGACATTTGAGAACATACAACACTTGCGGAGTGTTAGAAGACGCACTCTACTGGCATGTTGTGTGACCTCCTGACAGGCTGTAAGGCCACAGACAAGGTTGTCCAGGGTCATGAGTTAAGCCCGTGGCTGATTGCTTGTGTGCCAGGGTTAGAATAATAATTTTTCTTTCATTATGACTACTTAAACATTTTAATGTTTCCCCCTGCAAAGTGAAGTTACGTAAGATATCAAATATAGGGAGGGGTTCCTAGTCGACATTACTATTGGAATCAGGAACTAGTATAGATAAGCACATGTACTTTTGCCTCCGTAAACATCTTACCATCAATAAAAGAGGAAATTCAATCATTTGCATGGTTGCTGCTCATCTTACCATGTATTGTGAGATTATCTCATTCGATTCTTAAATTATTTGTTCATTGTTGTGTTTTTTGCTATTGCTGAGCCCACATGGTTGCTTGCTCCCTTGCATGCTTGCTTGCTTATTTTCTTGTCCCTCACATTATATTAATATGGTGTGGATTATTGTCTCTTGTAAGGTACTCATTTGGCTGATATGCTAATAGGCAAGTGTCGTACGGTCCGTTTTGTCGCTTCTCAAAGTCGGCCAGTGAAAGTTGGTATCAGAGCTGACTCGGCTCTCTAACTTGAACTAGATGCGCAATATGACATCTGCACAACGATTTAGCTGGATTGAGGACCAACTTAGGGAACTTGCGGGAATCTCCGACAGATTGATTGATATTACAACACTTCTTGACTGTATCGACCTAGATGAAATGGCGGCGCAAGTCCATGAGATAGAAGATTTAAAAGCTCGAGTTGAGACCTTTAAGAAGAGGAAAGCTCCAGGTGGAGGAGCAACAGACCTCTAGGGTGGGCCTTCTCAAAACAAGCAGATTGGAGCCATGAGTGATGCTCCTTGACACCATGCAGGTGATTGTGGACTCGATGGTGGAGGACGCTCGAGCCACTATTGATGCATTCAAGAATGAGTTGTTGGAGATGAATTCCAAACTCAACTTACCCATCCGTACGATAGGTAACCAATCTGCGACTGACTACATGAAGGTGAAAATATCGAAACCTTAAGCATACGGAGGGGGGCGTGAGTAGCCAAAGAGCTTGAGAATTTCTTATTTTATATGGAGCAGTACTTTTGAACTATGAAGCCTGACTTGGAGGAAGTGAAGGTGAACATGGAAACAATGTATTTTTCAAGAGACGTCAAGTTGTGGTGGAGAACCAAGTACAACGACATCCAGAGGGGCGTTTGTACTATCGTTAGGCTACAACTAAGAGAGCTGAAACACACCACCAACATCAGGGAATTCGTTAGACCTTCACTTCCTAGAAGGCATGAAGCCAAGCGCGAGAACCAAACTCTAGAGGCAAAGGGTGTAAGGACTTAGCAGCTGCCCAAGTGGCCACAAAAAGGCTGACTGATTATACTTTTGATGAGAACCCCAATAGAAGGTTACCACAACCTTCAAATGTGAACACCAACAGAGGGGCGCGGCCTGCGCTGAGTAAAAGTAGGGGAGCAGAGTCCAAGTTTTCGAGCTCAAGTGGAGGAGATCAAAGAGTAGGAAACTAGCTAGCTCTACAAGTGCCTTCATGCCTCGAGCCTTTAATTTCCAAGGCTACACTCTTAAACTGATCTCTTGTTTCTTATGTAAGAGGCCTGATAGAGTTAATGAATGTCCCCATAAAAGTGCTTTATCTATTTTACAAACATTTATTCAGTCCCAAGGGAACGATGAGGAGGAAGAGCAAGCAGAGGAGATAAGTCATATGGGGTTTTGGTTCTTGGGCGTTGTGAAGAAAACATCAAAGACCCCTGGGAAGCTCTAATCGAAAGGGTTGATGTTTATAGATGCCGTCATTGAAGGAAACCTGCCAAAAGTGTAATGGTTGACACCAGAGCCTCCCACAAATTTATCTCAAAGGCGAAAGCAAAGAGGTTGGGGCTGAAGACGGAAAATGATGTTGGCCACATGAAACCGGTGAACTCAAAGGCTGCACCCACAGTGAGGATTTCGAAAGGAGTACGCCTAAAATTGGGAGTGGGAAGGGAAGACTGACTTGAAAATAGTGTAGGTGGATGATTTCGACATCATATTGGGAATGGAGTTTTTGCTGGAGAAGAAAGCCGTCTCCATCCCTACTACCCAACATTTACTCATCATGAGGTAGAACCCACGTGTAGTATCCACAAGAATCAAGCAGCCCACTGAGCCTCGACTACTGTCCGCTTTACAATTCAAGAAAGGTATGAAGCACCAAGTACCCTCATATGTGCTTGTTCCCTTGACAAAAGAGGACAATAAAGGTGGAGTAGTGTCGAAGGAGGTCGAAAGGGTGTTGATAGAGTATGCAGATGTAATGCCTTCGGAACTTCAGAACTAGTTACCCCCAAGGAGAAGTGTTGACCACGAGATCGTGCTTCTGCTAGGATCAAAGCCACCGACGTGAGCACCCTATAGAATGAGTCCCCCAGAAGTGGTGGAGCTTAGAAAGTAGTTAGAAGCGATGTTAAAGGCAAGGTATATTAGAATGGCAAAGAGGCAGTTTGGCACACCTGTGCTGTTTCAGAAGAAACATGATGGGAGTTTGAGGATGTGTGTGGACTACCGAGTTCTTAACAAGACTATGGTATGGAACAATTATCCCATTTCTCTAACTGCAGACTTGTTTGCCTAACTCGATGATACCTAATACCTCACAAAGCTAGATCTTCGCTCAGGATACTATCAAGTCCGCATTGTCGAAGGAGATGAACACAAGACAATGTGTGTAACCCGTTACAGTACTTTCGAGTTCTTGGTGATGCCGTTAGGGTTGACAAACGCCACTACAACTTTCTGCACACTAATGAACTAGGTGTTCCACAAGTTCCTCAACAAGTTTGTAGTGGTCTACTTGGATG
Organism: Geum urbanum; assembly: GCA_946800695.1. Classification (NCBI taxonomy): domain Eukaryota; kingdom Viridiplantae; phylum Streptophyta; class Magnoliopsida; order Rosales; family Rosaceae; genus Geum; species Geum urbanum. Next base: position 33,560,893 of record OX327009.1, read on the forward strand.
ATATCGTTGTTTACAGCTCTACTCTTTGGGAGCACACGGAGCATTTGAAAATGGTATTTCAGAAGCTGAGAGAGAACCAGCTCTACATGAAGTGGGAAAAGTGCGAGTTCGAACAAATCACAATCAAATTCTTGGGCCATATCATCGAACAGGGTCATATCCGAATGGACCTAGAGAAGGTATAAGCCATCCAACAATGGCAAACTTCAAGAATGTGTAGGATTTACGTTCTTTTCTTGAGTTAGCCGATTACTATCGAAGATTTATCCACAACTACTCGAAGAAGACCACTTCTATAACTAAGCTCTTGCATAAGGGAGTAGAGTGGGTATATAGTGGTGAATGTGAGAACACCTTTATAGAGTTGAAGAAAGCAGTGATGCAAGAGAGGAATGTTATTGCAAGATAGGAATCTCGTGGTGTACGAGAGCCAAAAGTTATCAGAAGTCGAGAGGAAGTACACGGCCCAAGTAAAAGAACTCCTGGCCGTAATTTATTGTTTAAGAACATGGAGGCATTACTTGTTGGGGTCCAAGTTTGTTGTAAAAATAGACAACGCAACTGTGAGTCACTTCCTCATCCAACAAAGTTGACTCCCAAGCAATGCAAGCTCGTTGGAAGAGTTTCTCACGGAGTTTGACTTTTACTTTGAGCACAAGGCCGGTCACACTAATCAGTAGCGGATGCTCTTAGCCGCAAGGCTGACCTTGCTACCCTAAATTTTTTAGCAATTTGTCAAGTAGTGCTGTTGCCATGGTAATCAAGCAGAGAATTCGAGAGAGTTTGGAGAAGGACCATGTGGCTCAATCTCTAGTGAAACTTGTTAAGGAAGGGAAGAGTCACCGTTTTTGGTTGGAAGATGGACTCTTGATAGCAAAGGGAGGAAGGGTGTTTTATTCTAGAGCATATGGCCTACATAGGATGCTGATGAGGGAAAGCCATGACTCTCTTTGGGCGGGACACCCCGGATGGCAAAGAACTCATACCTTTCTAAAGTAGGGGTACTACTAGCCTTAGATGAGAGACGATGTAGCGGAGTATACGAAGACCTATCTCATATGCCAGTAAGATAAAGTCGAGCGTCAGAAGGCTCCGGGGCTGTTGGAACCCATATCACTACCCACATGGCCATGGGAGAGTGTATTGCTCGACTTCATTACAAACCTTCTTAAAATGGGGGACATTTCAGGTATACTTGTGGTGGTGGACATGTTCTTTAAGTATGCCACATTTGTGCCAACACCAAAGTATTATCCCGCAGGAAGATACTGCAAACCTCTTCTTTAAACATGTAGTGAAGTATTGGGGAGTACCTGAAAACATAGTCAGTGACAGACACTAGAATCACTGGCAGCTTTAGACAAAATTATTTAAATTGGGGTCAGAGTGAACATCTCATCAAGCTATCACCCTCAGATAGATTTGCAGACTGGGAGGTTTAATGGGATGTTGGAGGAGTACTGGAGGCATTTTGTTCATGCCAATCAGAAGAATTAGGTGGCATTACTCGATGTCTCTCAGTTTTGTTTCAATTCTAAGAAGAGCTCTGCTACTGACAAAAGTGCATTTGAAATTATCACAGGTCAGTAGCCTTTCCTACCACACATGGTGCACGAAGTCTATCGGGGGAAAGAACCCACATGCATTCAACTTTACTAAGGTGTGGATGAACAATGTAGAGATTTCTCAAACCTACCTGAAGAAGGCGGCCATGAGAATGAAGAAATGGGCAGACTAAGGCCGCAAGCCCTGTAAGTACCTAGAGACATGGTCATTGTCAAACTTCTCCCTGAGCAGCTTAGGTTCTTGTGCACCAGAGACGCCAGGCTTTTTAGAAAGTATGAGGGGCCACTCCCAGTCATTTTCAAAGTGGGAAGCTGCTCCTACAAGTTAGATGTCCCTGCCGGGTTATGGGTTTATCCAGTTTTCCATATAAGCAACCTCAAGCCTCACCACCCCGATACTAAAGACTTCGCCTGCAACCAGCCTCCACGTGAACAAGTCGATGTTAGACCACCAAAGCCGAAAGAAGTAGATTAGGTTCTTGCCGAGAGGATGATAAAGGTAGGGAGGTACCTACGACAACAATTTCTAGTCAAGTGGAATGACCTTGGAGTCGAAGAGACAAGTTGGGAGAATGTGGATGCATTGAAGAAGTTCAAGCAGAAGATCGAAGACTTCAAGAAGAGAGAGAGTCGTCGAGGGCATCGACCACTTAAGTGGGGGAAGATGTCAGAAGCCACACTCTACTGGCATGCTATGCGGCCTCCTAATATGTTGTAAGGCTACAAGTAAGCTTGTCCAGGGTCATGAGTTAACCTCGTGGCTGATTGCTTGTGTGGGAGGGTTAGAATAGTAATTTTTCTTTCATTATGACTCCTCAAACATTTTAATATTTTTCCCTGCAAAATGAAGTTAAGTAAGATATCATATATATGGAGGGGTTCCTAGTCGGCATTACTGTTGCACTCAGAAACTAGTATAGGTAAGCACACGTACTTTTGCCTCCCTAAACGTCTTACCATCAATAAAATAGGAGATTCAATCATCTGTGCACTGTGAGATTGTCCAATTCAATTCTTAAATTATTTATTCATTGTTGTGCTCTTCCCTGCGACTCAGCCTAAACGGTTGCTTACTCTCTTACATGCTTGCTTACTTATTTGCTTGTCCCTCACATTATATTTATATCGTATGGATTACCGTTGCTTTCAAGGTACTCATTTGGCTGACTTGCTAATAGGCAAGTGCCGCACAGTTCGTTTTTCCGCTTCTCAAAGTCGGCCCATGGAACGGAGCGATGACTCGACCGGCCGGAAGATCCCCATTAATGCTCACTGTGTTGTGTGTTTTCATATGTTTGAAGTCTCATGATTGCATCCTTTGTGTTTTGTGACTAATGTGTTTTTTTCCATAGGAATGCCTCCTCGACGAGAAGCATGAATGAATAGGGTTGAGGATCATGATGAAGACCAGCAATCGTGAGAAAGCTTTGGGTTTAGATGAATATTTCTATCTAGTAGTAAAGGTAATGAAAGCTAGATCAACCTTATTCTCTGGTTACACTGATCCTGAAGCATGTGAGGCTTGGATAATTCAAGTTGAAAGAGTATGTAAGCGTCTACGCTTCACTCCAGAGTAGTGCAGTGTAGCAACTGTTGGATTACTTGAGTCAGATGCTTATGGTGGGCCAGTATCGAGAGACTTCCTGTTGACACTCCATAGCCTACATTTAAGGATTTGTTTATACGCTAATATTTGAATCAAGCTACTCAGCAACAAAAATATGAGGAGTTTACAAGTTTGAAGAAGGGGGATGCCAATGCTTAAGTATCGAGACAAGTTTACCCGATTATATCGATTTGGGCATGATATAGTTACGACTGAAGAGGCCAAATGCAGAAGGTTTGAGTTGGGCTTGAATCTGAACATCAAGAAGACCTTAACAACCATGCCTCCTCGGAATAGTTTTGATGAGTTTGTTAGCACATCAATCAGAGGTGAGGATGTAGAAAGGGAGAAACAGGTCTAGTTTTAGTTTCAGACTAGTCGATTTGAGGATGGTGGACCTAGCCGGGGTCCTTCGAAAAGAATGAGCTCATGTACTTCGGGTTAAGCCTCTTCTTCAAGCAGTGGATCTTTCAGATTTTCTCATGGTATACCTGGACAGAGTAGAAGACCAAATTGGAGAAGGAACCGACTACAAAGACAGAGTAGTGGAGCTAGTTCCAGTGGTTTAAGTCAAAGTGGTCGTCGTTGTAACTCTTTTATGCAGCTGTAGTTTCCATTGTGCTGGACATGTAATCGATACTAGCTGGGTCAGTGTCAACAAGGCATTACAAGTTGTTATGCTTGTGGTCGGGAGGGTCATTATGCTAGAGAGTGTCCACATATGGGCACTTATGCTGGGGGCTACAGCTCAGAGTACTGGTGGAGATCATGGTGCCACTTTTGGAGCTCGTTCGGCACAAGCTGCAAGGCAGACTACTTAAAATAACCATAACCAGTAGGGATGGCTGTCTGGATAGGCTTGAGTACATGCCATGACCCAGCGTGAGGGTAGAGGTTCCCCAGAGGTTATCATCAGTACATTACATATTTTTAGTTATCCAATTTTTACTTTATTAGACTTGGGGGCTACACATTCCTTTATGTCATATAGATTAGCATCAATGGCCACTATACCTGCCTTTTCCCCTCCGAGAACATGGCGAGTATTATATCCATCTGGTGAGGTTGTGAATGTCAGATGGGTGTATAGAGACTGTGAGATATTTATAGAAAATTATGGGTTGGCCGTGGATTTGATGTTACTTGACATTGTAGACTTTGATGTAATTTTGGGGATGGACTTCTTGGAGACTCATTGGGCAGTATTCGATTGTCATAAGAAGGAGGTAGTCTTCAGAAATCCAAGAATGTCAGAGATCTTGTTTCGCAGTGAAAGGAATATTTTTCCACCTTGTATGATTTCGGTGGTAAAAGAAGAGAAGATGTTAAGTAAAGGATGTGAGCCATACTTGGCTCATATGATCAACACAAATGTGTGTACGCCGAATATTGGGGACATTCCTATAGTTTGTAAATATCCATATCTATTTCTAGAAGACTTACCTGGTCTTCCTCCAATGAGGGAGATTGACTTTACCATCGAGTTATTTCCAGGTACAGGTCTTATTTTCTAATCACCTTATTGAATGGCTCTAGCAGAGTTAAAGGAGTTACAGGTTTAACAATAAGAGTTGATTGATAAGGGATTCATTCGACCTAGTGTTTCACCTTGGGGTGCTGCAGTATTGTTTGTGAGGAAGAACGATGGTTCGTTGAGATTATGCATTGACTATTAGAAGTTGAATCAGGCCACGGTAAAGAATAAGTACCCATTGCCATAAATTGATGATTTATTTGATCAATTGAAAGGAGCTATAGTTTTCTCAAAGGTTGATCTGAGGTCAGGATACCATCAGTTTTGGATTAGAGAATCAGATATTCCTAAAACGACCTTCTAATCGTGCTATGGCATTATGAGTTTCTTATCACGCCTTTTCGCTTGACAAATGCCCCAGCTGCTTTCATGGATCTCACGAATCGAGTTTTTAGGTCATACTTGAATAAGCTTGTCATTGTGTTCATTAATGACATTTAAATTTATTCGAAGGATGTGAAACAGCACATGAAACATCTGCATGCTATTTTGCAAACTTTGCATGGTTCACAGCTCTATGCAAAGTTTAGCAATTGTGAATTCTGGTTAGATAGTGTGACATTTCTGGGTCACGTGATCTCAACTAAAGGAGTTAGTATCGATTTGGATAATATAAAAGCTGTGTTGAATTAGGGTAGACCCACGAGTGTGACTGATATCAGAAGTTTCATTGGTCTAGCCGGGTACTATCACAGATTTGTGCAAGATTTTTCACGGATTGCAACTCCACAACTAGTCAAATGACGGAAATGATCATAAAATATAATTCGTATCTCCGTTTCTGAAGTCACGAGCAATTCCACTTACGTAGAAACTAAATATAACAACTAGATAAAAATTAATTGAAATTTGACATGAAAAGTTGATGAAATACTAAGTACTTATTAAATTCGTATACCTTAAGTGTTCGTATATCTACATTCATGATATATCAATATTAACGAAATTGAATTTGAAAAAAATAATTGTTAGATATATTAATCACAACATAATATGCAAGTCGACAAAATTTTGATTCATATGAAGTTCGTTAAGTGTTTGATCAGCATACTCAACTATAAAACCGAAATTTCAATGAAACGAAAACGTTTAAAAATGAATCTTCATAACTCCATTTTTTGAACCATTGACACTCACAATTTAGGTATTTATTACTCTCTGCCCTCGACGAATAAAATTTGCATTCTTACATGTCACACGTGCTCGTCATCATAGAGGTCAAATTGTAAAGCTCATCTTAAACGATGAAAATGATTGAATTTCATCATTTAGGAAGTTCTTAGACAACGACAATTCCACTGCTAAATGTGAAGATTTAGGGTTTAAGGTTTGTCCTTAGACGATGAAATAATAATGTATTTCTCGTCTAAAATGTACTTAAACGACGAATATGTCATCATTTTGTTGTCTAAGTTGTCCATTAGAAAGATAAAAGCATCTATGTTTATTCTTAAATCATTCCTATACAAAAAACATCCAAAACCCCATTTAATTCTTTTACAAAAAACATCCAAAAAATATTAGAACACTATTACCAGTTCAATTAATGTTATCACTCGATCATAATTATTACAATTTAATTACAAACGTACTATTTATTACAAACAATAATAATCGTCAATCACATCCATCATAATCTGCATCGTCTAAATCATCCTCCTCATCATCGGGCTCATCTTGCTCATAATCCTCGTATTCATCATCATCCTCCGACTCCTCATCAGCGGCATTGATATTCTTTACCTGTACGATCTCAATTGGAGAAAGATTTGTGTGACCTTGAGGACTTGGTAACTCCTCATTCAAGTGAACAAGTTGATCTATGTCGGAGATCACATTAGTTTAGGCTCTTGATATGCATCCACATTATTTGCTGAAATGTCACTCTCGATAGTTCTAGGTGTCCCTTCAAGTGTTGTGCTACTCCATATACTTCGGTGAGAAATATAGTTAACTACTTTGCAACATTCACGCTCATTCGGATCATCCAGATAAAATACCTGCCTAACTAAGGTGGCAAGAGCGAATGGCTCATCTTCTTACTAGCTTGTGTTTGTATCAACTGATAAAAGGCCAAAATCTTCCTTCGTACGCTCGAACCATTTACACTTGAAAAGCACAACAGACATTCTATTCCCATGGAATAGCTCAACAACTTTATCAAGAACCCTGTAGTATACATCAGGCTTTTCCCTACCACAATTCAAGTGTTTTGGGTTCTTTTGCCTTCATCTCGATGCAATGTGAGAAACTTAACCACGTTAAAAACATAACCATTATAAATATTGTGTGTCAGTGCAACCCATGTGACCACCACCCACTGTTAAGTCGGTTTTCTAGTTCGAGTATCTGCAAAATTGTGAAAAAGTACAATATGAGTGTTAATTTCTACCAAAAAATTGATATAGTTTCCCCTGAAACTAAAGGAAACCAAAAACCTGCACTGAGGTCGGAAAACACTTCGAATAACCAAATTCCAAAATAATAAACCGTGGACATTTTTTCCCATCTGGATTTCTCATTTTCATTATTATTAAACTTATAACTAACTAACATGCCCACTTTTGAAATAATCTGGGAACTTTTTCTTATTCTTATTATCAACGTAGTTATGACTCTTACTCAAATTGACTCTCTGAATTTTGTCCCTATAAGACTCAAAGAACTCATCGACTTGATCATAGTCCTGCAATGTTACCCAATGATTCTTAATGAGTTCCTCTTCACTTTAGCTTTCTTTTATTTCTACTCCAGACAGTCATACACCATTTGTGATGACTGAAATATTGTAACAATCAAGTGTATTGGAGGCGGTGGAAGGGACTAGAGATTTGAGGTACATGTCATAGTAGGTTATACAGTCATGTGTAAAGTATATTTCTACTATCGAGCCATACAGAGCAGAACAATTTTTGACAAATCATTTATACTATCCAAGTTGTCTGCAAAATTGTTAAAGTAATATGTAAAACAAGAATATATATATAAATAATGAAAAGTTAAAAAATTTACTTTATATGAAATATTGTACCTATCTTAAAGATACATCTACGTGTAGTATACCAGACCAATAAGCAACACTTGTTCAGAAAGATGGATCGTGAGGTGAATCATGACATCAAAGAAAGCATGAGGGAAAATCCTCTCTAATTTGCAAAGAGTGTAGACAATCTCTTCTTTCAATTCAACCATATCTGACTTCTTCAACTCTCTAGCGCATAACTTCTGCCACCATTTACACATGCTATGATTGGGTTGACGATGTCACGAGGCAAATATGCTCGAATAACCACTGGAATCATACATTGCAGCATAACATGAAAATCATAAGTCTTTAGATTATTGAACTTGTGTTCACTAACTTTTACATATGAAACTATATTCCCTAATTTATTAGACGGATACCGAACACCTTTAAACCAGTGGAACACTTCTCCCCTTAATGTCTTTTTCATTGTGTAAGGTGCATCTGTCATCTTGTCACCGTTTCTTAACTACAAGTGATGGCGTAAACGCATAATTTCTAAATCTTTACGCGTTTTGGCTATATCCTTAGTCTTAAACTTAATACCAAGAATTATCCCAACAATGCTGTCACACACATTCTTTTCTATATGCATGACATCGAGGTTGTTCCTGATTTTCATTTTGACCATTAAGGGAGTTTCAAGAAAATAATTTGGTGAGTCTAATATCTAATTAAGATGTTTGGGAGGTTATGGATTATAGGTTGAAAGATTCATCATTGCTCAACACATAAAAATAGAAGCCAGAGAACCTCTTAAGAATCTCATCTGCAAACCATTGTCAGGGTTTCAGATCATTCTTTACTGTCCCATCGAACTTATCCTTATCCCTTCACCATTCGTGATCTTCAGGAAACCATCTACGGTGACCCATGTAACATACATTCCCCGCGTGTCAACTAGAGTTGACGTCATCTAAGTATACATGCCAAGCTTTGTACCCTTTATTTGTGATAAATGCCAACATCCCATAAGCATCAAAATCGTTGATGGTCCACATCAATGCTGCTTTCATCATGAACATTGTTACAAGTAACCTGTCATATGTTGGAACCCCATTTTCCCACAATTATTTCAGCTTGTTGATCAAAAGTCTCAAGTACACATCTAAACACTTTCCAGCATACTTTGGACCTAGAATTTGCAAAGAAAGGAAATTAAATTTCTTGTTCATACATATCTAGGGAGACATATTGTACGACATGAGGATAATTGACCAAGTGTTGACTCCAGTGCTATTATTACCCCAAGATTTGAACCCATCTATAGAAAGTCCGAGTCTAACATTACGAATCTCTACTGTAAAATCTGGAAATTTCCTGTCAAAATCTTTAAAAATCTCCCCATCTGCCACGTATTCGAGCACATAACATTGTCCTATGTTCCGCGTACTATCTCATCGCCTCAGCTATGTATAGAGACATGTACAATCGCTGCAGTTTAGGAATCAACGAAAAATAGTAAAGATTAGTATGGCTAGAGATTGCTTCCCCTTCTTATTCTTTGTAAGATCCTGTATTTTGAAATAGACCAAAAATTAAGTTTTGAGGTAGAGACGAGAAAATAGTATGGCAGCATGTGATTGGTTATTTTGAGATTAGTATGGTTGGTGGAGTGTGCAGGCTGTGAGTTAAGTTGTGGAGAAGAGAAGGTGGGTTGTGGTTTACACTAGTCAAACTTGTGGAGAACAAGGAGTAACATGTGTGGGAGACTTGTGAAGTTTTCAAATGGTCATTTTCTATTGATCCACATTCCCTATAAATTGAGATATCCGCTCTCACTCATTTAGATCATTTTTGATAGAGCTAGAGATGTTGTATATATCAAGAGAAATAAAACATGGACGGGGAGACTAAGAGAAAGAGAGGAAGGAAATATCAAGTTGAGAATGTTTGAGAGGGAGAGGTGTAGTATAGAAGGAGGATGAGGTGCTTGTGTAATTCAGTTGATGGTGAACTGGTGCAGTTCATGATCATATGCAAAGTTACAAATATAGTGGGGAGGTTTTCCAAATACCAAAGGTTCATATATTGGACTTTAATGTAGGAATTTCTGGAGAAATCTTTCTATATATGTTGTTGTTATGACTATATGTATTCACATATGTTTTCTTTTAAAGTAGAAAGCATGTGTAATAGTGTTGTAGTTATGTCGAATTAATCATTTGCATGCATTGGAAAGAGTTGGGGGTATGCATACTAGAACAAATAGTGAATGTGTGAGAAATGAATTCTATTTGTGTAGTTGAGGCTATGCTCGTAAGGGACCAGCTTTGCCGGCCTAAAAGTATATACGAATAGGGAGAGAAGCCCTTTCAAGTAAATGTTGATAAAATGGTCTTATTATGGCAGATGATAATGGCGACCAAGAATAATCATAGAGTACTAACAAAAGAGAAATAATGAGTGTGGATGATCATGAGATGATGATCGACTCATCATCTTATATGCATTTTATTATATGAAATGTGCATAAGGTTGAAATCTCTACAGAGCGTAGCTCACTCCTTTTGATTATTGATTCAGGTGACAAAGTGATGAAGGAAATAAGCTATACGGATATTTGTAGTTAATATGAAATATGTATTGTAATGTATTGTATTCTTTGTAACGAATTTGTACTTTTCATTTGATCATAGCGTTATCCGTTTTGTTTATTTTTTATTATTATTTTTCAAACCCATCATATCGCGACTCGCGAATCAAAATAACATCTCGAAATTATCAACCTTTTTTCAGGTCAAGGTGTGACAAAATGATATTAGAGCTAACCGAAAAATAGAACCCAAAATCCGTGTAGTAATCAAAATTTTAATGTCGCGTTAGAATTAATAGTTTGCTTTCAAAAACAAAAAAATCCTTTTCGTTCGGCTCACAAGTTAATAGTAGTCATATTCTCAGTGAAGCAACGTGAGAAACAAACCCCAGTATTCCCGTCTCTTTTCTTCATCGATTTCTTTTCTTCTTTCTTTATTGCTCAGAACTTTAGCTGATGACTAAGCCCAGTTGGAAATTGGGAAATGGAACGATGGCTTAAAGTTCAAATTCCTGGATGATTAGAGCAACAATCCAAATCAGTACCGACCAATCTTAGAGAGTGGAAAATAGATAGAGCAGAAACCGGGGGGGGGGGGGGGGGGGGGGGGGGGGGGGGGGGCGGGGAGAGAGGGAAGGCCGATGTCTGCAGAAGAAGGAAAGGAGAGAAAGAATAGCAAGGGGTTTCAGAGAGAAGAAAGAAGAGTATTGAGAGATCAACAACGAGTACTACAGAGGAAGAAGTTAAGAAGGAAGGTGAGAGCAAAGTTCAGTTTCGAACTTCATTGGGATTAAGAGGTATATTTCAATCACCTATTTTCCTCTGTAGCGCTAGTCTAGTATGAGCCTTGGGTGATTTTGATTAGGATTTGAACTACAGAGATGAGATGAGATGAAGATGATAAGAAGTTGGTAGAATTGGGTGTCCTTATTAATTCTTAAGCATTAGTTGGAATTACAATTCGTTTGCTGCCTTTGTTTTGTCAAGTTATATGCTGCTAATAGAACAGTGTGCTATTATACATCATTTTTGACACTCAAAGACCGGATTTATCTACTGTTCTTTTCTGGTTTTGTACTGAACTATTGATGAAAGAATTGAATTTGGTTTTAGATAGGAGCTGTCTTAGGTTGGGTAGGCATGAGTCTTTGTGCAAGTTTTATGTCCAGAAACAAATTGTATATCTCAAGGAACGAACTTCAGGCTTAAATTTCTGTTTAGTTTGATAAAATTGCGCCTATGTTTCGAATGCTAAACGTAGGCTTGAGAATGTGACCTGCAATGTTAAAATTAGTTATCTGATTTTATGACCGTGTTGTCTGTATGCTAATTATTGTGCAAATACTTATGTTATCTGTAGGTGGTGTTTTCATAACAGTTGTAGATGACTCGCTTGTGATCATATCAAACCTGGAATTACATGAACATGACTTTTCTAGATTAAGTTATGATTTTTCAAAGTTAGGAGTCAGCTTAAACTGATTTTCTGCATTTCTGACTGTGTGAACTTTTGGTTGAAATCTGTACATTTGAGTTAATAATCTGAAGTAGGTGTCTTCATGAAAGTTGTAGTAGACATTCTAAAGATCATTTCACGATTTGAATCTTATGAAAAAGATTTTCCTAGATTTAATTATGATTTTCTGAAGTTCAGGCATTGTTGCATGTTTTTTTTTTTTCTGTTTTCTGCTGCACTGATATTTTGTTTCTGAGTTTGCGTTAGTTTTCTTTGGCCAAATGAATGTCTAATTGTGACGGTGTTTCAGTAGACGCTTTTAGCTTTTAAACAAGACCAAGAATGCTATCTTTGGAATTCAATATGTTTAGTAAAATCATGCTGTAAAATTGCCTTTGACATATGCTTTTTCTGCAGGAAAAAAACATGCATGGTTGGTTACCTTTGATTGATTAGCTGTTGCACATATTTTTTTCAAAATGAACTGTGATCCTACATAAATTCTTTTTACAAAGTGTTCTACAAGTCTGTTTTGTTAGCTAGGTAAATAGCAGTAACTTTGTGTTTAAATGAAGCATATGAACACGTGACGTGACATATATTTACTATTAATAGTAAGTATGCATATTTCGACTATTAAGAAAGAGAAAATTTTGAGGACGAAATTCTTTTGAGGTAGGATTGTAAGATCCCATATTTTGAAATAGGCCAAAAATTAAGTTTTGAGGTAGAGACGAGAAAATAGACATCACGGTGAGCTCATAATATTTTTCGTTATATTTTTCAGAGTATCGAACTATTTTCTATGGTTTTTTGTAAATTAAATACTTTCATTTCAAGTATGGTGATGTGGCATTCTGGCAGCATGTGATTGGTTATTTTGAGATTAGTATGGCTGGTGGAGTGTGCGGACTGTGAGTTAAGCTGTGGAGAAGCGAAGGTGGGTTGTGGTTGACACTAGTCAAACCTGTGGAGAACAAGGAGTAACATGTGTGGGAGACTTGTGAAGTTTTCAAATGGTCATTTTCTATTGATCCACATTCCCTATAAATTGAGACATCGGCTCTCACTCATTTAGATCAGTTTTGATAGAGCTAGAGATGTTGTATATATCAAGAGAAATAAAACATGGACGGGGAGACTAAGAGAAAGAGAGGAAGGAAATATCAAGTTGAGAATGTTTAAGAGGGAGAGGTGTAGTATAGAAGGAGGATGAGGTGCTTGTGTAAGTCAGCTGATGATGAACTGATGCAGTTCATGATCATATGCAAAGTTACAAATATAGTGGGGTGTTTTTCCAAATACCGAAGGTTCACATATTGGTACTAATTTGTATATGATTGGACTTTTGACGTATGTAGGGATTTATGGGGAAACCTTTCTATATATGTTGTTGTTATGACTATATGTATTCATATATGTTTTCTTTTAAAGTAGAAAGCATGTGTAATAGTGTTGTAGTTATGTCGAATTAATCATGTGCATGCATTGGAAAGAGTTGGGGTATGCATACTAGAACAAATAGTGAATGTGTGAGAAATGAATTCTATTTGTGTAGTTGAGGCTATGTTCGTAAGGAAGAGAATCCCTTTCAGATAAATGTTGATAAAAGAATCTAATTATAGCAGATGGCAATAACGGCCGAGAATAGTCCAAGAGTACTAATAAAGGAGAAATAATGAGTGTGGATGATCATGAGATGATGATCGAGTCAGCATCTCATATGTATTTTATTATATGAAATGTTCATAAGGTTGGAAGCTCTACTAAGTGGAGTTCACTCTTTTTATTATAGATTGAGGTGACAAAATGATAGAGAAAATAAGCTATACGAACATTTGTAGTTAATACGAAATATGTTTTGTAATGTATTGTATTCTTTGTAACGAATTTGTACTTTTAATTCGACCACAGTGTTATCCGTTTTGTTTTTTTTTTTTTTCAAACTCGTCACATTCCAACTAGCGAATCAAAACAACAATTGGAAATTATCAACCTTTTTTCGGGTCAAGGTGTGACAAAGTGGTATTAGAGCATCATGTTGTATTTATCTATCTCAGTAGTGTCAGTGGTCAATGGTCGAGAGATTATGTCATTATGAGGAATATCATAACCTTCCTATTTGTGTTGGTATTTATGAGAATTAAATGCCGGAAAAGCATCATGTACAAATTTCATGGTGGGGTTCCAAAGAGGGGCGACAGTACCGTTGCATGAGGTGTCTTAATAACTGTACCCTGAGCTCAAGTTTAGTACTTCACCGTGCTCAATCCACTCATTGTAAAAATAAGTTATATAAATTATATTGTATGTACAAGTGTTGGCCTATATCATTAATCTCTTTAAACTCATTATTATAGCATCTTCTACACGCAGGGACAGAGCTGCGTTAGTGGTGTGGTAATGCTCTGTAGTTTACACAAGTGGGTTGAGTAGTCTCAGTCATGTACCTTCTATTTTTTCTTTCTTGCTACCTTTTAATATAGTTCTGTATACATTCATTTTTTTTTCTTGCTACCATTTTATATAGTTCTGTATCAAAAGGTTCTATACATTTATTTTATTTTATTTTTTGCTTCCACTTTATACCGTTATGCTTCCCTTTTACACAATATTAACAAATATTTTTCAATTTTAAGTATTTTTATGTTTATACTAAAATTCTGTTCAAATACCTAGCATCACATTTATCATCCAATTGCATCAAGCTCTTGTCCATATTTTGCGCAAGTAAAACTATGATTAACATCTAATATACTTAATATATAATTAAGTTACATAACACAATAATGATCAACTAATTAATTATTATTAAGCAAACATTTCACCAAATATAATCAACACAAGCTAACTAGCTACCATGCAAGCAATATAAGCAATATAGTTAACAAACAATGTTATAGCAAACAAGACCAGGTTGACGGAAATCATTCGTCGGAAAACTCATCGTACGTAAATTAAACAAAATACCTTCAAAGATAAGAAGAGAGGTGAGTAATCTAGCTTTAGGAGACCGCAATCGAAGCTTCATAGTTATGATTCATATTTTGCTCGGAGGTGTGTTTGAGAGATGTTGGGAGAGGATAGAAATATGAAAGGTTGAAATATGTTCGATATGAAAACTGGAAACAAATCTAAATAATCGTCTAATTAAGTTATTTATTTTAGACGACGAAACATAATGTTCATCGTCAAAATTTTTTCTAGACGATGAAAGTTTGTTTCATCGTTTAAACTTATACTTAAACGACGAAATATCGACGAATATCAGTTTCGTCGTTTAAGTCGTGTCTAGACGACGATTAACTTTTCATTGTATAACCTCTATTTAGACGACGAAACCTTATATGGTTTGTCATCTAAGTTGGTTTTTTTTTTGTACTGTAGTCTGAGCTGAAGTGGTGGTGGGAGTGGGCTGGTCACTAGTTTGAATTTCCTCGTAAAGAAACTCATAACCTTCAGGTGATTGAGATTGAAGCATCTCATCATAGAACATAGCTTTATTAGTCTTTATAATTCTCATGTGATGGGAAGGAAAATAAAACTTAAAACCTTTCGATCTTTCAGGGTAACCGATGAAAAATGCACCAACAGTTCTATGATCAAGCTTCTTTTCATCTGGATCGTACGGTCTAGCTTTAGCCTTACAACCCCAAACATTAAAACTGGGTTTTCAGTTGCACCAGAACTCAAAAGGTATCTTGGCAACTGCCTTGCTTGGTGATCTATTTGTAAGGTGCATCTCCCCACAAGTATTCCGGCAAGCCAGAAGCACACATCATGCTTCGGACCATATTTTGGAAAGTTCGATTTATTCTATCAGCCATACCATTCTGTTCCGGAGGTCCAGGTGTAGTGTACTGAGCTGCAATTCCATTTTCCTCCAAGTAAAGCGCAAATGGACCATTATTCTGTCCACACTCATCTAACTTACCATAATACTTCCCTCCTCTGTCAAACCTTACTACCTTGATTTCTTTTCCCAACTGGTTTTCAGCTTCAGCTCTGAAAATCATAAAATTTTCAAGTGACTGAGACTTTTTCTTTATGAGGTATACATGAAAATATCTGACGAAATCATCTATAAATGTTATAAAGTAGTTGTTTCCACAAATGGTTGTATCATTATAAGGCCCACTAATGCCAGTATGTATAAGCTCTAAGAAGTTTGTGCTTTTGGTGGAACCCTTTTTCTTGTTGTTGGTCATCTTACCCTTGATGCACTCAATACAAGTATCAGGGCCAGAGTAATCTAAGCTAGGGGGCCAGAGTAATCTAAGCTAGGCAAAAGGCTTTGTTTCTCTAAGATTTTATCCTTTCTATGGATATATGGCCCAAACGTTTATGCCACAGGAAGGCTGAGTTTTCTAAGACTTTTCTCTTAATCCCAATGGTAGTTTCAGGTTTTTCTAATAGCAAAATTTCCTTTTCTCTAGGGTTGGAACAAGACAATCTCATATAACCATCAACATAAAAACCAAAACCAAGAGAACTGGAATGCCGAGAGATTTTTATTTCATCAGAATTGACAAGGAAACTACAACCGTTATTTGTCAAAAGGGAAACTGAAACTAAGTTCCTTTTCATAGAAGGAACATAATAGACATTGTCTAAATCATAAAAAAAAACACCAGGCTTTAACTCTAGCCTAACTACTTAACAGCGACTCTCGCACCATTCCCTACGCAGATATGCTGCTCATTCCTTCCTGGAACCCTCTTCTATAGATACCCTGCAGAGAATTGGTAATATGGATGGGTGAGCCGGTGTGTAACCACCAACTATTAGGGGAAACATTTAATAGATTGATTTCAATAGAAAAAGCAATGTTTTTACCTCTTTTCTTTAACTAGTACTTGTACTTAATGCAATCCCTCTTCATATGTCCATCCTTCTTACAGAAACAACTCTTGAAGCTAGTGTTCCTTTTAGGCTTCACGACGGCTGGTTTGGGATTAAGAGATGAAGGTTTGGCAGAACCAGAACCAGATTTCTTACCCTTGAATTTGTTAGACTTGCGCTGTGGCTTGTTCACCAAATTCACACCGACTTATCCTCTCTTCATGCTCTCTTCTTCAGTTACACAAACGACAATCAGCTCATTGAGTGTCCATTTGTTCCTGCTAGGTATTATAGGTGGTCTTCAACTGCCCAAATTGAGCAGGAAATGAGTTCAATGCTAAATGGACCAGAAGTTGGTCATCAATAGCAAACTGCAAGTCCCTAAGCTTAGCAGCCTCTTCAGTCAGCTTCACGATATGCTCTCTCACTCCAGTCGTACCACCATATAGACAGATACTTAGACAGATACCTAGACAGCGACCCAGACATATACTTAAATAGCTACCCAGAAAAATACTTAGACAACTATCCAGATAACTACAATTATAAAATCATGGAAAAAATGATGTGATGGAGGAATATATTGAATAAAAGACTCCACAATTAGATTCAACACTATTTTCTCATCGTATATAATTTCTCCCAAAAAAAAAACTTCATTTAATTTGTATATATATGCATGTGTACCATGAAGAAGAAGAGATTAATAGGGAAATAATTCGATTAATTGATTAAATTATGGAGTCAATTAAGTGAAGTGTAGGGTAGTATATGACGCCAGTAATTTAATGGAATTGATTTTTGAGAGAAAGACAACTCTCTAGACAGCTACTTAGACATCTACCCAGACAAATACTCATACAGCTGCCCAGAAAGCTACCTACATAGATACTTAAACAGTTAACCAGATAGATACTTAGATAGCTGCCCAGACAACTACCCAGACAAATATTTAGACAGCTACCCAGATAGACACTTAGACAGCTACCCAGACAGATATTCAGACAGCTACCCAGACAGATACCCAGATATTGTTGAGCTGTTTAGTTAGTCTCTTGCATAATTCTTCTTCTACACCAGTTGTAACATCGATTCCTGCATTTCTTAATCTATCCAGCCCTTTTGATGCTATTATTGGATTTAGATTAACCAATCCGACAACAACCTTTTTAACTTTGGCTTTAATCAGTGCTTCAGTGCATGGTGGAGTTCTAACATAGTGATTACATGGCTCCAAGCTCACGTAGGTTGTTGCATTCTCAGCCAGATCACCAGCAAGACTCCAAGCTCACATAGATGCGCAAATACCATAAGTGAATGGCTTTGAAAAATAAGACGAAAAAACAAAACCAGAGCACAAAGTCGTACTATATGTATGAAGGCATAATTGGATCAATGCCAATGTACAACTACAGTTGATGTGATTAATTAGAGTTGATACTCGAAGACAAAGAGAGCAAAGATTGTAACTTTAAATGGAGAAAGCTTAAGTAAATGAGTTTGAACCAAAAGAGCAAAACTTTACCTATACATTCCAAATGAATAGGCGAGTCAGATCAAGCATTCAACTACTTAAACTACACTACTTTTTGTCAAAACTATACTTGTGGAATTCTGTAATTAAACATGCCAAAATGTCATTGTTGAGCTATTCAAATTGTTGAGGATGGAGAAGAGGCTCTGGCAGGTGCTGTTCAGATTTGGTATGAAGTTGGATTGAGTCGTACGCTGTAGAGAGAGAGAGAGAGAGAGAGAGAGAGAGAGAGAGAGAGAGAGAGAGAGAGTTTTAGGTAATTAGGCCTGAAAAATGTGGTGGCAGTTTTTATAAATAATTCAAACATCGTGCCTGTTATCTATTCAGAAAATAGAATTGGCAGTTTTAGGATTGAAAACTTATGGTGGGTTTTTGAGGAAAAAGAAAGTCTAAACTGGGTCTTTTTCTCATTTTCCCAAAAAAAAATTGCCAAAAAATAATTTTGACTATTTAGAGACACATTATCAGTGCTCTTCTTATCTTTAATGACAATATCAAACTCCTGAAGCAAGAGCATCCATCGAATCAACTTGGGTTTGGCATCCTGTTTGGTCATTAGATATCTCTGGCATCCATGATAACTTTAGTTCCTAACAAGTAAGATCTAAAATTTTCAATCGCAAAAACCACTGCTAAGAGCTCCTTCTCTATAATTGAATAATTCAATTGTGCATCGTGTAAGGTTCTGGATGCATAATAAATGACATGAGGTAACCTCTCTGGCCTTTGGCCTAGAATTGCTCCAACAGCATAATCAGATGCATCACACATCAATTCAAAAGGTAAATTCCAATCGGGTGCCTGAATGATGGGGGCAGTTGTCAGAAGCTCCTTGAGCTTGTTGAATGTTGTCAAGCACTCATTCGTGAAGTTGAAAGCTACATCTTTCTGGAGCAGCGCACACAATGGTTTGGATATCTTGGAAAAATTCTTGATAAACCTACGATAAAACCCTGCATGTCCAAGAAAATATCTCACTTCCTTCACAGTAGAAGGAGGGGGTAAAGTACGCACAATATCAACCTCGATACCTCTAGCTAATATGACATGTCCTAAAACACTACCTTGTTCCACGCCATGAAGTGATATTTTTCTCAGTTAAATACAAGGTTAGTTTCTACACAACGCTCTAAAACCATAGATAGATTGTGGAGACATAAGTCAAAAGAATCACCGAATACAGAGAAATCATTCATAAATACCTCAATGATCTTTTCAACTATGTCGAAGAAAATAATCACCATACACCTCTGAAATGTGGTAGGTGCATTGCATAGACCAAAGGGCATTCTCCGGTATGCAAAAGTACCATATGGGTACATGAAGATGGTTTCATGTTGATCATCTTTGTGGAAGGCTATTTGATTGTACCCAGAGTATCCATCCAGAAAATAATAATATTCGTGCCCAGCCAATCTTTCTCACTACCACATATTTAACCATTGCCAGCGATTTTTAAATCGCCGGCAATGTTTTTTAACATTACCGGCGATTTTTGGCGATTTTGTATCAATGGTTAAATATGTGGTAGTGTCTAGCATTTGATCAATGAACGAGAGTGGAAAGTGATCTTTCCGGCCTTGTTGTGGCATTTAGTTTGTGGTAGTCAATGCACACTCTCCGCCCCGTTTGAACTCTTTGATGCACCAACATGTTCTCATCATTCTTTACCATTGTGATTCCTGAACGTTTGAGCACAACCTGCATAGGACTAACCCCTTTGCTGTCCGAAATAGCATAAATAATACCTGCATCTCGAAGCTTGATGACTTCTTTCTTGACAACTTCCACCATGAGAGGATTGAGTCGATGTTGAGCTTCTCTTATGGGTTTAGCTCCCTCCTCCAAATGTATCCTGTGAGTACACAATGTTGGGCAGATACCCTTGATATCTGCCACTGTCCATCCAATGACGACTTTGTGCTCCTTAAGTACACTCAGCAACTTCTCCACTTGTAACGTTGAGAGCTTGGAAGAGATGATAACTGGAAGTGTATCATTCTCCCCTAAGAAAGCATACTTTAAATACCTAGAAAGAAGTTTCAGCTCTAAAGTGGGTGCCACTTGTGTCTCAAAAACAGGCTGAAATTCGATGGACTGAGACTTTTCTTCGATGGATCAAAAATTTACTCTTCGATCCATCGAAGTATCCTCTCGGGTTACGTCAATGTCGGAAATTTTTTTAATGGATCGAAGATTTTCACTTTGATCCATCGAAGCAATCTCTCGGGTAGAAACTGGTTCGACGCCTGAACAATCTTCGATGGATCGAAGATTTCCTCCTCGAGGTGTGCTCTCGGGTGTTGTCTACAGACTTCCTTCGATGGGTTGAAGGAGTCCATCGATGCATCGAAGCTTCTTCTCGGGCTACATTGTTTTCTTCAGCTTTTTTAATGACTTTTCTCAAAGGATCATCCTCCAATGAGTACTGAATAAACTCCTACACAAAGCTCTCAAAAGTGTCAATTGATCAACAATAAGCATCATCACTATTTGAATGTTTGAGAGCTTGTGGATCTTTTCTTCTGCCACTTTTATGCTCAATGATCCATCAAAATAATCTATCTTTGTATGCACTGTTTTCAAGAATGGTCTCCCAAGAATCAATGATATTTTTGATGGCATTGGCTCATGCTCTATCTTCAGCAAAAAGAAATCTGCTGGGAATATCAAATCTCCCACCTGCACTAAGACATGGAATTGTAAAATGTCATGGATCACCCAACTTAGGTGGGAGCTTTCTTTGAATAACTGCAGATACTCTGTCTCCCAAAGCCACAGTCTCAGTTCCATATAATTTTATCTTTGTTGTGCACAAATTGGGGTTCCTGTAGAATCTTCTGACGACTTGTCCAACAGCTTGCAAGGGACGATCTGTTCAAGCACAGGCTCCTCCCACTTTCTCTTTGTTGACTTGGGCAGTTCTTCCAACATCTTCCCACTCTTCAAGGTCATTGCATGAGCTTCATATTTTGTGTTGAGATTGGGCAGAGTGTTGCTGAGAAGACCTATTTCCTTAACTTGAGCCATTGTTTGCTGCATTTGGCTCCTTTATCGCTCAAGCAAGTCAATTGCCTTTCCTTGGTATTGTTGTGTAGACTTGCTTTCTTGGAGGAGAGTACTCATCTCTTTGCGGAATGCACTATGGTCTTCTCTAGTCTTCTTGTTGTCGACCACCAACTATTGCATTATTGCTGTCAATGTTGACATCTCTATTGATGGCTGAGGTGGTGGAGGCGGCGGTGCTTGATACTGCTGTTGTGAAGTGTGCCTTTGGCCAAATTGTTGCCCATCTCCTGTAGGCTGTCTCTGCCAAAATATGGGTGGAACAATTGGAGAATTGAGCACATTATTGCTCTTATAGCTCAACATGTCTCTATTTCCACCATATGTGTTGGGTTGCCTCTGGAAGTAATTTGCTTCTTCCTCTTGATCAACCTCTTCATCTGCTCTGAACTTGGGACAATCATCTACTAGGTGATTTGTAGTTGAACATAGAGTGCAGACAACCTGAGCTGCTGCATCTGTTGTCTTCTTGGCCACTTTCAGACTACTAACAATCAGAGCAATATCATTCTCTATAGAGCTTAATTAATCTTTTTTCCATGGCTCTATTAATTGCTACTACATTGAGAGATCTCCTACTTGCTCCCATGGATCTATCCCTTAACTAGAATTGCCTTGAATTTTTTGCTTGATTCTCAACAACTTCCTTGGCTTCAGCTCCAGTCATATTCCACCAATTTCTCCCATAAGCTGAATCAAGCTTTGACTTATTAAAAGAATCAATTCCTTTATAGAAGAACTCCATTTGAGTGTTGAGGTTAAATTTATGATGAGGGCATTATCGAAGAAGACTCTTAAACTGGCTCCAGGCTTCATGTAATTCATCATTGTCTTTTTGCTTGAATGTGCTAATTTGCTTCTTCAAATTCTTGGTGCGGGAAGCAGAGTAGAAATATTTCATGAATGCTGAACACATCTTCTCCCATGTGTCCATAGATAAAGAAGCTAAATAATTGTACCATGCTTTTGCTTGCTCCGTTAATGAAAATGAAAAACAAGAGGAGCTTGACAGTGTCCTCTTCTACATTGGTTGATCTCTGGATTCTGCACAACGCTGTGAATTTATTGAGATAGTCCTGAGGGTCTTTAGAAGGCGTTCCTCTAAAGTGTGGCAGATTCAATATAAGGTATGGAGGAATAGAATAAGCCCCCAAGTTTTCTAGTTGAATGATCAGTAAATCTGCTGCACCTGTGCCTGGCACAAAGGACTCGCTCAACTTAGTTGCCTTTTCCATTCTTCTTGGTGATTGTGGTGGTGTTGGAATATGATGTTCTTCCTTAAACTCAGACTCTGAACTTGAATGTTTTTCTTGCTCAGATGGTTGACCACCACTACCCACGTTCATGGACCGTTGTCCCTGCTGTCTTTTGTTTTGCCTTGTTGAGCGTTTAATCTTCATATCAAGTAGTAATGGCCCAACGCTTTTTGTGTGCCTATTACACATACACAATGTCCATGCATACTAAACAAACTATAAAACTCAAAAGGAAAAAGAAAACTAAACAAAACAAAAACTGAAATTAAAAGACTCTATTAGGACTTAGAATTAAGCAATTCCCCGGCAACGATACCAAAATTTGATAAGTGGTTAAACAGCTATGAAAAGATACCCTATTTCCATCTTCGATATATCAATGTAGTATGATAAATATGGGTTATCGAACATGAAGAATTGGTGAAACTAAATCCTAACACGAAATCCAACTGTTGACAGACTTGACTAAATTAAACTAATGAAACCACGAACCTACTCTAGACAAACTCAAATGCTGCGAAATTTGGACAAAACATACTAGACACAGTGGCGGACTACCACACAAAATTTTAGGGTGTTCTGAATTTTTTTGGATACCAAAGTTAATCAGAAAAACTATAGCTAATGCAGAATGTAAATGCTGAAAGTAAATAAGTTTATGAATGCAAAGGTTTTAACTATATGATTAATGGGTTAAGAGGAATGCAATTCACCACCATCATTCCATCTATCTAACACTTACTTAATCTAATACACATATCCAATAAATGAAAGTTCTTAGGAAGGACGATATACACGACACATCCTATTACCTAATCCTTATGCCTATGTGCGTTTGTCATAGACCTTCCCCATATCTATCCTTCTATTGAATCAGTAGTCATGGACCCCAAGGTTTACAAAGAAGAAATCATTAAATTCTAGAAAAGGTTAGGTACACAATAAGCGTGTCCTGCTAGACTTATGGTTTCAATCACCCGATGGTAAAATCGGCGTATCACTATAGAAAATCCGATGAAAGAACCATGATTTTCAGTCGCCCATATCTTATGACAATAGAATCCTAGTATGCATATTAAGTTGGCCACCAAATCAAACATACAAGAATTCATAAGATGAGTCATATAGAAAAAGAAACCTCATTGATTTGAATATGCAAAACTAGATTAAAGTGTATGAATTAGAAAGACTTCATGTACGGGGCTTCAAGCAACCCCTTAACAATGGGTTTAGCTACTAAAAGTCATAATTGAAAATGAATCAAAACAAGGCATAGAGTTTTTACAGATCAAGAAAAATGAAGAACTGAAGCTGTCGTCTAACTTCAATGGATCGAAGAAGGATTCTTCGATGGATCGAAAACACTGCTCGGGTTACTTGCGGGTTGCTCTCTCTTTTGCTCGAGTTTCTCTCCTTAATTTCTGATTAGCCTTCCCAAAAACCTAAAATAGGTTTATATATCTCCCCCAATTGATCTCCTAGAGTTCACATAGAAATAGGCTTAATTATATAATTGCACAAAACTCCTTCTTCAATTCGTATTGAGCTAGGAATCCCTCTTTTATTTTCTTTTCCTTTATTCCTCCACAAAACCTATAAAACAAAAAATGCAATTAAAATGCTCAATTAAATAACAATAAAGTAAATATAGGGAATTAATTAAACACTAAATAGACGCATAAATATGCGACTATCACATAGGAGCTACATTATTTGATTCTCATGGAATATGAACAAAGGAAAAATTCGGCATATGCTCCAGAAGAATGCAGATCTCATCTACCATGTTAAGAAATTCCGCAGGGCAGGAATCAAGGTCTGCAATGGCTTTGACCAAAATCAACGAGTCAGAACTAAAGTGGACAGGAGTGAAGCCCTAACCAAGGCTTATTTGACAGGCTTCAAATATTGCCGCTATCTCAACCGACAACGAAGAATAATGTCCCTCTACCTGTCGGCCATAACCCAGTATGAAGTTACCTATCCAATCTCTAACAACCACACCAACACCGCCACTATGAGTCTTCCTATCATAAGCACCATCTATACAAATGCAGAATCGTCTACTCGAAGGGACATGCCAACGAGCAGGTGTGCGGCGTAGTTTAGGTGACGGGCAATGAACCAAGAGAAAGTGTTCCTACAGAACCAAACTCTGTGGCTTGATGGTCTCACTAACGAACTCTAGCTGGTTGAAAACATTATCATTATGACTCTTTCAAATAAACCAGATAAGGGCAAAGAGGCAGCCCATATCTTCAGAAGAGAGATGAGTGAGAAAACCTTGAAGCCATTCAAAAAATGAAGATGCATGTGCTCTTACCCATCTGTAATCAATTGGGTCATGGGCCTTACCTAGTTATAATCACAAAACAGGTGTAATTTTGTTTTTTGAGCTTATTAACACAATGAGCATTCTTCTTGTACATCCACCATTCGGGACCATAAACATGTATCACTACAAGAAAATTGCACCTAGACCACGGACCATTTCCGTCGTCTAGGTGCAGTTTTCCGTCGTCTAAATACTTAGACGACGGAAACTCCGTCGTCCAAGGTCCGTGCTCCAAGTGCTGTCGTCCAAGCACCTGGACGACGGAGATTTAGTGATCCGTCGTCCAAGTGCACTTGGACCTCGGACATTATCCGTGGCCCAGGTAGCCACCTGGACGACGGAAACTCTAAGTCTCCGTCGTCTAGGTGAACACCTGGGCCACGGACATTGCTCGTTTGTCCGTGGCCCAGGTGTTCACCTGGACGACGGATTACTATTTATCCGTCGTCCAGGTGCATACATGGGCCACAGACAAACGAGCAATGTCCGTGGCCCAGGTGTTCACCTGGACGACGGAGAATTTGTTCTCCGTCGTCCAGGTCAACACCTGGGCCACGGAGAACGGCAGAGTTTAGGGTTTAGGGGTTAGGGGTTAGAGGTTTAGGGTTCTGCACCTGGACGACGGAGAACATAATATCCGTCGTCCAAGTGAATATTTAATTTTTTTTTAAAAATAAATTGAAATTAAATATTATTAATTTAATTTATTATTATTTTAATTTAAATAATGAAAAATGCTAAAATTAAATAAATAAACTAAATTTTGAATATTAATTAATAACTTAATTATTAAATAATCAAAGTAAATTAATTTGTACATACGAAAAAACCCATAAATTAAAAATTAAAATATTGTTCGGAATGCGGAAAGAAACGAGATAATATACTACTAGCTAGCTAATACACTGGAGGAGCAGATGCGCCGCCGAGTCCTCCGCCTCCAGCCGGGTCGTTGTCGTCGGGGTGTGGGTTCGGAACATACTTCTCGATTTTGTTGCGTGAGGGCGATGAGTTGGGCTATTTGTGCTTGTTGTTCGTCAAGCCTTTGCCGCATTGACTCATTCTCCTCTCGTGCCAGTCGAGCCTCTTGAATGGCTGCTTCGACGGCCGCAGCCTGACTCCTTCTCCGCTGCCCCGAACCTCCCGTAGATGATGAGCCGGAGGTCGTCGACAAATCTCGTACCACCCTAGGCCGAAAGTGCCTAACCTCCTTGCCAGCTCTACGACCGTAGACCTCATCCGCGATTGCAATTTGGCTCTCTAAGGATAGAGGAGGCAGGTCTTCCGGCGGCACATCTGGGAACGCAAGCTGAGTGTTGGCCAACTCTTCATGCGCACGCTCTATCGCCCTTGCCTACAAAAGAATAATTAATTTATTATGATGAAATCATATTTAAATAATAATTACTATAATTAAAAGCACATATATATATATATATATATCACTTACGCCGCATTGACTCGCTTCATTATCGAGCCCTGGCGTCACGTACGCGCTTACGCTTGCATCAAGATAAGGGTGTTTGGAACCCTTATCCTTGTGATCCTTGGCAATTTGAATGAACTGCTTGGCGCCGGTAGTATGGTGTTTCTCCTTCTTCCCCCGGTTGGCTTTGTTGACACCGGAGAATTTCTGTTACACAACATAATTAAATCATTAAAAAATGAATAACTACAATTTAAATAATTCAATTATCTTAATTGAAATAAAAAAAAAATTAATACCTTAAATTGTTCATCGGCAAAGTCGTTACACAACCACTCCCACTCATCTTCTCTCTCCCCTTGCAGCTCTACCGGGGGAGGCACGGGACCGACATCTTTGAAGTACTTATGGAGCCTGTACTTCCAATCTTTGTAGATGGAGTTGGCGGTTTGATTGATATGCCTCAACATAGCCGGTGTCGGATCCACGTCAAATTGTTCCTATCAAAAATAAATAGAAAATTATAATCGTATATATTATGAAATTTTAGGCCGAGATTAACAATATTATATAATAACTAAATTGAACGTATTACGTACCGAAAGATCTTTGAAGACTTTCGCCTTCTCATGATCCGGCGCCTCCTTCCAAGTAGGGGCAGTGATACGAACCCGGTTATGGATGATTGACCCTATCCCATGCGCCGAGAGACTTGCTAGCTGAGCTGTGGGAGGGCCACCGGTGAATTCGTCGTACAGCAAGTCGATCTTTTTACCGGTCGCCTTGCAAATACGCTCCGCTTTGCCCCCTTTAACGAGACCCCGAGTCCTTTTCGGTTCCGGGTCAGTGGGGGCCCTCCTTTGCCTACGGCGGGCGCTGTACATGATTGATTCGGCGGTCGAGGACGCCTGAGTACTTCCCGTTGAATGGGTACCGGGCGTCGGAGATTGGAAGGGGTCGACGTCATCACCGCTCGAGATGAATGGGGGAGCGGGAATTTCCCCAGAGGGCGCTACGGACGAGCCAGATGATCCGTCCGGATTGAGAGCGTCGTTGCCCTCCGGTGGTAATTCCCAACCGACTTGGTCCGCCAAGCGGCGGAGCATGGCATCTTCTGCCTCTTGTTGGGCTTTCTTCTTGCCGGATGTCGTCTTTGGCGGAGCCATTTAAACCTAAGAGTACGGGGTTAAAATACCTACTTACCATAATAATTACAACTTAAAAATTTACGCTAATTAATTAAGTACGTTTAAGATTTAAATAGAGTACACTAGCTTGGCATTTTCGGTCGTTCAATGGACGTGCGACCCGCGCGATAAAGTGTAAATTTTCAATTAATTAGCCTTGGTTAAATCGAAAAACATGGCCAGTTAGGGATAGAGATAACGCGAGAGGCAGGACTAATTTCGACAAAAGTCTTTCTTAGTCCAAATCCTGTCACCAGTCATAACCCGTTTCTAGACACCATGTCCGACATTCGGCCAATTTTTCAAAAATTTACACTCCCTCAAGTCCTTTGCAAACTCCGCCCTCAACCTCGTGTCCATAACTTCACTTAGGTTATGGTGTGCGGTGATGAAATCCACACATCACGAGGGGTTAAGGAGATAAGCAAGGAAAAGAGGCGTCATCTATTCCAAAGAGTGCGACTTAATTACACCAAGCCTATGTACTAAATTTAAATCGAACACGTACTACTAATTAATTTACTAAAAAATACACGTAATTACATGCAATAATTTATTTTCCATTTAGCATGCAATAATTAACCATTTAATTAATTAATAACAATAATTATTTATTTAATTAATTAATAACAATAATTAATTATTTATTTAATTAATAAC
The DNA here is from genome assembly GCA_946800695.1 of Geum urbanum. Lineage (NCBI taxonomy): Eukaryota > Viridiplantae > Streptophyta > Magnoliopsida > Rosales > Rosaceae > Geum > Geum urbanum. Next base: position 33,588,921 of record OX327009.1, read on the forward strand.
AAAAAATTTACAATTATTCATTTAAATTCGTATTAAATAACAATAATTATGATTTAATTAATTAATAACAACAATTAATCATTTATTAAATATTTAAAACTAATTACTAAATTAATTTCTACTAATTAATTATATTTAGAATTTAATTAATTAATAAAATCTAAATTATTTAAATAAGGGAAAAATAGAAATTTACCGAATCGGAGTTTTCGGGAATTTCGCCGGAGTTGTGTCGTCGGAGAGGAGGAATCGAACCACGCCGGAGTTGTATCGTCGGAGCGTCGTCGCCGAAGGAGAATATCGCCGGAATGAGATTGAGAGAGAGAGGAGAGGAGAGATGGAGAGAATTGTAAGGGATGAGGAAAAGAAGATGAGCCGTACTCTATTTATAGAGTATCACTTAGACGACGGAGCACTATTCTCCGTCGTCTAAGTGCACCTGGACGACTGAAACAGTGTTCTCCGTCGTCCAGGTGGCGGTTTCAAAATTTTGAAACCGCGCGTAATTAAGGGGCGGGACGTTCTGAACCGCCATGGAATTGGACTTAGACGACGGAGAATGAATTCTCCGTCGTCTAAGTGAAAATTCAAGCGGTCCCAAAAACGGAAGCGGTAAATTGAACCGCCATTATTTTGGACATGGACGACGGAGATTGTAAGTTTCCGTCGTCCAAGTGAAAATTACATGAAAAAATTAAACAAAAAAAAATTTGAACCGCCATGATTTTTGAACCTGGACGACGGAGATGGTCATTCTCCGTCGTTCAGGTGAACACCTGGACGACGGAAACTGACCATTTCCGTCGTCCATGTTCAAATTACGTAAAAAAAATTTAAAAAAATAATTCGCTAGGAATTTAGCGATCTGTCATTCGAGTGAAATAGTCGTAGAATATCGATGAACGCATCGTATATATGAACAGTTAAATTTGAACCGACGAATAATTTTTCGTTTTGAAAGTTGTTAAGTATCGACTAATCCTTACGACTTAAGTGTTCATGAGTAGAGGCTCATTTGCAGCAGAGTATTAACGAAATTGAATTTGGACAAAACAACCGTTGGATATGTTCGTCGTAACATAATATATAATTGTCTTCAAAGGACCATAAAATAATAAGTTCGGGAAGGGTTTGATCGGCACAGTCAACCGCAAAACCGATAATTTCACAAACCGGAAACGTGGATACAAGGCATTTCGCAACTCCGATTTTCGAACCGTCAAAGCTCACACACCAAGAATTGTTTACTCTAAAGTCTTGATGAAAAGAAAATGCATTGGAAGAAGGTCTAGAGGGTCGTTGTCTTAGAAAAAATTACGATATCTGCACCTGGACGACGGATATGAGCGTTTCCGTCGTCCAGGTTTATACCTGGACGACGGATATGAAGTTATCCGTCGTCCAGGTGCAGACCTGGACAACGGAGAATGACGTTCTCCGTCGTCCAGGTGTATAGACCCTGAATTCAGGGGTTAGGGCCTTACTGTTTAGGGTTTAGGGTTTCTGAACTTGGACGACGGATAATGACCATTATCCGTCGTCCAAGTTCAGAAACCCCGAATTCAGGGGTTAGAGCCTTAGGGATTATGGTTTAGGTCGTCCCCGGTCATTTGTGTACGTGCATGTCCGTTTAATTATATTCTGATACAAAAATATAATTAAAAAATATATCGATCGATCCGATCGAACTGCTAGATTTAGGGTCAAGGATTTAGCTAGGGTACGTTTTATATGAGATTGAGATTTGGGGCCAATATTTATTAATTTCTCCGATGGCCAGGATATATAATTCAGATTAATTTCTTACCGTAAACCGGCATCGATCATATATATATATATTACAATAATTACAGTAATTAATTACCAATTAATCTCCCTCGTCGTATGACCGTACTCTTCGTCATAATCATCATCGTCCTCATCCCCGTTAGTCGACGGCTCATCCTCGTCATCGTACTCAACATCGTCCGACGAATAACCTGAGTCCTCGTCCGCGTCCTCTTCCTGCTCGTCTTCTTCATCTACCTCATCGATAATCTCATCTTCAGTTAGATCTGTACAACCATCAGGCATGGGTAACCGTTCACCATCTTGAACCAGGTCCATTATATCGGAGCGGACCATAGAAATATTAGGCTCTTGATAGGCAAGAATGTCTCTTTCTGGTTCAGCAGCATCTTCAGTCGTTGCCGGTGTCCCTTCAATTTTCTCTGTATTCCATATTCCTCGGTGAGAGATATGGTTCACTATTTTCCACCCTTCACCGGCTTTCGGATCGTCGAGATAGAACACCTGCCGAACTAAGGTGGCGAGAGCGAAAGGCTCATCCTCATACCAGTGCGAGTTTGTATCGACTGATAATAGTCCCAGGTCTTCCTTTGTACGCTTGAACCATCTGCACTTGAATAGGAAAACGTTGACATCATTCCCGTAACATAGCTGAACCACGTATACAATAGCCCCGTAATATAGATCATTGTCTTTCCCAACGGCTACCCCACTGTTTTGTGTTCTTCTTCCTTCGTCTCGGGCCAATGAATGGAACTTTACACCGTTCACAAAACATCCGGGATAAATATAGTGTTTAACCGGCTTCCCTGCTAGCAAGTGCTTTGGCCATGACCACCACCCTCCGTGGTTATCAGTTTTTTGCAGATCAATCATCTGCGAAAAAGGGCAAATTAATATAAGGGTTTACTTTCTACAAACATGAGCGATATGTATTTAAATAATCTCATCCGAGTCGTACGTACGTACCCATTGGAAGAAATAATCAGGAAACTTCTTCTTAACCATTTTCTCAATCCACGCCGAACTCTTGTTTTGATTTAACGCCTGAAGCCTCTCCCTGTATGACATCATGTACGGCTCAACTTCATCACAGTCTCGCAACACTACCCAATGTGCCTCAATAAGTTCTTCCCGTGTTAACGATTCCTTTAATACTCCTCTAAACGGTCGGACGACATTGGTGACGACAGAAAGATTGATGCGGGCACTGCGATCGGAGGCAGTGGGAGGGGGTGGATCTTTGAGGTACCTGTTGCAGTAAGTAACACACTCATGCATTAGGTATGTCTCTGCTATGGAGCCATCCGGGGCCGACCTGTTTTTGACGAATGACTTATACTGTCCAAGCTGTCTACAAAATCAAACGTACACATTTACATAAGTACATATAGCTAGCTGGCTAGTATATATATAATCTCCAGTGGAACAAATTAATTAATTAGTTGTACGTACCTTTCTTGAGGATACATCCAAGTGTACTGGACCGGACCAGAAATGAGCACCTGCTCGGGCAGGTGGATCATTAGGTGAATCATGATGTCAAAGAAAGCAGGGGGGAAAATCCTCTCTAGTTTGCAAATGATGTGCACAATTTGTTGTTGCAATTCCACCACATCTGACTTCTTTAATTCTCTGGCGCATAACCTCTGCCACCACCTGCACAATGCCACTATTGGTTCTACGACGTCCCGAGGCAAGTATGGTCGAATTACCACTGGAATCAGACGTTGCAGCATAACGTGATAGTCATGTGTCTTTAGACCAACAAACTTGTGTTGCACCTCGTCCACTGCTCCAGTTATAGTAGCTGCATACGTAGCCGGATAACGAACGCCCTTAAACCAGTGAAATACAGAACGTCTAAGCGTCGGCTTCACTGTGTAAGGTGCATCTGGCATCTTGTTGTACACTCCTTTCCTATCCCTCCTCAACCACAAGGGACGACGTAGATTCATTGATTCCAAATCTTTGCGCGCTTTGGGAGTATCTTTAGTCTTGAACTTAATACCGAGAATTGTTCTCACCACGCTGTCGCACACATTCTTTTCTATGTGCATCGCGTCCAAGTTGTTCCTCAGCTTCAACTTCGACCAGTAAGGGAGTTCAAAGAATATACTCTTGTGATCCCAATAGCTCAGATCATGTGGAGGAATTGGATTGCATTTCTTTACATCCGCGTCATTGCTCAACACACCAAAGTCGAAATAGCTCAACCTCTCTAAAATCTCTTCGCCAGACCAACTACGGGGTTTAGGATTGTTCTCTACCGTACCGTCGAAATGAGCTTCATCCTGTCGCCACGGGTGGTCGTGAGGAAGCCATCTATGGTGACCCAAGTAACACACCTTCCCCGCGTGCCAACTAGAGTTCACGTCGTCCAAACATATAGGACATCCATTATATCCTTTTGTCCTGCAGGCTGCCAACATCCCATAAGCTGGAAAATCGCTGATCGTCCACATTACGGCAGCCCTCATCGTGAACATCGTGTCAGTGAATTTGTCATAAGTTGGGACTCCATTTTCCCACAACAGTTTCAGCTCGTCGATCAAAGGTCTGAGGTAGACATCTAAGCACTTCGATGGAGATTTAGGACCTGGAATTAATACGGTAAGGAAATTAAATTCCTTGTTCATGCACATCCACGGAGGCAAGTTGTACGGCATCAGAATAACTGGCCAAGTGCTGACGGCGGAGCTATTACTTCCCCAAGGATTGAATCCGTCTGTAGATAGGCCGAGTCTAACATTTCTAACCTCTGAAGCAAAGTCTCCAAATTCTCTGTCGAAATGTTTGAAACCCTCCCCATCCGCGGCGTGTCGCAGGACATCGTCATCTATTCGCTTTTCTGCGTACCATCGCATCGCCTCTGCTGTGTGTAGAGACATGTACAGGCGCTGCAATCTGGGAATCAAGGGAAAATATCGAACAACTTTCACAGGAATTCTCTTTTTCGAACTCTTCCTATTCAACTGGAATCTGCACTGGCCACATACGGGACAATAGTCCAACTCTTTATACTCTTTGTAAAATAGCACACAATCATTCGGACATGCGTCAATTATCCTGTACTTTAGGCCGAGGCTGCTCAGGATATTTCTAACCTTATAATGAGATTTAGGAAGATTGTGATCATCAGGAAGCAACTTACATATTTGCTCCTGAATTTCGTCAAAAGCACTCACTGACATTTTGTGCTTCACTTTTATCTTCATTTGCTCCATCACATATTGCAACACATTCTCTCGACATCCAGGGAACACCGGGGTCTGCGCTTCAAGTAGTATCCGGTTGTACTTTTCCATCTCACTGGTGTCAGTGGCCAAGCTAGCTGCGGGGAATGTGTCATCATGCTCATAAGTGGTACTGTAACCTCCGTCTTGGTGTTGGTGTCCACCATGACTACATCCCGGAAACGCATCATGGACCAAATCTGCAGTTGGGTTGCAAGCTGGGGGTCCGGCACCACTGCCGCTGGATGAGGCACCATGGTAACTGTACCCTGAGCTGAAGTCTGCTGCGCTGAACTCTACTGCTTCACCATGCTCGCTCCATGTAGTGTAACTCCACATCATACCATTTTCGTACAGGTGTTGCACCATAACATTAACCTCCGCATACTGACAATTAAGACATTTCTGACACGGACACCTGAAACGTTTCTTTCCCTGACCATGTTCTATCGCAAAATTCACAAATTCGCTAATTCCATCCATATACCGGACATCACATCTATTCTTCAACTTCATCCAACTCTTGTCCATACTGCTACAAAATATTATTATTAATTAATTATTACATATATATATTTGTCAATTAATTTACGCTTAATTATACGTACGTACTCGATCTACATCGATCCATCAATTACGTACGTACGTAATTTAATCGATCTGTACATATATATATATATAGCTAACATCAGCTAACATCCTTGCATGTATATATGTACGTACGTTTTCACTAAATATATATTAATTAATTAATTAAGCAAATTTTAACTGCGTACGTATACGTACGTACCTGCTGGCCTTCTCGATATCTGTACGTTAATTAAGCTAACTAGCTAGTCAGTGGAGATCCCTTATCGACCCTGATTCTTCTCGGCCTAGCTAGCTACCTAGCTAGCTAGCTCCCTAGCTTCTCCTTCTCCCTTCTCCTTCAATTCTTCTTCAAATGGAATGAATAGATCGAGGCCAGGAATGAATTCGATCAGCTTATATAATGCTTTACTTAGACGACGGAGGTGTCCGTATGTCGTCTAACTGGAAGCACGTTTCGTATACTCGGACGACGGCGTGTCGGTCCGTCCTCCAGGTAATCACCTGGACGACGGAGAATACCATCTCCGTCGTCCAGGTGATTACCTGGAGGACGGAGAAGACTCCGAGATCCAGGTGATAACCTGGACGACGGAGAATACAATCTCCGTCGTCCAGGTGACCACCTGGAGGACGGAGAAGACTCCGTGGTCCAGCTGAACACCTAGACGACGGAGATGGTATTCTCCGTCGTCCAGGTGGTACTTGGACGACGGAGTCATTTCCGTCGTCCAGGTGTCACTTGGACCACGGAACAATTATGTTTCCGTGGTCTAAGTGATGTTTTCTTGTAGTGTATTGACCGAAAGATATCCTTTGGCAACCATCCAAACACATACCTTAGCAGTTGGGGCGGTCTGCTGGCCCCACAAGGCTTTCCAAACATCAGACTAAGCCAGCGAAAGGTGAGCATCCTGAGTAGGTAGTACAAAATCATCTCTTGCAATGATATAGGCACTACTCACTTTGAAAAAATCTCAGTATAATGCCATACCAAACAATCCCGGCTCCGACGATGGCTTAATGGAATCCTTTGAATTATATCCACATCCTCCTTGTCCAGATATCGATTCAGTAGAGGTATATTCCAAGATCTGTTCTCCTGAATAAATTGAGATATAAAATATAGAAGTAATGGACTCCTCAACGATGTAATAGAGGTATCAACTTCTTGTGTACTCCTCAATTGACCTGGGCGGGATATCCAGTTGTCTTCCCAAACCGCTATAAAGATGCCATCCCCCACTATTCAATGAGACCCTCTATCCACAATAGGCCTAGCAACTAAAAGGCTACCCAAAGTATAGGAAGGAGCGCCAGTCGTAGTTGCATCCCAAATCAAGCATGAGTGGAAATAACGAGCACGGTAAATCTGATTTACCAGAGAGTCCAGATTCTATAGGATATGCTAGAACTATTTCGCCAACATAACCAGACTATAAGCATATAGATTTTGAAAGCCCAAACCTCCTTGGTTTTTCGGTTTACACATATATATGATTCCAGGTACCCCAATGAATTCATCGTTTATCCTCTTTATCACCCCAATAAAAGGTGGCGCACATCTATTATAGCTCATCACAAAACTCTTTACGCAATAAATAACAATTCATAGCATAGTAAGGCAGTTCCTAGGCAATAATCTTCAACAGAATCTTACAGCCCGCTGCACTTAGTAATGAACCTTTTCAACTAGGCAGCTTATCCCGTAACTTGTCTTTGATATAGGCAAAGACCTTCTTCTTATTGTGACCAATTCGGGTAGGCATCCCAAAGTATTTGTCATGCTGTGGAACTAGCTAGTTTCATACCTAGAATCTCCGCCAAGTTCTGTTGATCCCCTTCTGACAAATTTCGGCTAAAGCAAACACTGCTCTTGGAATAATTGATAGCCTGCTCAAACGTTGACTCATAAGTCTGTAAAATCTCTTTCATCTTATGATAAACCTGCCCCGATGCAACTAAGTATAAAAGGTTATCATCTGCAAAAAGAAGGTGATGCAATTATGGGGCTCTTGTACATACTTTGATACTGCTAAGTTTCCGTGTATTCTGAGCTTTATGAATATATGCCGAAAGACCTGAAGTGCACAGGAAGAATAGATAAGGGGAAAGAGGGTCACATTGACGAAGTCCACGTGACGGAGTAATTTGTCCCCTTGGTGAGACGTTGACCAGCACACTATACTTAACAGTCCTGACACATATCATGATCAAGGAGATAAACTATTTGGGAAATCCCATTCTCCTCATAACAGCCTCTAGATAGCTCCACTCTATCCTATCATAAGCTTTGCTAACATCTAACTTGAATGCCATATATCTGGAATCGCCTATAGTTTTGGTCCACAAGTAGTGAGCTACCTCATTTGCTATCATTTTTTTATCAGTAATAAGGCGTCCCGGGACACAAAAACTTTGACAAGGATAATAATTTGACTCATAATTGGCTTCAGCCTATTAGCAATCACCTCCATGCAGATCTTGAAAATAACATTACAAAGGAAAATTAGACGATAGTCCATAATCTTTATAGGGTTGGTGACTTTAGGTAGCAGGCTAATATGAGTGCAATTAAGACACTAAAGAAACTTACCTGTGCTGAGGAACTCCCTCACAGTAGCAATCACATCGGGGCCCACCACTTCCTAATACTTTTGATAAAAGAAAGGAGGCATGCCATCGGGTCCTTGTCCCTTATGTGGTTCCATTTGAAACAAAGCCACTTTAATTTCTACATCAGTGTAATCTGCCAAAAGATCCCCAACCATGTTCTCAGTAATAACTAGACTAAATGAAGTCAAAATAAGATCCAGATGCTCCTGTGTAATATTACCTGTAGTAAACATGCCCCGGTATTATCCCACTACAATCCTATCTAATCCTTCTGGGGTGTCCTACCAAACACCATTATCATCAAATAAATCGTGGATCAAATTCTTACGTTTTCAATTAGAAGCACGCTGATGTAAGTATCGGGTATTCTTATCTCCATGCTTAAGCCGCTTATTTTTCGCCCTCTGTGCCAAGTATACTGCCTCATGATGAAGGATCTGTTGTCGTGCATAGAGTTCCTTACAATGTGGGACATCAGCCTGATCAAAAACTTTAGACAAGAAGTCCCCCAATTCCTTTTATATGTCCTCCAACTCCTGCTTACGACTCCCAAATGTCCTCTTCGACCAGGACTTTAGACTCACTCTTATGATGGAAATCCGAGCTGTCAACTTATTTTGAGCATGGCCACGTGTGGTTTCATAAGTATCAGTAGTCCATGCCTCCTTGAATGCCCCAAAGTAGGACTCATCATTCGCTCACATAGCCTCAAAGTGAAAGAAACTGCGACGATCATCGAACCTAATCTCCTTTGTCTATTGTAGTTCAACCAGAATTTATGCATGATCTGATCCAATAGGAAATAAGTTGTATACCTGACAAGCTTGAAACTGAAGCGCCAAGCCGCAGTGGCCAAACCTCTATCCAATCAGCATTGGGTTGTGGAGTCATGCCAAGTATATGTCACACCATTATATCCCAAGTCTTCCAAGGCACAGTCATCCATGCATTGAATCATATCTGTCATTTGTCAATTGACCCGGAGTTCTCCTCCTGAATTTTTTGATTGTCACATAATGTTATTGATGCCACCCACAATACACCAACGATCAGATCCGTTCTATTGAGCCAAAGTACGAATCATATCCCAAGTCTGATAACGAAGGGAAACAAATGCATTTCCATAAATACCGATAAGTCGCCATGTCAGGCCATGACCCGCCGGCATCTTATGTCAGCGTCCATGAACCATGGTGAGTGATCCCAAAGATGGAGGTCTATGTCATCCACCCATAACATCATCAAACCCCTTATCGAGGTGTCGAGCAAGGAACAAACTCACCATTGCGAAACCATAATTGAGATCAGGTAGTATCGAACCTGATTCGGCTACTGCACTTCGTCTCGATGAGGAGACTATCCCTAGCTTCTTCTCGAATATGAGGGACCAAAGAGCACTGATTTTGTTGTCCGACCCCGAGCCATGCATGTTCGGAGCACTTATTCAAGCACAGCCCGCATGGTGGCGGGGCAATGGTAGAGACCATTGTTTGGCCTTGGGGAGAGTCGCTTACAATTACATAGGAATCAAATATTTTGATAAAGCCAATAAACTTCTAAACTACCGGTCGTGAAGAACTTGTCGACGTTCTTCATAGAGCGATACGAGTCGAGCGAGAACCAACACGGCATACCCTACTCGTCGTATTTCCACTTCTCCACGGCAGACGAAATGATGACGTGGAAAAACAAGGTGAGGGAAATGGAGAGGCCCTATTTATTTTCGTTCGTAGGAGGGCCAAGATAGACAAGGGGAATTAGGAAAGAATGCACAAGGCAATTCGGTGAGTCAACTTGGTGCATGCTCTTGAGCTGCGGCGGTCCCTGCAGGGGCAAAAAGTGTTTAGTCGCGAGTGAGGTCGTTAGGGTATTGACTCGGCCTGTGTTCTGCTTACAACCGCCCGGCGACACGTCGACGAGGCAGTCAACGTTTGACTCGGTCCTAATGGGATGTATACCTGCACGTTTTCATTTCACCGTCCTCAGCTTACAATCAGTATGCAAGGTGTTTACCTGAGGATGCAGATGCCTATTCGATATTCATTGACTTGAATAGCAGTGCCAGTAAGAGAATTGAAGATGAACTGCTCAAGATTTCGAGAGATAGGATTAAGAGGACCCTTTATGCGTCAGATTTAGGGTTCACAGACGTTGTTGATGTTGCACTTTCATCATTGGCCAAACACATCAACAAAACTATTATTTGAAGGGCATTATTGCGCATTGATTTGATTCGAACGTAGAGACATATTAGATATTTTCTCAAATTATTTTTTCTTTCCAGCTAACCCAATAATTTATATGCATGTTCCTATAGTCGTCTCCTTTTGTTACATTCATCAGCACATTTGCGATTTATTTTCCCTATTCTATTTCACGGACCCTTCTATGATGGTCATGAAAGTATAAAAAACTAGCCCCTGCTCGTCAAACATAGAATATATTAATTCAGAAAACAATTAATTGCTCACAAAATCAGGTGCAGGCTATAGCTAGCTAGGTGCAAAAGAAAAAAAACGCCCCCAGAACGGACCTTTCAAATGAGCTAGCGTAGCCAGCAGACAAAATAGAATGCACAAAAGTACAACCTTCCTTTGAGTAATTGAGTCGTCTATTATGACATAAATCTTATAATACTTATAGACTATACTATTCTTCTTCTTCGTCTTCAACTTCTCCTTGATGTTTTCCGGTGAGAAAAACCCACCATTTCTGTTGAGGTGGTGTTCCTCCTTACTTCTCTTCCTATCAGCTGCTTGCCTTATCCTTTGGTACCCATCATCCCCACAGACTCTTATCAAACTTCACCGACATGATCACCAGATTCCACAACATTATCCTCCTCCTCATATCAACAAAACCCAAACCAACATCAACAACAACAGCAACCAAAACGACAGCGTTGTTGTAACCCTCGCCAAACCAACCGTTCCGACGTGTAACAAAAATGTTTCCGTCTACGTATACACATTGCCGGAGAAGTTCAACCTCCGACTCCTCAACAACTGCCACGAACTCAACTTCCGCACCGACATGTGCCCCCACCTGGCCAACTCCGGACTCGGCCAGCCGCTTCGTACAACCAACGCAACCAGCTCCAGCTGGTTCGCCACCAACCAGTTCGCCGCGGAGATGATCTTCCACGCGCGCCTCCTCAATCACCCCTGCCGCACGTACGACCCCACACGTGCCGATTTCTTCTACGTACCTTACTACGGCGGTCTCCACGTCTCCAGCCAATTCAAACAACGTAACCTAACCGCTCGCGACGAGCTCGACCTCAGCTTGGTCGACTACCTTGAATCCCTACCCACGTGGAAGAAGCACAACGGTAAGGACCACTTTATGGCCCTGGGGCGCATTGTACGTGATTTCACCTCCTCGTGGCAAGGAGCCGGGCGCCTCCTTAAACTCCCCGAACTTCAAAACATGTCCGTTCTGATCATCGAGAGAAGCCCTACTTGGGAAGGCTCGAACCAACACGGCATACCGTACCCTTCTTATTTTCACCCGTCCACGAGGCAAGAGATGTCGACGTGGATGAACGAGATGCGAGAAGCTCGCCGGCCCCACTTGTTCTCGTTCATCGGCGCCAAGAGGAGGAAGGCGGCGATCCGGAACGAGTTCATGAGACAATGCGGCGAGTCGACTCGTTGCATGTTGTTGAATTGTGGTGGTGACGAAGCTAAGAAATGTCAAGAGCCGAGGGAGGTGTTGAAGGTGATGAGCGAGTCGGTGTTTTGTTTACAGGCGCCGGGAGACTCGTTCACGCGGCGGTCAACGTTTGACTCAGCTCTGGCGGGTTGCATTCCGGTGTTCTTTTCGCCGCACACGGCTTACACTCAGTACGGGTGGTATTTGCCGGAGGAGAGACGCGATTATTCAGTGTATATAGATCAGAGAAGCGAAGCGAGGAAGAGAATTGAGGAGGAACTGTTGAAGATTCCGAGTGAGAAGGTTAAGATGATGCGTGAGAAGATTATAGGTTTGATTCCGAGTTTGAGTTATGCGAACCCGAATGCCACTAGTTTTGGGTTTGATGATGCTGTTGATGTTGCGATTGCATCGTTGGCCAAGAAGGTTTAGAAACATGTTGATTGATTTGATTTAATTATATGTATATGTATGTATGGATATATGGATGTAGGAGGTGCTAACTTGATTTCTTGGTTGTAATTCTTTTGAACAAAGGTTTACATTGGTTTATTGAAATGAAAAACAGATGTTTACATTGGTATTTTGAAATAAAATACAAAGTGGTACGGTTGAACTAGAATATTATGCTCATAAAAGTAGTTACAAAATTATGTACATACATATATAGGTGATCCATGATGAATGACTTCGTTAGTTGATGGCATGTCAAGCATGATGAGAAGGAAGAAACGGGATTAATCGAGAGGCTGTTTTAGCACAGATGAACAGGTGGGGTAAAAACTGCTTTACAAGTGAGAATTGCACTGCACCGATCCGAAAAAATAAAATGAAAACCGCACAAAATAATGTGGGTGCAAGTTCACCAACGAACCGCACCACTACCGAATTAACAAGGTGATTGCGGATTGAGCAACCAAACCACCCGAATATACCGCAGCGCACCGGTTTTTTTATGTATAATATAATTTTACTTCATGTTTATATTTCATTGATATATTTAATAGAGCTTAAGCCTATCAACCTCTATCTAATTTTAATTTTAAAATTTTTTTGTTTGAAAGTGAGAATATGACAAACCTGATCCAAAATTCTAATAGTATATAAATATCGGAACTATTAAACCTTCTGGTCACTTTTTCATTATGCAATTGCTAGGGTTTATATTTATATAAATATAAATATGAATCACGATTAAGTTAGTGATTATGTAATATTTAATTACTGATATGTTTAGACATTGATTATGTACTATTCAAATTTTTAAATTTACTTGTTATTTCAAAATTACTAAGTATGGGTTTAAACCGAAACTGTATCGTTCCGCACCGAAGATGTGATGCACCAGAATTTGGGTGCATTGATTAAGTAAAGCGATTGTACATGGTTTACATTTTTAGCAAACTGCAATAAGTCGGGTGGTGACAGTTTGAGCGTCAAACCGCACTAACTTAACTGGCGTTTACCCCTACAGCTGGACATGTTTTTTCTTTTTTAATAATATATTTTTTGAAGAGAGAGAATCGGAGAAAGAAAATTGACATTTGGATATGTAACGATTTTACTCCACACAATGTTTTATCAAATCAACTAGCTTTGGTCGTGTTTAATGATATATACGATACGATCTGTGAATATACACTACCATAAAATTCCACTTAGGCGACGAAGCAATTTCGTCCCTAAAAAGAAATTTTTCGTTTCCTAAGTACTTAGGAGGCAAAACTTTCGTCACTTAAGTATCGTCGCCCAAGTACTTTGGCGATGAAACACTACAAGAAAAACTCACTTAGACTATGGACCGTTTCCGTCATCTAGGTGAGAATTTTCGTCGTCTAAGTACGTAGACGACGAAAGCTCCGTGGACTAGGTTACGTCCTCCAAGTACCGTCGTCCAAGTACTTAGACAATAGAATTGGACGATTGCGTGGTACAAGTGATTACTTAGACCGCATACATTTTCCGCGGTCTAAGTGAGCACTTAGACAGCGCAAAAAGTCCGCGGTCTAAGTGCTCACTTGGACCGCGGAGAAAGAATTCTCCGTTGTCTAAGTGATACTTAGACCGCGGATATACTGCCAATGTCCGTCGTCTAAGTGAACACTTAGACCACGCATATGACTGTCTCCGTAGTCTAAGTGATTATTTAATTTTTTTAATTAAAATTTTAATTTAAGGTAAAGTATTAATAATTTAATGAAAATACTAAACTCTCATTTAAATAATTAAATATTTATAAATTAACTAAAATACTAAATTGTTACTTAAATAATAAAAAAATTTACATACATGAAATTAAATCGTTCGGAATCGAAAAAAACGATATGATTACATAGCTGGAATACATGCAAACTACTAAAATACAGAAGGAGCAGACGCGCCGCCGAGTCCCCCACTTCCAGCCGTGTCGTCGTCGTCGGGGTATGGGTTCGGAGGAGGTTAACACGGTTGTCGAGCCTAATTTTACATGAGGGCGACGAGCTGGGCTATCTGCGGTTCTTGCTGATCAAGCCTCTGATGCATAGATTGTGTTTCCTCCCATGCGAGTCGAGCCTCTTCAAAGGCTGCTTGGACGGCCGCAGCCTGACCACCTTTCCTTGCCAACACTACAAGAAAACATCACTTAGACCACGGAAACATAATTATTCCGTGGTCCAAGTGACACCTGGACGACGGAAATGACTCCGTCGTCCAAGTACCACCTGAACGACGGAGAATCCCATCTCCGTCGTCCAGGTGGTCAGCTGGACCACGGAGTCTTCTCCGTCCTCCAGGTGGTCACCTGGACGACGGAGATTGTATTTTCCGTCGTCCAGGGGATAACCTAGACCTCGGAGTCTTCTCCGTCGTCCAGGTAATCACCTGGACGACGGAGATGGTATTCTCCGTCGTCCAGGTGATTACCTGGACAACGGACCGACACGCCGTCGTCCGAGTATACGAAACGTGCTTCCACTTAGACGACGTACCGACACCTCCGTCGTCTAAGTGAAGCATTATATAAGCTGATCGAATTCATTCCTGGCCTCGATCTATTCATTCCATTTGAAGAAGAATATATTGAAGGAGAAGGGAGAAGGAGAAGCTAGGGAGCTAGCTAGCTAGAAGCTAGCTAGGTAGGCCGAGAAGAATCAGGATCGATAAGGGATCTCCGCTGACTAGCTAGTTAGCTTAATTAACGTACAGATATCGAGAAGGCCAGCAGGTACGTATACGTACGCAGTTAAAATTTGCTTAATTAATTAATTAATATATATTTAGTGAAAACGTACGTACATATATACATGCAAGGATGTTAGCTGATGTTAGCTATATATATATGTACAGATCGATTAAATTACGTACGTACGTAATTGATGGATCGATGTAGATCGAGTACGTACGTATAATTAAGCGTAAATTAATTGACAAATATATATATATGTAATAATTAATTAATTATAATATTTTGTAGCAGTATGGACAAGAGTTGGATGAAGTTGAAGAATAGATGTGATGTCCGGTATATGGATGGAATTAGCGAATTTGTGAATTTTGCGATAGAACATGGTCAGGGAAAGAAACGTTTCAGGTGTCCGTGTCAGAAATGTCTTAATTGTCAGTATGCGGAGGTTAATGTTATGGTGCAACACCTGTACGAAAATGGTATGATGTGGAGTTACACTACATGGAGCGAGCATGGTGAAGCAGTAGAGTTCAGCGCAGCAGACTTCAGCTCAGGGTACAGTTACCATGGTGCCTCATCCAGCGGCAGTGGTGCCGGACCCCCAGCTTGCAACCCAACTGCAGATTTGGTCCATGATGCGTTTCCGGGATGTAGTCATGGTGGACACCAACACCAAGACGGAGGTTACAGTACCACTTATGAGCATGATGACACATTCCCCGCAGCTAGCTTGGCCACTGACACCAGTGAGATGGAAAAGTACAACCGGATACTACTTGAAGCGCAGACCCCGGTGTTCCCTGGATGTCGAGAGAATGTGTTGCAATATGTGATGGAGCAAATGAAGATAAAAGTGAAGCACAAAATGTCAGTGAGTGCTTTTGACGAAATTCAGGAGCAAATATGTAAGTTGCTTCCTGATGATCACAATCTTCCTAAATCTCATTATAAGGTTAGAAATATCCTGAGCAGCCTCGGCCTAAAGTACAGGATAATTGACGCATGTCCGAATGATTGTGTGCTATTTTACAAAGAGTATAAAGAGTTGGACTATTGTCCCGTATGTGGCCAGTGCAGATTCCAGTTGAATAGGAAGAGTTCGAAAAAGAGAATTCCTGTGAAAGTTGTTCGATATTTTCCCTTGATTCCCAGATTGCAGCGCCTGTACATGTCTCTACACACAGCAGAGGCGATGCGATGGTACGCAGAAAAGCGAATAGATGACGATGTCCTGCGACACGCCGCGGATGGGGAGGGTTTCAAACATTTCGACAGAGAATTTGGAGACTTTGCTTCAGAGGTTAGAAATGTTAGACTCGGCCTATCTACAGACGGATTCAATCCTTGGGGAAGTAATAGCTCCGCCGTCAGCACTTGGCCAGTTATTCTGATGCCGTACAACTTGCCTCCGTGGATGTGCATGAACAAGGAATTTAATTTCCTTACCGTATTAATTCCAGGTCCTAAATCTCCATCGAAGTGCTTAGATGTCTACCTCAGACCTTTGATCGACGAGCTGAAACTGTTGTGGGAAAATGGAGTCCCAACTTATGACAAATTCACTGACACGATGTTCACGATGAGGGCTGCCGTAATGTGGACGATCAGCGATTTTCCAGCTTATGGGATGTTGGCAGCCTGCAGGACAAAAGGATATAATGGATGTCCTATATGTTTGGACGACGTGAACTCTAGTTGGCACGCGGGGAAGGTGTGTTACTTGGGTCACCATAGATGGCTTCCTCACGACCACCCGTGGCGACAGGATGAAGCTCATTTCGACGGTACGGTAGAGAACAATCCTAAACCCCGTAGTTGGTCTGGCGAAGAGATTTTAGAGAGGTTGAGCTATTTCGACTTTGGTGTGTTGAGCAATGACGCGGATGTAAAGAAATGCAATCCAATTCCTCCACATGATCTGAGCTATTGGGATCACAAGAGTATATTCTTTGAACTCCCTTACTGGTCGAAGTTGAAGCTGAGGAACAACTTGGACGCGATGCACATAGAAAAGAATGTGTGCGACAGCGTGGTGAGAACAATTCTCGGTATTAAGTTCAAGACTAAAGATACTCCCAAAGCGCGCAAAGATTTGGAATCAATGAATCTACGTCGTCCCTTGTGGTTGAGGAGGGATAGGAAATGAGTGTACAACAAGATGCCAGATGCACCTTACACAGTGAAGCCGACGCTTAGACGTTCTGTATTTCACTGGTTTAAGGGCGTTCGTTATCCGGCTACGTATGCAGCTACTATAACTGGAGCAGTGGACGAGGTGCAACACAAGTTTGTTGGTCTAAAGACACATGACTATCACGTTATGCTGCAACGTCTGATTCCAGTGGTAATTCGACCATACTTGCCTCGGGACGTCGTAGAACCAATAGTGGCATTGTGCAGGTGGTGGCAGAGGTTATGCGCCAGAGAATTAAAGAAGTCAGATGTGGTGGAATTGCAACAACAAATTGTGCACATCATTTGCAAACTAGAGAGGATTTTCCCCCCTGCTTTCTTTGACATCATGATTCACCTAATGATCCACCTGCCCGAGCAGGTGCTCATTTCTGGTCCGGTCCAGTACACTTGGATGTATCCTCAAGAAAGGTACGTACAACTAATTAATTAATTTGTTCCACTGGAGATTATATATATACTAGCCAGCTAGCTATATGTACTTATGTAAATGTGTACGTTTGATTTTGTAGACAGCTTGGACAGTATAAGTCATTCGTCAAAAACAGGTCGGCCCCGGATGGCTCCATAGCAGAGACATACCTAATGCATGAGTGTGTTACTTACTGCAACAGGTACCTCAAAGATCCACCCCCTCCCACTGCCTCCGATCGCAGTGCCCGCATCAATCTTTCTGTCGTCACCAATGTCGTCCGACCGTTTAGAGGAGTATTAAAGGAATCGTTAACACGGGAAGAACTTATTGAGGCACATTGGGTAGTGTTGCGAGACTGTGATGAAGTTGAGCCGTACATGATGTCATACAGGGAGAGGCTTCAGGCGTTAAATCAAAACAAGAGTTCGGCGTGGATTGAGAAAATGGTTAAGAAGAAGTTTCCTGATTATTTCTTCCAATGGGTACGTACGTACGACTCGGATGAGATTATTTAAATACATATCGCTCATGTTTGTAGAAAGTAAACCCTTATATTAATTTGCCCTTTTTCGTAGATGATTGATCTGCAAAAAACTGATAACCACGGAGGGTGATGATCATGGCCAAAGCACTTGCTAGCAGGGAAGCCGGTTAAACACTATATTTATCCCGGATGTTTTGTGAACGGTGTAAAGTTCCATTCATTGGCCCGAGACGAAGGAAGAAGAACACAAAACAGTGGGGTAGCCGTTGGGAAAGACAATGATCTATATTACGGGGCTATTGTATACGTGGTTCAGCTATGTTACGGGAATGATGTCAACGTTTTCCTATTCAAGTGCAGATGGTTCAAGCGTACAAAGGAAGACCTGGGACTATTATCAGTCGATACAAACTCGCACTGGTATGAGGATGAGCCTTTCGCTCTCGCCACCTTAGTTCGGCAGGTGTTCTATCTCGACGATCCGAAAGCCGGTGAAGGGTGGAAAATAGTGAACCATATCTCTCACCGAGGAATATGGAATACAGAGAAAATTGAAGGGACACCGGCAACGACTGAAGATGCTGCTGAACCAGAAAGAGACATTCTTGCCTATCAAGAGCCTAATATTTCTATGGTCCGCTCCGATATAATGGACCTGGTTCAAGATGGTGAACGGTTACCCATGCCTGATGGTTGTACAGATCTAACTGAAGATGAGATTATCGATGAGGTAGATGAAGAAGACGAGCAGGAAGAGGACGCGGACGAGGACTCAGGTTATTCGTCGGACGATGTTGAGTACGATGACGAGGATGAGCCGTCGACTAACGGGGATGAGGACGATGATGATTATGACGAAGAGTACGGTCATACGACGAGGGAGATTAATTGGTAATTAATTACTGTAATTATTGTAATATATATATATATGATCGATGCCGGTTTACGGTAAGAAATTAATCTGAATTATATATCCTGGCCATCGGAGAAATTAATAAATATTGGCCCCAAATCTCAATCTCATATAAAACGTACCCTAGCTAAATCCTTGACCCTAAATCTAGCAGTTCGATCGGATCGATCGATATATTTTTTAATTATATTTTTGTATCAGAATATAATTAAACGGACATGCACGTACACAAATGACCGGGGACGACCTAAACCGTAATCCCTAAGGCTCTAACCCCTGAATTCGGGGTTTCTGAACTTGGACGACGGATAATGGTCATTATCCGTCGTCCAAGTTCAGAAACCCTAAACCAAAAACAGTAAGGCCCTAACCCCTGAATTCAGGGTCTATACACCTGGACGACGGAGAACGTCATTCTCCGTTGTCCAGGTCTGCACCTGGACGACGGATAACTTCATATCCGTCGTCCAGGTATAAACCTGGACGACGGAAACGCTCATATCCGTCGTCCAGGTGCAGATATCGTAATTTTTTCTAAGACAACGACCCTCTAGACCTTCTTCCAATGCATTTTCTTTTCATCAAGACTTTAGAGTAAACAATTCTTGGTGTGTGAGCTTCGACGGTTCGAAAATCGGAGTTGCGAAATGCCTTGTATCCACGTTTCCGGTTTGTGAAATTATCGGTTTTGCGGTTGACTGTGCCGATCAAACCCTTCCCGAACTTATTATTTTATGGTCCTTTGAAGACAATTATATATTATGTTACGATGAACATATCCAACGGTTGTTTTGTCGAAATTCAATTTCGTTAATACTCTGCTGCAAATGAGCGTCTACTCATGAACACTGAAGTCATAAAGATTAGTCGATACTTAACATGTTTCAATACGTAAAATTAATCGGCGGTTCAAATTTAACTGTTCATATATACGATGCGTTCATCGATATTGTACGACTATTTCACTCGAATGACAGATCGCTAAATTCCTAGCGAATTATTTTTTAAATTTTTTTTTACGTAATATGAACCTGGACGACGGAGATGGACATTTTCCGTCGTCCAGGTGTTCACCTGAACGACGGAGAATGACCAACTCCGTCGTCCAGGTTCAAAAATCATGGCGCTTCAAATTTTTTTTTGTTTAATTTTTTCATGTAATTTTCACTTGGACGACGGAAACTTACCATCTCCGTCGTCCAAGTCCAAATTTATGGCGGTTCAATTTACCGCTTCCGTTTTTGGGACCGCTTGAATTTTCACTTAGACGACAGAGAATTCATTCTCAGTTTCTATGGGGCGTAGGCCTCCCAAAAGGTAACGGAGGCGTGCAAAGGTTTCCTCGGGCCAGACGGAGATTAGCCCTCGAGTGCAAAGGCAGAAGGGAGCTTGACTGCAAGACCCACCCGTCGAGCAGGGACGAAAGTCGGCCTTAGTGATCCGACGGTGCCGAGTGGAAGGGCCGTCGCTCAACGAATAAAAGTTACTCTAGGGATAACAGGCTGATCTTCCCCAAGAGCTCACATCGACGGGAAGGTTTGGCACCTCGATGTCGGCTCTTCGCCACCTGGGGCTGTAGTATGTTCCAAGGGTTGGGCTGTTCGTGAAAGGACCCAATCCCGATTCAGTTACCTAAACCGGAATCAAACCCTCTCGAAAATACGAACCAACAAAAGTTTTTCAAAATTTCGGCAGAGTTTCGTTACTAGCGTGGAATTACCATAACCTGCACGCAGAAATTAACACTTCGTCCTATGCCACAAAAAGCAAACCGTGGGCACCAATCCCAACCGGATTTCTCAACATCAATATAATCATCAACAGTAAATAAACTGTACTATGTATATATGTATATCTGTGAAAATCCGCACAACATGTATCAGGATGTATCAGAGCGACCTCTAGAGTAAAACATATACAATATGTACATCAGTAGGCGAAACAAGAACCTACTGGAAAACACAGGTGACCCTGATCACTAGCCTCCAAACCGCGACGTGAAACACCAAACCTGAACTGCAAACTGGGCACGGAAACCGAAAAGCCCAGGAGAAAGACAATAAACACGTTAGAGTGAGTGGACGAAAATAAATGTCTTTCACCAAATAATATATGTTATAAAAACATATGCGAGTCGAATGAATAAATATAATAAAATACGCGAGGTAAACCATAATCCTTCAGCGTATAGAGCATGCAAGTAAAATCCCACGGGGCCACTCATGGACACGTCCGTGCTAGTACAGTCCGAATCACGGGATCCCAGACCCACACGTGATTCGAGCCAGAAAGGCCTCAGGTCAGGGTAACTATTTCCACCCGGAAATACCTCTGCACAAGAAACAGATAACTGTACCTACCCGGAAATACATCGGCACAAGGCACAGCGTCCCCCCTGGTAAGCACCCTCGGTGATCAGCCGGGGATGCGTGTGTATCAATACAACAACATGAACTACGACTGTACTCTGTGAAAATCAAATCACAAATATCTCGATGCATATACAGTAATCAGCATAAAAATGCATATGGGTAACATAATCGTATATAACACATGCTCATAATAATCGTAATCTTGTAAACATGCTCATATCTGTTTATTCGTATACGCATAACCGTATATATATATATATATATATTTGTAAACACATGCTCATGTAATCCGAAATCTCATACGCATGCTCAAATTCGAAAATCATATAAAAAGACTCGCAATCATTTCCGTGAAAAGAAATTGTCCACTCACAGATGAGCAAAATGCGCACACGCGCTAATCTCGAGGACCGGCGGAAGATCCCTCGCCAGAAGCTCGATCACGATCTCGATCCCGATCTCCTGAATATATTCATAAAATACAACTGATCAATATCGTAATTCACAACACTGTACTGATGCACGGAAACCAAACGTTCCCGGAAATACGAAATGCAGTGCAAAATGAATTACGGAAATCCCGAAATCCCCACTCGAAATCTCGACTGAAAATCGGCTAATCAAATCAACCCGAAAACCTCCGTACGATAACCGGGGCGTGATTACGAGAAAAACGACATTAAAATTATCGAAATCCGAAAAGTTGACTTTTCCTCCGCCGTTGACCGCCGCCGGCAGCGGCGGCGCACCGTCAACGGAGGAATCCCACGGCCAAACTCTCCAGTTCTCTAGGTCTCATCAAGGCGAGCAAGCTTCCCTTCTACCCCAAAGTCCAATTCCAAACGCAACCCCTCCAAATCACCACAAATCCGATCGGAAAACCCAAACCAAATCCCTAATCGGGTTCACCCCAAAACCTCATCTCCGTCAAAACCAACCACCCCGTGAGCTTCTCCTAAGTATGGGGAGCAAAACCCCCAACAAATCCCCTCACCAAACTCGCCGGAACCACCTCCATCGTCGCCGACGAAATCCTCCAACTCGGCTCAGCTCGGGTTACCTCAAAACCAAACCATTTCAACCCAAACCAAGTTCTAACATACTCGAAATCAAGAGAGGAGTCTAGCTATACCTGTCCCGTGGCCGATGGTGGCAGGAATCCGGTCGCCGGAAGTGCAAGACCGAAACGGAAAGTTTTCCTCACGGGTCAACGGTCAAAGTTTCCCAAAATGGAAAGTCAACGTTTGGTCAACCGAAAACAATGTTTTTCGACTAATTCTCGACTATTTCGCTATTTATACTCGAGCCTCGGGTTGATCGACGGTCCAAAATGAAAATTCGAAATGATTCGGATAAGCTCGAAATAATCGGATAAACTCGTCGAAACCCAAAACTTCAAATAATCATAAAATATTCCTCGGTTATCGGAAAAATCTTCCGAAACCACCCACGAACTCAAAATCACGTACTCTACGTTTTCTGTGAAGATACTCAACCCAAATTCTCGACCGAAAACCAAGTCGCGAATCGAATCGGCAAACCACAATATATCGCAAGACTGCGACTAAACTCAAATCTCGAGAATCGTGCCAAACGCACCTCTGATTCTGGTTCGGGTCGTCACAATTCTACCCCCCTTAAAGAAATTTCGACCTCGAAATTTACGTACCTGTCATGTGAACAGATGAGGATACTGCTCCCGCATACGCTGCTCGGTCTCCCAGGTGGCCTCCTCAATCGAGTGGTTCTGCCACAAGACCTTCACCAGCGGAATCACACGGTGTCTCAACTCCTTCTCACGTCGATTGAGAATCTGCACTGGCTCCTCAACATACAATAAATCCTCTCTGATCGGCAACTGCTGTAGGGCTATCACATGTGAAGGATCTGAGATGTACTTCCGCAACATCGAAACGTGGAAGACATCATGCACACGAGCCATCTCAGCCGGTAACTCAAGTCTATAAGCAACATCTCCAACCCTCTCTGTAATCTCGTACGGACCAATGTACCGCGGTCGAAGCTTGCCACGCTTCCCGAAACGCACAACTCCCCTCCATGGAGATAGTTTCAGGAAGACCCAATCACCAACCTCAAACTCTAAACTCTTTCTCCTCACATCCGCGTAACTCTTCTGCCGATCCTGGGCGACCTTCAGTCGATCTCGAATAACTTGAATGTCCTCCATCGTGGTTTTCACCAAATCAGGACCAATGAGCCAACGCTCGCCCACCTCACTCCAATACAATGGAGTGCGACACTGCTTCCCGTACAGGGCCTCGTACGGTGCCATCTCAATACTGGCCTGATAGCTGTTGTTGTAGGCGAACTCAATCAAGTGCAACTGCTGATCCCAGTTTCCACGAAACTGCAACACACATGATCTCAACATATCCTCAAGTGTCTGAATGGTCCGCTCGGACTGCCCATCAGTCTGAGGATGAAAAGCTGTACTAAACCGCAACCTCGTGCCCAACGCTCGCTGTAAAGCCTGCCAAAACTCGGATGTGAACTGACTATCACGGTCAGAAACAATGGACACAGGCACCCCATGCAAGCGAACAATCTCAGATAAGTACAACTTAGCCAATCTACCCACTGAAATCTTCCCTGGAAGTGCAAGAAAATGTGCGGATTTCGTCAATCGATCAACAATAACCCAAATGCCAGTGTTCCCCGCTGAAGTACGCGGTAACTGATAGACGAAATCCATCGTGATATGCTCCCACTTCCAAACTGGAATCTCAAGTGGCTGTAGTTTCCCTGCAGGTTTCTGCCTCTCCGCCTTCACCTGCTGACAAATCAAACACCGACTCACGTACGCGGCAATCTCCCGCTTCATGTTGCGCCACCAATAGTACGCTCGAAGTGTACGAAACATCTTCGTACCTCCAGGATGCATCGCATATGTTGAACTGTGGGCCTCATCCAGAATCTCCTTCTTCAAGTCTTCGTCCCTGGGTACACATAATCTACCCCTGAACAACAACGTACCGTCGTCGCTCAAACGGAACTCTGTAGGCATACCATTCCGAATCATGGTCTTCTTGCCCAGCAAGTAAGGATCTGAATCCTGTGCCTCCCGTACCTGATCAACCAACACTGGTCGAACCTGGAAACTGGCCAACAAAGCTCCATCATCATCATACCCAAACACAGCACCCGTAGCACGAAGCTCGGCTAACATCGACACTCTGGCCACACACATGCGAAACAACGAAGCTCCAGATTTCCGGCTAAGTGCATCAGCTACAACGTTGGCCTTCCCCGGATGATACTCGAATGTACAATCATAATCATTGATCAACTCCATCCATCGGCGTTGCCTCATGTTCAGATCCGGCTGTGTCCGCAAGTAGGTGAGACTCTTGTGATCAGTGAAAATCTTACACTGAGCACCATACAAGTAATGTCTCCAACTCTTCAACACTAACACAATAGCGGCTAACTCCAAATCATGCGTCGGATAGTTGACCTCGTGCGGTTTCAGCTGTCTGGAACCATATGCCACGACTCTACCATGCTGCATCAACACACATCCAAGGCCCAACTTCGACGCATCGCTGTACACAAAAAACTCACCACTGTCGTCTGGCAATGTCAGAACCGGTGCGGTAGTCAATCTTTCCTTCAAGAGCAAATAACTCTCCTCGCACGCATCAGACCACTCAAACTTGACGCCCTTCTTCGTCAATTTGGTTAGTGGTGTAGCAATCCGGGAGAAATCCTGTACAAACCGTCGATAATAGCCTGCTAATCCCAAGAAACTCCGGATCTCCGGTACAGTAGTGGGTCGACTCCAATTCAGCACGGCCTCGATCTTGTTAGGATCAACACTAACTCCCTCGGCCGAAATCACGTGGCCCAGAAACTTCACACTATCCAACCAGAACTCACACTTGCTAAACTTCGCGAACAGCTGATGGTCCCGCAAAGTCCGCAACACTGCTCGCAAGTGTTTCTTGTGCTGGCCCACACTCCTCGAATATATCAAAATATCATCAATGAATACAATCACGAACTTGTCCAGGAACCGTCGAAACACCCGATTCATCAAGTCCATGAAAGCTGCGGGGGCGTTGGTCAACCCAAACGGCATAACCAGAAACTCATAGTGCCCATACCGCGTCCTGAATGCTGTCCTGGCAACATCTGAATCCCGGATCCTCAACTGATGATATCCGGATCGAAGGTCAATCTTCGAAAAGACTGCCGCTCCCTTCAGCTGATCGAACAAGTCATCAATCCGCGGCAACGGATATTTGTTCCTCACTGTAATCTGATTCAGCTTCCGATAGTCAATGCACAAACGCATGGACCCGTCCTTCTTCTGCACAAACAACACTGGAGCACCCCACGGAGAAACACTCGGGCGAATAAATCCCTTCTCTAACAACTCCTGGAGCTGAATCTGCAACTCCCTCAGCTCCGCAGGCGCCATTCGGTACGGTGTCTGGGAAATCGGTCCAGTACCCGGCAATAACTCAATAGTAAAATCAATCTCCCGCACAGGGGGTATACCAGGTAACTCCGCTGGAAACACATCCGGAAACTCAGATACAACCTCAATACTACCAAGATCTGGCACTGCAGCTGTAGTGTCCACAACATGGGCTAAGTAAGCAACACAACCCTTCTTCATCAATCGATCCGCCCTCATCGCGGAAATCAAACACGGTAGGGAAATGTTCTTCTCGCCGCGAAACAGTATCTCAGGTAACCCAGGTCGTCGAAACGCGACCCCCTTCCTATGGAAATCAAACATAGCCCAGTGCGACTCTAAAAAATCCATACCCAATATCAGATCGAAATCCACAATATCAAGCAACAACAGATCAGCGACTAAACCATGGCCATCAATAAACACCTCACAATCTCGGTAAACCCAACCGATGCTCACAACCTCACCTGACGGATACAACACTCTCCACAACCCCGGAAGTGGAGATGCAGTTACCGTAGCCAATGATGACAGTCTAAATTATATAAATGAATGTGTGGCGCCCGGATCTAACAATGCAAGTACAGGAATACCAAAAACATGTAACGTACCAATAACGACCTCCGGCGAAGCTCTGCCATCACGCAGAGTCATAGCATGCACTCTCGCCTGTCCGGCTGGTCGTCCTCGTTGAGGCTGTCCTTGCTGTCTACCTTGACCTGCAAACTGAGCTGGTCGAACTCCCGAAGTGGCACCTCGCCCAACTCCGGAACTATGAGCCGCCTGTCCACCAACTAGCTGGGAACAATCCCTCGCAAAGTGACCCTCCTGGCCACAACGATAACAAAGGGTAGGAACTCGCTGACAAGAACCATAATGGTATCTGTTGCAGAGACTGCACAACGGGTACTCCCTCGGTACAGGAAATGTGCCCCCAGAACGCCGAGGGTAACTAGAGCCGCTAGAATCCTCACTAGCTAAGGGTCTCTGAGGTTGATCTCTCCTCCACCTCTGTCTCTGCCTCGAAGCACTAGCTGGTGGTCGATAAGGTCGATAGGGTCGACTACCTGGAGATGAAGCTGAACCGGAAGTATCAGAACTCTGCCTCTTTGAAGGCCCCTGACTCGGTCCACCTTCCTCAAATCGCCTCGGCTGGAACCTCTGCTGTCTTTCCTGCTCAATATCCTCGCCTCGGAGAGCTGCACTAACAAACTCATCAAAGTTGTTCCTCGGCATCGTAGTCAATGTCGCCTTGATATTCAGATTCAATCCCAGCTCAAACCTGCGACACTTGGCTTCCTCTGTAGCCACCATATCCCGTGTAAAACGAGACAAACGAGTAAACCGATCCCGATACTCAAGTACAGACAAACTGCCCTGCCTCAAGTTCGTGAACTCCTCGTACTTGCGCTGCTGGGTAGCCTGATTAAAATACCTCCGCATAAACAGATCACGAAACAATGTCCACGGAGTATCCATAGGAACTCTGTCAGTGCTGACCCACCAAAAGTATGCATCACCCTCAAGTAAACCAACTGCGGCTACTGACATCTGCTCAGGTGTAAACTGCAGACGCTCACAAACTCGCTCAATCTGAACCAACCATGCCTCGCATATCTCTGGATCAACTGAACCCGAAAACACAGTAGCACCTGCAGTGCGAGCCTTGACCACAGGGTCAAAACGCTCTTCCAAACGCAGCACTCGCATCAGCAAGTCGCGCGGTTGGCGATCCTCATCAGGATCATCATCCCGATCAACACGGGGACCACGTCGAGGAGGCATCCTACTGATACAAGACAAGCATTAGGCACAAGCAGAAAGAACGTAATCATGAAACCGCAGATATTTGAGGACATACAACACCCGAAGTATTGATGAGTACCGCTGGCCAGTCGGGTCATCACTCCAGTCATGCTGTATCAACTCAAATACCCTAAGCGTCACAACTACAAGAGTCTACAGAATCTGACAACCTAATGCTCTGATACCAAGCTGAAAGGACCCAATCCCGATTCAGTTACCTAAACCGGAATCAAACCCTCTCGAAAATACGAACCAACAAAAATTTTTCAAAATTTCGGCAGAGTTTCGTTACTAGCGTGGAATTACCATAACCTGCACGCAGAAATTAACACTTCGTCCTATGCCATAAAAAGCAAACCGTGGGCACCAATCCCAACCGGATTTCTCAACATCAATATAATCATCAACAGTAAATAAACTGTACTATGTATATATGTATATCTGTGAAAATCCGCACAACATGTATCAGGATGTATCAGAGCGACCTCTAGAGTAAAACATATACAATATGTACATCAGTAGGCGAAACAAGAACCTACTGGAAAACACAGGTGACTCTGATCACTAGCCTCCAAACCGCGACGTGAAACACCAAACCTGAACTGCAAACTGGGCACGGAAACCGAAAAGCCCAGGGGAAAGACAATAAACACGTTAGAGTGAGTGGACGAAAATAAATGTCTTTCACCAAATAATATATGTTATAAAAACATATGCGAGTCGAATGAATAAATATAATAAAATACGCGAGGTAAACCATAATCCTCCAGCGTAAAGAGCATGCAAGTAAAATTCCACGGGGCCACTCATGGACACGTCCGTGCTAGTACAGTGCGAATCACGGGATCCCAGACCCACACGTGATTCGAGCCAGAAAGGCCTCAGGTCAGGGTAACTGTTTCCACCCGGAAATACCTCGGCACAACAAACAGATAACTGTACCTACCCGGAAATACATCGGCACAAGGCACAGCGTCCCCCCTGGTAAGCACCCTCGGTGATCAGCCGGGGATGCGTGTGTATCGATACAATAACATGAACTACG